>BSBK01005841.1:0-217500 GCA_027943335.1 Chamaecyparis obtusa | reverse complement strand
ATATCCCAAATAATAACCAAATACACATTATGAATTTTTTCATATATGGGACAAATTAATCTCTCTCTGAAATTTTCTTAGACAATTTCACCTTGCCTTCAGGATAACTACCTTGCTATTTTTTTGGTTCCTCATACCTCTCTCCTCTTTAAATCCAAAGACTAAAAAGGTAAACAAAAAAATACAGACTTTAACATATTCTCACTCCCATAATTTGGAAATTTCTAAGTAGGGAGTAAGTGATTACTCCACTAGACTAAGCATGAAAAATGAAGGTAAACACATCTATTCTTTCATTAACTCATAGATACATTTATTGCAATATTTTCAACTTGAAACTAGATAAATAATTTTATATTTTAACTTTCATTTGTAATAGAGGTCTAGTGACCTCCATCAATATATGAATAATTAGAAAAAAAAATTCACACATATACTTGGTGCTAGTTCTTGAAGAGAATGATCTTCAAAGAAGGAAATTAACATGTTTGTAAAGATCATAGATATAGTCATTGCACATGTGTTAACAAATGCTAAGTAAGATTCTTATGACATGAATAATTTCTACATTACTGCATAAACTAATTAAAGACAAGAACACATTACTTTAAGAACTACTATTAATTTATTTGATACTAATTAATGTCTTGACTAACCTCTCATGATCACTTCTTTAGTAGGACAAGAATCTAAAGTTCATCATCTACTTTAATAAAGGCCTTATCAACTATTTTCATTGTAAGAAAACAAAGATAATATGGAATAAAAAATAACCAACTCCCTTTTATCTATGATCATTCTAAGAAAACATGACCATTCACAATAAAATATTACCATTTCCTTTTTCTTATATTTAATCATTATAATAAAACAAGATACACATAATAAAAGATAATCATCTCTCTCTCTTATCTATGACAATTCTTAGAAAATAAGTTACTACACAATAAAAGATAACCATCTCTCTTTCATATATAATCAATTAAAGAAAATGAAATAGTATACAATAAAAAATAATCAGCCCCCTTTTAAAAATGAAGATAATCCTCTAAGTTCATTTTTTAAAAATAAGATACCACTTGCAATAAGGTGACCATCAATAACCACCTCCCTTTTATCTATGAATATTCTTAAAAAACATGATCATAGACAATAAAAGATTATCATTTCCTTTTTATATATTTAATCATTATAATAAAACAAGATACCGCATAATAAAAGATAATCATCTCTCTCTTATCTGTGTTGATGCTTAGAAAATAATACACTACACAATAAAAGATAACCATCTCTCTTTTATATATAATCAATTGAAGAAAATTAAATAGTATAGAATAAAAGATAATCATCCCCCTTTTTAAAAACAAGATAATCATCTAAGTTCATTCTAAAAAATTAAGATACCACTTGCAATAAAGTGACCATCTGCCTTCTATGTACCATGACTCTATAATAAATAAAATTAGAATATTTTATAAAAATTAATAGTATAAACTAGAATAAATTAAAATAACATAATTTTTAATTTCAAATTATATTAATATAAAATTAAAAAATAATTCATAAGTTAACAAAATAATTTAAAACAAAAAATCCTAAAAAAACTCTTATAAATCTTTAAAAATTTCTACAAAAGCTATTCATGCCTAAAAAATATTATTAGGACCGAAAATATTAAACGTCTTACAATCTAATTATATAAAACATAATTAAATTATGATAATAGTCCTTGCATATGTCCATTATAGCATAATAGATTATTTATATTGAGAAATTCAAATTGAGCAAAGTTCTATTGCAGCAAATAAAGAGATTAACAGCGATATCCCAGTCCCCAACCACAGAATCCGATTTCACAGCATGCATGATTGTCGTCACAATCACCATTTTCTCCGCAGGGAGCTACTTCGCAGGGCTCATTACAGCAATATCCAATTCCCTCACCATAGGCTCCGATGTCGCAGCATACATAACCGTTCTGACAATCATCATCTACACGGCAAGGAACATGAAGAGCTACCGCCATACCTGCCATGCCCACTAAACAAATTAGGGTTACTATACTTAACACCACGCTAAAGGATTTCATTGCCTTTGCCATTTTCTTTTATGTTGTGAACGAACTCCAATCCAATACAATATATAGAGTGGATTCGCTGCCTGTTTCTAACATTATTATTCGGAGATTTAATCGAGAAATTCTTTATCCTCTCGCTCTTGACGCAGCCCACATAGGCAAATTACAATTGTGCATTGTTCTTTCAGTCATTTGTCACAACTCAATTATGAGATTCATAAAATGATTGCTTCTGTCGATGAGATTCATACGTCCTGTAGCTATGAGAATCTTAAGAGAGTCCCAAATCCCAAATTGCAGCTCTGTAATAGATCCAAATAAATATACCGAATTCATTTGTAGAGTAGAATAAGGAAAACATTTTTGAAAGGTGTGGCATTTTCATAATTTTTGCATCTTAGAATTTTCATATAGATTTTAATTTTATTTTGAGATAAGAAATCTTAGGTTAATTAAAAAATAATAAAAATAATTTTTAAGTTTACCAGAAGGTATTTTTTATTTTAATTTAAGAGGAGAGAAATATATAATAAATATTAAAATTGTATAAAAAGATTTATTCTAATATAATGTTTATTTTGAGAAAACTTTAGATTTTTTTAACAGTGAGTTGAATATATTTTATTTTTAGTAACACTAATATTGTCATATTACAAATTTAGATTCAAGCCTTCATAGGAGATTATATTCATATTTAAATCTCAAATGTGCAATACCTCCTAATCAATTATGTCTATTTGTTCGTGTTTGGGATCTGTGTCGGATCTTGATGCCATGGTCCACTTAATTATTTTAAAGTGCCTACTTAAAATCTGTCCTAATGTAATTATGATTTAAATATATATTTTATATTAATATTAGATTTTTATTATTAGTATGTTGGATCTAGTAAACATGATTATTAAGAAATGTTATTATTATAAAATCATCTTTATATAGAGAAAAGGGTTTATTATGTTAAATACTTTTGTAAGACTTCTTCTATAGAATTTAATTGGATGGTTATGTCATAAAATATAGTTATTATCATCAACAAAATTGGTTCATTAGCCCTCAATGAATCTTTGCCAGTAGTACTGGAATCTTTGTTTTCCTCTCACTCATGCATGCTTGAGAAGGAAACTTTTTTGAGATGAGACTTTTGGGGGTTTACGTTTCATCTTACTTGATTTGGTATCATTATTGTCCATATCTAGGAGGGATTTCCACTCCTTATGAGAGTGGGCTACCCTTATTAGGAGGAGAGAAGCCGCATCTTATTCTATGTGTTATGAGTGTGCACTACCCTTGTTAGTAGGAGAGATGCTTTAGGAAATTATTTGATTAGGGGAAGTTACTAGAATTCAGATTTTTCATTTGGACTATGTTATAAATTAGGTTGATTTATAATAATCAATCAATATTCTCTTTTAATTTTGTTTAATACTTTATCATTGGCATTTTCAATTTCTAATGATGATTTTTTAGTTAATTAATTAGATTTAATGTTATTAAATATATTTGATGTTATTAACTAACTTTAATTGAATAGTGTAATTAAATGTTATTAATTAAATTTATTAAAATAATGTAGATTTAAATATTATTGATAGAATTTAGTTTATTAAAAATAATATGTTGAAAATAATTAAAATAAATTACTTTATGTTAATTGTCTAGAAAATTATGGGTATAATTACCATTGTTGTTGTTTACTTAATCTTGAAGATTATTTTTGTAAGATTATAGTGATCTTGTGTTCTGGTCCTTTGTTTTTCAAAAGCTAGCTATTTGAGAATGCATTATTTCTAGACTAATTGACAATTTTACAAATATATGAGCTGTTGTATTACTTTATTCATCCTTGTGGTTTTGTTCTTCATATTTAGTACTCCTCGTACTAAGTTTATAAATTTAATTGAATTATTATATTAGATTAAATTCTTTGGTAAACTAAAGATGTAATTCTAGCTTAGTATTCAAACGTGGTGTATCATAATATGGTTTATGTAGTGTGTTATTATGTTATAGTGAAATGAGTTGCCAAATTATGATGATAGATTATCTATTCACCATTATGGAGTGTATGGATTGGCGTTTTATGTATGGGTTTCTTTCTATTTACTAGAGGTCGAGAATCTATCTTGATGTTTTTGTTTGTCTTTTGGCTTGAATGTTAATGTCTTCATGACCAGTTAAGATGGTTTTATCATATATTTGTAGTACTTATGTAGACTTTTGATAAATAGTTTGTAACTCTTACATTATAATATTTATTTCTGGTGCCCTTTTCATGTAGGATTTACATTGGATGATGTATGTTTCAAACATCATCATCAAACATCATCATCATCATCATCATCATCATCATCATCATCATCATCATCATCATCATCATCATCATCATCATCATCATCATCATTATTATTATTATGCCAAAGTAACTGGTTTTCTCTTGATATATCTTCATGATTATGATCATTTGATGTTCTTGGTTCATTGATTGATTATGGTGATTTCTATTCATTGCATATAGATGTGTTTAGGGTTGAAGTTTGGGTTTAATCTATATAAACAAGAGGCTTAGGGGCATTGTCTTTTTCTATTTTGTATATTTTCATATATAAAATTGATGTGTCTATTGTATTTTATTTTTTCTATGCTTATATTTATGCTAGATCCAATTGTGTAATTGAGATCACAAGCAGTCCCATTTCTATTTCCTTGGCATTTTATCGATTGTGTAAGTTTAAATGTTAACTTGGTTCTTGGTGGAATCAATTTGATTTTTTATGTTATTTGGTGACCATGTTTTATTGTATGGTGGTTTACTATTGTATTTCGAGCCTAGCTATGCATTTGATGGATCAAGGAGATCTTATGTATCAATTTTATTGGTATAGATTAAAAAAAGGACTTATATTGGTGCTATGTTGTATCTGTAATTATATCTATATTTTGGAACCTAGATAATTCCTATGTGTCTCTCATTATGATGCTTATATGATTCAGATGTCCTCTTTATTATGATGGAATTTTGGATCCTATTGATAATTTTGAGTTTATTCTCCAAACTCTATTTATTGGCCTCTTTGATTATGACAATTTTATGAGGTTCCATTTGAAATTGTTTTCTTGTTCATCCTTTTGATTTTATTTTGGAGTGTAGGGGGGTTTCTAGGAATATATCATGGAGAGTGGCTCGTAATGGGGGTCGTGGCCCAAAATGGTAAGTCTACGATAACCCATTATGGAGTTTTAATTAACTAAAAACATAGTAAAATAAATTGGGTTGTGATTCACAAGAAATTAAAAAGATAATTACCTCACCCATGTCCTAAAGATTGTATGCATTTATGAGGATAGGTTGGAGAAGGCTTGGCCATTCATGGGATGGTTCTTTGGTAGTATGGAACCTCATTTACAGGAGAGGTGGTCGGTTCCACATGAGCTCCACCTGGGCATCGAGTCCAGAGAGACTGTTAGGGTGACTCTAGTATGGATCTATGTGATGATACCCTTCAACATGTGTCCTAGGATATGCTCATGTATGTTTTAGAATTGCCTCAAGTATCTGATGTTCCATTTTGTTTATCTCATGCTATCCTTATTATTTACCCAAGAATAGCTATTATGTTATCTCTTTCTATGGATGTTCATTATTTTTTGTCTTGCATGTGTTTCTTGTATGGTGTGGGGTCCTTGTGTCATTTTCTATCTCGTGGGAGTGGCCCTCAGGGTTTCATGTTGTTGGATGGAAAACATTTGACCCATCTATTATTTTTTCAATTTTGGTTTGAGAGCATTAGATGATCATGCTAATTCACTATGCTTCTCATGTTGATTATCATTCATGCATCCAAATAATTTTATGATTCATTGTATCTTATTGTGGAGCTAAAAATTGATGTAATGATGTGACATTCTCTATATCATCATATTTATGTATTTATGTAGTGTTGTAATCTTCTTGGGGAGATCATTGCAAAATGGATATTTATATTTATTTTAGTGCTTACTTATAAGATGCAATGTAAACATGTATCTATGATTACTTGCGATGAGATGAAAATGTAAACTTTGATCTTGATCATGTGACTATATATTATGTGATTATAATACGTAATGGGATAATTCATATTTTAATTTCTTTAGTGTCATATGTTATTATATAGACTTAGTTATGTAGGTATGCATTAGTAGTAGTGACGTCGGGGAACCTAATAAGACCTTTAATTTTAATTAATGTTCATAATTAATGTTTTCATTTGATGAAATGTATTTTTGTAATGATCCTTTCATCATGTGGTTGCAATTGTAATGTTTTGTTTTTTTAGGCAAAAGTGGCTAGCCACTATAATATTTTATTAAACTGATTCAACAAGGTCGGCTAGGAAAGAATCAGTGAAGAAAACCCAGTGTCATCCCTAAAATATACATAACTTTATATATTTAAAAGTTTGATTACAAAGGGTGTAAAAACTACCACCCATCGGAATGCCAAAAGCAGAATATCAACCTATCCAACTACTATATTAATTCTAGATTTTCAACAGTTTCCACGATGTCAAACTATATGTCCAGCAAAAAGATCAAAAAACTCAAGAAACATATCCTCATAATCATTCAACCATATCATCGTAACCACGAAGGAAGTTACTATCAAAATCAGGCAGAGCCCTCCAAACAACATGATTATCAGAAGTACCTTGCCCACCATGCAAATCCCCACTAAAAATACTATGAGGCCCCCAGCCAAAGCACATATGAGAAGAACTATGGGACCATCCCAAACCAGCATGATCCAGCAATCTTTTCATCCTTAATTAGTTTTTTGAGAGCAACATGTTTCTCGATTATGGGTAAGGGATGAAGTGATGAAATAAGTAATCCATCACAACCCAATTTCGATAGATAGTCTGCAACTTGATTCCCTTCCCTGTAAGTATGTGAGATACAAACATCCTTACATTCATCTAGAAGCCTCTAGATCTGATTAAGAATATACTTTAACTTCCAAGAAAAGATACTCCTATTGATACATGCATCAATAATGACAGAAGAATCTCCTTCAATATGTAGCGAGTGGAAGTTACCCTATTTTGCTAGTATGAGACCTGCTAACAGAGCTTGTGCCTCTACCATATTGTTTGTATTAATAGGCAAAGGAGATACTGTAATTGCCACAACGTCTCCATTTGAGTTTCTAATACACGCACCCAAACCAGAAGGTCCGGGATTTTCTCTAGATGCACCATCAAAATTCAGCTTCCAATAACCCACATTTGGAGGTCTCCAATTTGTTTGCTTGCGGGATAAGGAAGAAGTGGATGCATTACTGATTTTCCAACCATCTGGAATAAATAAGTGTTTCCAGTTTTGAACAACTTGAGAGTCCTAAGAAGTAACAACAGGATTAAATTTTGCCTTTCTCAAGCTTGAATTTGTCACCTCTAAGATAGATTTTTCAATTCCCTCCAAAATAAGTTCTAATGAGTGACACTCTTTTCTGAAAATACGTTTATTTCTTTCCCACCAAATAGCCCAAACTACCAAAGCCGGGATACATTTCCAAAGATTTGCAAATAAAGAATTTTGATAAAGAACTGGCCAAGCTTGAAAAAGGTCCCAAAGACTATTTTGGAGAGGAGTACTATAATTCAGTTTATTCAAAACAAAGCTCCAACAATGATAAGAAAATGTGCAGGAGACAAAAAGGTGGTCCACTGATTCTTCACACTCATCACAAAAAACACAATTGAAAGAGGGGGCAATATGCAGCCTATTCAATCTATCACTAGTCAAAATCCTGTGTTTTAGTGCAAGCCAAGAGAAACAACCTGCCTTTGGGAGCACAATATGATTCCAACAGAAAGAAAAAGCCCTGCAAATAGCTTTATTCGAAATAATTTGCTGCAAAATTTTATACCCCTCTTTGACTGAATAATTACCATCCTTAGCTGGGGCCCAGAAGATCCTGTCTTGAGATCAAGAGAAGAAAACTTGCTTGGAAGCCAAAATATCTTTGAATTGACAAATTTCTTGATGTGATAATGGTAATACAGCTGGGTCTTTCCAAAACACTTTCCCTGAAACTTCGCAAACATATGCCACATATTGATTAAGTTGAGTGCCCCAGTGAAGTTCTGAGACTTCAATAATATTCAGATAAATCACACTTTTGGAAATGGGAATTTGTCCATTCCAAGAATCTCTCCAGAAGTTAACTCTAGTACCATCATTAACTTCCCAAGAGACATAATTTACCACAATATCACAAGAGGCAATCATGAAATCCCAAACAACTGAACCTTTTTGAGGATCCAAAATAGAAAGAATTCTAGAAGGATCATTATTATCTAGATACTTTTGTTGCATAATTTGGCACCAAGTGGATTGAGGTTTATAATACATTTGCCAAATCAATTTCCCACCAAATGCTTCATTTCATTTGGTAAGATCATGCACACCTGGCCCTCCAACTTGTGGAATCTATGACATATCCTGTAAAGAAATAAGTGGGATCTTGCGAGAGTCATCCATATTACCTGTCCAAAGGAAGCCCTTAATCATTTTTTTAATTTCAGCCAAGACTTTGGAGGGAGCCTTAAGAACAGCCATATAATACTTTGGAATTGCAGCTAACACTGATTTAATCAGCAACACTCTCCCAGCCAAGGACAACCATCTAACTTTCCAGGCTGCAATTCAACTCTGAATACGCTGAATGATAGACGACCAATATGAAGATTTGTTTGAACCCATAAAGAAAGGAATGCCCAAATATACTGAGGGTAAGAAATCTTCAGTAAAACCCAAAATTTATTTAATTTTGTCAGAAACCACTTTATTTGTATTAAAAAAATAGATTTTTGACTTCTGAGCATTAATGGCTTGACCAGACACTACTGAATATAAAGTGAGAACATAAAGGATATGCCGAGCCTCCTGAACATTTGACAATCCAAATAATAATGTATCATCTGCAAAGAGGGAATGTGTGATAGCAATATTTGTACCCGCAATAAGAGCACCAGACCATTTTTTGAGCTTATGGTGGTGTGAAATGGACCTGCTAAAGGCTTCAGCCATAATGATAAAAAGCACTGGAGATAGAGGATCTCTCTGTCTGACCCCTTGAGTAGAAGAGAAGAAGCCTGCAAGTTTACCATTGATTAACACTGAAAACCAAGCACCTGAAATACATGCCTTAATCCATTTACACCAATCTCTAGAAAAACCCATTTTGGACAGCACTTGTAGCAAAAATTTCCAACAAACTCTATCATAGACTTTCATCATATCAAGTTTTATTACAAAATTTGAGGACTGATTTGAATTTATTGAATGAAGAACTTCATGTGCCACTAGTGCCCCTTCCATAGTTTCCCTTCCCAAAACAAAACCACCTTGTTTAGGTGAGATAATGTTAGGAATAAGATGATGCATTCGAAGATATATAGCTTTAGTTATGATCTTATAGGATAGGTTACATAGAGAAATTGGCCTAAATCCGCAAATGTTTGAGGGTCCTTGATCTTTGGAATAACTAAAATATTTGTGGTGTTAAAATACTTGAGCATACATTTGCATCTTCTTGATTCTTCTGCAGCTGCCAATAAATCCCATCCAATGATATCCCAGCAACTTTGATAGAACAAAGCAGTGAAACCATCCGGGCCTGGGGCTTTATCAGGAGGAAAAGAGAAAACTACCTTACAAATTTCTTGAATAGTAAAAGGTGCCATCAGCATATCATTATCTTGGGAAGAGATCATCTTTGGAATAGAGTCAAGAAGTTCATTTACTTGTGAGGTAGAAGGAGAAGGCATTATATTAGGTGCAAGGAGATTCTTAAAAAATTTCACCCCTTCATTTCGAATAAGATTTTCATTAGTAAGGAGATCACCTGAGATAGCATCTTTGATCTAAAATATTGAATTGTTGACTCTCTTTTGTGTCGTTGAAGCATGAAAAAATTTAGTATTTCTATCACCATCTTGAAGCTAGAGCTCTCTAGACTTTTGTCTCCAATAAGTTTCCTCTCTAGCACATAACTCATCCCACTCTTGCTGTAGATTCTTCTGGGAAGCATATGTTTCTTCATTCATACCATTTTGGATAATATGGTTATACACTTTTTCTAATGGTAGTCTGACAACTGATTTTTGAGAAAAAACATTTTTGAATACCTGCTGATTTCAAATTCTGATTTGAGATTTGAGATATTTTAACTTCATAGCAAACTGATGCATTTTAAATCCATCCATAGGAGGAACCTCATTCCACCAATGCTAAACATTATTCAAAAATTTTGGATGTCGAAGCCACATACTTTCAAATTTAAAGGACAGATGAAATTGAATATCACTGCATTTGTCTTTATAATTGAGAGTTAAAGATATAGGAAAATGATCAGATCCTGGTGATGAGAGAATATCTGATGAAATATCTGAACAACTCAATTTCCAGTCAAGTGACAAGAGAAACCTATCAAGATGAGCAGCAATATGTGCAAACCCAGAGCTTTTGTTTGTCCATGTAAAAGATCCATTTCTTGGATGTATATTCATGAGATTATTGTTATCCACAAAACAATTAAAATCTTGAAGAGTTTTGGGAGGTGGAATGATACCCCCTGTTTTCTCTGCTTGAGATAATAAAGCATTAAAATCTCCTCCTATAACAACCTGCTGTAATTCTTGAACCTGAAGAGAGTGAGTGATTGTTTCCCACAAACATGCTTTATCCTGAGATGAAGAAGGTCCATAAACGTTAACCAGAATAAAAGATATGTCAAATGTAGAGATATGAAGCATCTGCCAATTATTATCTTGCTGGATGAGTTGAGCATTAACTGTAAGAGGATTCCAAAGTGCTGCAAGACCTTCAGACGCTCCTATTCCCTGAGCATGAAAAGATTTCCATCTTTGCCATTTTGCAATTGTTTTATCAAAATTTTGTTGAGATAACTTGGTTTCCTGGAGCAAAATAATGTCTGCATGCATAGGGTCAATGACATGTTTGATTCTATGCCTTTTGTCAGAGGCATTAATGCCTCTGACATTCCATGAATTGATTATTATTATGGACAAGGAAAACACCGTGTTCTCCTTGTCAATCTTTTAGAGACAGTAAAACTACTATCCAATGTTGTTTGAATACCAGCAGCAATTTCATTCCTAGTTTTAGAACCCTTTGGTCTGCCTCTCGTCTTAGGAGATTTTGCATTGGAGATTGCTTTGGATGGAGTTTGTAGGATTGATAAAGGCTGAATCTTGAAATTGTCTTGATCTCCAATAGTAGGTACACCATCCTGTAAGGATTGAATTTGCTCCTGCTGAAAGTAGGGATCTTGAGGAATCATGTCAGTAGATTTTTGAACTTGCTGATAAATACTAGACTCCAGCCCCAAAGAGTCTTCAAGGGATAAAATTTCACCTGAAGCACCACTAAACTGAGGAACTTGGACAGAATTGCTTTTGATATCCAAAATCTGACTTGGGACCAATTTATTCCAAAATTGAAATTCTCTGAGCAATTTATCAAGCACAGGTGAGATATATTCTTTATCATATATACCTTCTTCTCTTGCAATACCAAAAATGATTGAAGTGACAATTTCAGATGTAATTTGTTCACAAATGAGTCTCAATACTACAGGAGAAGGTTGGATTGAGAAGTGCCGAATAGGCCATGTAGAAATGGAGAAACTCCTATTTTTTAGAGTAATCAATTGCAATGAGTTTGGAACCAATAATTGGTGAAATTCAGGAAAAATAGATAATCTTGAAACTACATCTGAAGAGGAATCCAAACCAGAGGCTGGAGCATCCAACAGAAACACTTTAGTGCTGGAAAGAACCTGCTGGAAGAAGACCATAATCCGAAGCATATGTTGAAAATAAATCATATTCATGTATCTGAGAGCAGATGGGTCTTGTATCTCTAGACCATTGTGCAAATAATCAAAAATATATTCCTGATCTCCTGAGTTTGATCGTGTGTTGTGCATATGATTATGTATATATTCCTATTCTCCAGGCTGAGATTGCATGCATTTGGGCATATGTTCCAAAGTGCATTGATCATCCTGCTTGTAGGCTTTTCGAGAGCAAAGATTTCGATCAGAACAGTGATCTGAACATACTGATAAAATATCCATATGACCAGTTTGGCACACATTGCTGAAATGACCAAGATTATCTTGAAACTTATTAACTGTAGTTGCATCCTGTATCTTAACTGATTGTGACCAATTACCCCATTTAGATATGAGAATATAGAGGAGGGAAAGGGTTTGCGCATATCAAACAAGAAGCAAACTCTAACTTCCAAATGTGGGCATTCAAATGGAATAAGATCATGTTTTAAGAAAATACCCAACTTGTTAGCAATAATTTCAATTATCTCAGCGTCACGGTATTCCAATGGCAATTGGGGAAAAGAGATCCAATGGGGGAAAAATTGAATAGGTATGTCACATGGATTGAAATTTGGAACCCACAACAAAGTGTATAAACCGACTCCATGACAAAACCAACCTTTTTGCTTATGAACTGAATCTCTCTGTTCCTTATTGGCAAAAACGGCAATAAAAAACTTGGAATCCAGGTCAGAGTAAAAAATATCCTTGAGACCAGACCAAGATTCAAAAGCCCATTTCTTAATGTCCAAAAACGACAAGGAAGAAGAAGAAAATTTACCAATGAGAGCTGACTGTCGAAGAATATCAATCGAGTGTTGAAGCATATGACAAGGGAAACTGACATGCAATTGATTTGGAGCATGTATAGGATTTTTTGGAGCTTGATCCACAACACTCTAAACTTTCTTCCGCCAAATCTTATTTGGAATGAAGGGGGCTCGTGTAGGAACATTAGGAAACACCTCAGACCGTGTGTCCATCTTGCCTTGAATCAACTCGGCTTGCAAATGAATTGGGGAGCCAGGAGGGGTCCCATAACAGATATCAAATATGGGCTGCTTTTTAAAAGGCCTGTGATTATGTTTTCTCTGTGCCATGGATGGATGACTTCTTTTGTTATCGAACCTCTTAAATGGCGCATCAGAAGCTAATCTCTGAGGAGGCAGAGTTTTCCGTGCAGACTGATTTTAAACCATATTTTCCCGCCCAGATAATTTTTGAATCTCAGAATTATGGCTTTGATATGAAGACTCACCCTTTTCAAAAGTGGATGGTTCTGACCAAACCTTGGAGGGAACATTACCTGGTACTTGAAATTTGGAACCCAACCGTCGATCATGAAAGTGAGGGTTAAGAAAGAAAGGTTTTGCTGGTTGGACAATTGCCTTTCCTTTAAAAATTGATCTATCGCTGGCACTCTGCATTCCTCCTGTATTAGTATTTCTAAAAGAACATTTCTGGAATGAAAGCGGAACATGGGCAGATTTGACTGGCTGAACCACTGGAGTGGAGGAAAAAATCCGGGTAAAATCATGATCTCTAGCCGGTTGTACTATTGGTGTAGTGGAAAAAATAGAAGGGATGTCAGGAATATCATAGTCATTATCAGGTAGGAAGCCCTTGGTCTGTCGCGTGCCCTTGTCCTGCCGTTGAAGATGAACCCTATCCAGGATTGAATCCTGAAAACCCTTGCCGCTTCCCGACACATTCAACCGCTTTGCTGGAAGATTAATCCTTTGATGGAAACCTGAACCTGAATTTCCTGGACCTGACTTTGAACCTGGTTTCGCACCACCATCGCTGCCATTCTTGCGCCTCCCTCTCATTGTTTAGTTAAACTCTTAGTTCATTTGCAATTGTAATGTTATATGCATTATATGTTTTTTTTAAAAATGTTTCTTCCTTAATGCTAATTTACTATGTTGTCTTCTTGGGTTTCTGGGGCATTACAAAATGGTTCTAAGAGTCTAATGAGCCTTACAATTAACACTAATAAAACTTAGTATCAAGAACTAAATAAAGAGACTTGTGTCTCAACCAAAAATGAAGGATTCTTTTTCTCAATCATGAACCTGTATATTAACCTAAAATTGTGCTCGAGGGTAAGGTCTTGAATTCCAAAACATTTATCTTCAAGAAGGTATTTTTAACATATTCTTACATATGTCATTAATCAATATAACATATCTCTTTAAGTTGAAAAGTTCCATTATCTCAATTCATAAATAGTTTATAATGTGTAATAAATACATCAAAAATTGATCAACAAATAGAGGGAACAATGTAACTCTCTTTTGAATATTCTTGTATCTGTTATAAAATTTGTTATATAGTGCACATTGTCCTAATATCCTAACATATCTATGTGATTTTTCTAACAATTTACTACACACATTATACATCATATTACACATAGAAAATATTTTTAATTCAAAGTGAAACACCATTTTTATGGAGGATCATAAATAATTAATAAATACAAATATTAAGATGCAAGGTTGAACATTTTTTAATATTCTTTCATTTGTATACCTTATTAGAGAAAAGAGAATGACCATTATGCTACAAGGAGTTATTTCATATTAGTAGTATATTCCACTTGTAGAATGGAGGACAAAAAACAGATTTGGAGGGTAAAATTTTTTGAGTTAAAATGTCTACCATGTGTAAAGACGCTTTGAATGAAGGAGTTCCCTTCAATGAACTATTATTTTTTCTCACTTTTAGAATTATCATGATAAAATATTTATTAGAAGGGACATTAGAATAAACATATCTTCAAATGAAGGTATTTATGCTGGTCTCATTCTTCTACTTGATTTTTATGAAAGATTTTGAATTGAAAACATGAAATTAATCAATAAGTAGAGTAACCATGACATAAGATTTGATAAGGATTGTAATCCTTCATACATGTTTTAAAAAACTATAATATGTAATAGATTATATTTATTTATTATGTTTATTTTCTATTTTCAAATGAATGTAGAAGTTTTGCACATTGATGTCTATGATAAGTGGACATTGAAAATGGAAGGATGTAGATTTTTTCATGCCTTTTATATTAATGCTCATATTCACCAATTTTTTAATACAATTCTTCCCTAATAAATATGATAACATTTTAAACTGTATAACATTTTTTAAATCCAAAACATGTCTCTCATTAGAATCCGATATCGCAGCATACCTAACCAAAATAATCTAATGTAAATGACATAATATTAGGCAAAGATTCTACAATCTAACTAAACAAAAATTTATTGTATTAGAACATGTGTGTGACATTATAAGGACCAAAAACATTAAAGGTTACCGTCTAATAATATAAAACATAATTAAATTATGATAATAGTCTTTGCACATGTCCATTAAAGCACGATAGATTATTTATATTGAGAAGTTCAAGTTGCGCAAAGTCCTATTGCAGCAAATAAAGAGATTAACAGCAATATCCCACTCCCCAAGCACAGAAATGGATATTGCAGCATACATAACCGTCGTCACAATCATCATCTTCCCCGCAGGGACCAACTTCGCAGGGATCATTACAGCAATATCCAATTCCGTCACCGTAGAATCCGATATCGCAGCATGCATAACCGTTGACACAATCAGCATCTACACGGCAGGTAAACATTCCTTCTGTGGAGATTATATCGAGAAATTTAAAACCTCAGCCAAAATACCGGCGGAGAAGGGGAGAGGGGAGTTCGGAGATTTAATCGAGAAATTTTTTATCCTCTTCTCTCTAGAAATTTAAAACGTCAGCCAAAAGACTGGCGGACGTATCAACTCTCGTCCGATTCCTGAATTTTTATCAACTCATCCTCTTCGTTCTTGACGCATAGACCATTACAATTATGCATTGTTCTTTCAGTCATTTGTCACAACTCAATTATGAGATTCATAAAATGATTGCTTCTGTCGATGAGATTCATACGTCCTGTACCTATGAGAATCTTAAGAGAGTCCGAAATCCCAAGTTGTTGCTTTGTAACAGATCCAAATAAATATACCGAATTAATTTGTAGAGTAGAATAAGGAAAACATTTTTGAAAGGTGTGGCATTTTCATAATTTGTGTATTTTATAATTTTCATATAGATTTTAATTTTATTGTGAGATAAGAAATCTTAGGTTAATTAAAATATTGTCAAAATAATTTTTAATTTTAATTTAAGAGGAGAAAAATATATAATAAATATTAAAATTTATAAAAATATTTATTCTAATATAACGTTTATTTTCTGAAAACTTTAGATTCTTTTAACAATCAAAGTTGAATATATTTTATTTTTAGCAACATCAATATGGTCATATTACAAATTTAGATTCAAGCCTTCATACGAGATTATATGGATATTTAGATCTCAAATGTGTAATACCTCTTAATCAATTATGTCTATTTGTTCATGCTTTTGGGAGCTCTGCCTGATCTTGTTGCCATGGTCCACTTAGTTGTTTTAAAGTCCCTACTTAAAATTTGTCCTAATGTAATTGTGCTTTAAATATATATTTTATATTAATATTAGATTTTTATTATTAGTATGTTGTATCTAGTAAACATGATTATTAAGAAATGTTATTATTATAAAATCATCTTTATATTGAGAGAGGGGTTTATTATGTTAAATATTTTTGTAAGACTTCTTCTATAGAATTTAATATTTGTATTGATTATAAGGAGTTCAAAGAGTGAATTTACAATTGAAAATACAAAACGAGAGGCAGGGCCTCACACCAAAAGTATCATAGTATCAACAACAGAATATCAAAAAAGGACTAAGTAGTAGTAGTGCAGTGGCTAATATAGTATATTCTCATAGTTTCCAGCCTAGGATGTGTAACCCATTGGGCCTTCCATCCACACTATATTTTTCTTCTCATGTATTTGTGCCAACAAAAGTAATTTGTCATCAGCAACATTATTCTTCTTGTTGACCTCCTGATTGATCTTTTCTAGCATTTTCTCAAAGACCGCAAGGTTGTCAATGTTCCTCCTCCAATTGTAACCATCTTTCATCTTGACCATAGACATTATGGAATGTCCTGTATTGAGGAATCTCTTGAGCTTCTCTCGTTCCAATATCATGTTTATATATCTACCTACGATGAAATTTTAAAATGTGTGAGCTTACGAAAAGACTCAATAAGAGCTCTGGAAGTGTTTTGATATCTTTCCTTATTTCTGATTTTCCAAATCTTCCATAGAATATTAGATGAAAGAATGTTCGAAACAAGATTAGTATCTTTTTTTAAGCCATGAATATAACCAGATATGATTTCAAAAATGTCAATAGCTTTGGGATAAGTAATTCCAAACATTAACCAGATTTCCTTAGCCACAACATAATCAAGTAAGATATGTCTGCAAGTGTCAAGAAGCCCACAAATGTTGTAGCACTCAGTAGAGGAGTAATCCTTCCTTAGAGGAAATCTGTCAATTTTCATAAGCCATTTAAAGAATTTAATTTTTGGATCAATGGAGCTCTTCCACAATTTATTTAAGTGTTTTTTCCCAAGCATTGGTATCCAGATCATAATATAATAAGTTCTTCACATGTTTAATAATGGATTCATTATAGGTAATAACATCATATATGTTCTTAGATTTAATCTTAGTCATAATGGTACCATATGGCCATTTTAATTTAAGAAATTTGTGGGAGTCCACATGAAAGTTAGTAGGAAGATCTCTACAAGCTCTACATATCATGTTGTAAGTATTTTTTGAGAGATAGGGATGCCAAATTTAGAACTAAGGTCATCCCAGTTGATGAGACAGTCTTGTTCAAACAGGTTAATAACTTGGGCTATTCCCAAACAAGACCAAGATTTGGCTGAGCATCCTTGGGAGAGGGAAAGGGGCTTATCAGAAAAGTGGAGATTCCACCAAATTGATCTTTCGCCATGAAGGTGGCTGGAATCATGGAAGTATTTATTAAGCAAGAAGTCCCTAACATATTCTGAAGCTTTCCATGTAGATTTAAAAATAGAAAATCCTTGAACAATTACGAGGAAATTCCCCCTAATAAGATCACATAAGGGAAGGTTTTTCCAAGATTTGGCATGTTTGGGAAAACCTCTTTCAATATTGTTCCTAATATGTATTTTCCATGGTTCGTCACCTTCAAGGGAGTGGAAGATCCATTTGGCCACAAGGGAAATCCCTTGAATTATGAGATCTTTAAGACCCAACCCCCCAAGGAGCTTGTCAGTATGGCACCACTCCCATTTGACTATGTGGAGCTTATTGTTACCTTTACCATCAGACCATAGGAACTTCCTAATGGCCTTCTAAATTTCTAAAATTTGATAGTTATTAAACATCCAAGCTGAGGAGTAGTAAATGTTATAAGAAGAGAGAATTTTTTGGCACACCTGGACTCTGCCAGCTAAGGAAAGATGTATGTTGTGCCATTTACCCAATTTTTTGGTGATTTAGTCCTTAATCCAGGACCACATATCCTTAAGAGAAGGGTCAATAGAGAAATAAATACCAAGATATCTACCAATGTGCTGAGGGACTCCCCATTGATAATCAAAGTTACCTAACCATTCTAGAGGTCTATCATCCTAGCCAAGCATAATAGATTTGAAATGAGATAATCTAGCACAAGAAATAGAACAAAAAAAACCGAGTTTATTATTAAGAGCTTCAAAATTATCTTTAGTATCTTCAAAAAACAAGGTCATGTCATCAACAAATTGACAGTTAATTAATTCAGAATTATCAAGAAGGTGTTGGGAGTTCCCTTTGATCTTCAACTTGCAGATTTATACTTTGATGGATAACTTTAATATAACTTTGACTCTATCACCACTCCAAAGTCTACAAGGAAGAGGGCCAATTAACAAGGATCAAGAGAGATCCTCTTACACTTTGAGCCTTATTGCTCAAGCGGGTGTACCCTTGATTCACTTCTTGAAAGGAATCACTAAATGATATACAACTATATACTCTTTACTAACTGCTTTAAGATTTTATCATTTGAATGTTTGTGTGTGTGGTTGATGATAATGAAATACCTCCAAAGGATGGACCAGTGCCTTAACCTAGGGCAAAGAGTCACCCAATTACATACATCAACTGAATACCTTAATTCAAACACAATTAAATCCAGGATAAGTGTTTTGCCTATTACCTCTCTCCCTCAGACACAAGGACATCAGATTCCTGCTTGGTTGCAAACTCACTGAACCCACCTAAAAGACTTTAATCCTAACTTTGTTAGGAACTCAGAGATGACTTCACAATACTCTTTGTTTACAATATGCTAATAGACTTTGTGACATTAACATATATGAGCTTAGAACCAAAACAAGAAGACATGCACAAATGCAAGATTGGAACTCAATAACATCCTCATTAATATATTCAGAATCAATACACAATCAGAACAACACAAGGATAGGAAAAGATACAAAATCCAGGTCCTCTATCAGTAAAACACCATGGACAACCAGCTTGGGACCAAAGAAAGTTTGGAACCCCTACTCAATCAAAATTTTGAAACTTATACTCCCTAGTCATCTTGGAATTCTCAAAGAGAATGCAACAAGCTACGGATGACTTAGGGTTAGGGTTTCAACCACCCAACCAACTGGAAACGGTCATAAAGTTATTACAGGGGTGGAAACCCAGGCAACCAGGAGAAAGAATATCTTGAAATGATCCTCAATCATGAAAAATTCTCTGAGAAGGTACTGAGAATCATGAGCAACACTCAAAATGTCAACCCTGCAACATGCCTTGAGCACAAAACCGCACAATACACACCCTATAGACGATCACTCAACACCTTGGACCACACTGCAATAGAAAGCACCACCAAACCAATTGAAATTAGTTGTTAAAACCATAAATTTTGGTACTTCCTGTCACTGGAAACCCTCTACAAATTCAAATTTGAAATCAAATTGCTACTTTATGGCGCTTGCAGCAAATCGTTGGTTGATATTTGAAATCAGGTTCACTTTAAGTCATGACCGTCCGATCTTCATGCTTCGCGGTCTTTTAAATCTTAACTCAACCACCAAAAGACTAAGGAACTTTGACTGGGCCCGCATCAGGAAGATCGATGGCCATCGCAAGTTTGCATACCCATCCGAGATTCTATCAGATTTCACGCCCACCATCGGATAAAGAATCTTCACCCATCTCTGACAACCCACTGATAGGAAACAAAATCAACGGCCATCGCAAGATCTTAAGCCTCTGACAAAACCCATAAGATTATATGTTGTTTGTCGATTCACTAATAGGATCAGGACCCACTGACACATCCAAAAACCAGGTCCCACTGACAAGACTCCACCTCATACTACATGGACCAATAAAAAACCTCCAAATCAGCTCCACCTAACATTAGGACCACCGCCAAAGATACGTTTGAGACAAGTGAGATCAATGGCTGGGGTAAGATCTCAAGCCTCTGACAGATTCCATGAGAAGTTATGCCAATTGTTGGATGGATTACGGATGTGAGGACCCCCTGACCCATTGGAAAATCAGGTCCCACTAACACATGTTGAGTTGGATTTGAAATCAACGGATGGCACATGATCTCAAAGGGGAAGAATATTCCTTAAGATCATGCACCGACCATAGATTAAAAAGCTTTCACTGTAGGCCCCACTGACAAGATCCCTCTCAGCAACACACTGACCAATGAGTTAATGCCAAATGTGCCAACATGGTAGTGGACCCGGGCGAGAAAAAGGCTACGTCATCAGGAAAGATCAATGATCGGTGTAAGATCTCAAGCATTTGACACATCACTTGCGAACATACGCCCACTATTAGATGGAGATGCTGTCAGAAGACCGGGCCCAGAAAACACTAAGGCCGAAACATAGGAAAAATTAAAACCACTGGGCGCTGGGAACTTAGGAAAGATTAACCGGTGACTTAGGAAATATTTAAAGGGGACCCCCCGACACATGAAACCTAACCGTGAACACGGTACAAAGTTGGTCATTTAAATGACACGTGCAAAATATAAAGTTTTAAGTGACCCGCGAAAAGGTAACATGAAAATAAAACAAGGCCAGGGGAATTTTAAATTTAAGGACCCAAGGGCTAGATTTTAAAAACAAATTTTCCAAGGGTTTTAGCCGGAAACATGAAAAACATTACAAAGACCAGGGGAAGAGAGCTAGAGGCATGAAATTTTTGGCACGTGCTAATAGTGGCTCTATCTAGGGATGTATGCCTCTTGTAGGCATAGCAAGGACTTAGAATCACTAGTTTAAAGTAGACCATCCCACTAGAAAAATTGCAGACAACAGGGAACAAGCAAGGCAGAACAGGCAACAGGAGCAAAAACTGACAGACGAGGACAAAACAGGGTAGGGGCAAGTAGCTTATTTACAGAATTTACAAAATGTACAAACCTAACTACTGTTCATGGAAAATAGAATACCTCAATTGAAGTATTTCTTCAAGAATTGTCCATGAACTAGCAATTCCTGAATATCACCATTTAATTCTTTGATAATGTATGAATCTTGGCCCCATTTCTCATGAATTAGATATGGCCCTAGCTAGATGGGATAAAATTTACCATGTTTCCCTTTATCCTCTAGTCTGGCATTCCAAACTAACACCAAATCACCAGGTTCAGACTTTCTATCAACGGTATTCTTATCATATAAATTCTTAACCTGCAACTGCAATTTGGCATTCCTTGCAACTGATTCTCTTCTAGACTCATCCAACCTAATGAGTTCCTCAATTCTCAACTGCATCTCATCATCTATGTCATCATCATATAGCTGAACAAATTTATACATTTCTAGTAAGTTATTCTGAGGCATTCTTTCATGAATTCCATATACTAGGTCAAATGGTGCACAACCAATTTCCCTCTTCACAGTTACCCTATGAACCCATAGAGCTAATGGCAGCTTTGAATTTCATGCCCTCTTATTCTTTTCAAGAATTCTCTTTAATATTTTAATCAAACTCTTATTAGTAGATTTTTCCTGACCATTTCCTTATGGATGATAAGGTGAGGAATTAGAAATCTAAATTCCCAAACCTTTGCAAAAGTCCTTATATTCAGTAGACATGAAGCACATGGCATTATCACTTACTATTCTCTTAGGGCACCCAAACCTTGTAACAATATTATTCATCATAAAATCAATTACCACCTTACTAGTTGCATTTCTTATAGGTATAGCTTCTACCCACTTTGTAAAGTAATCAGTGGCAACTAAGATCCATGAGTGTCGTCCACTTGACTTTTTTGGTATCTCCCCTATGAAATCAATTCCCCATTGTTGGAAAGGAGCCTAAACTTCTACTGGTTTTAATGGCACATTACCTAAAAATTTAAGCTTACCAGAGAACCTTTGACAATCATCACACCTCCTCACCAACTGTTCTACATCCTTAAAGATTGTGGGCCACCAGAATCCTGCTCTCAAGATCCTATGAATAGTTGTTTTACCCATATAATGCCCACCACAAACTCCCTCATGCATTTCTTTCAACAACTTGTTAGCCTGATCTTCATCTACACACTTCAAAAATATGCAATCCAAATTCTTCCTATACAATTTACTCTTCACAATTGCATACTTGATGGCCTATAATTTCAATGTCCTCTTTTGATTATCATTCATACTATTTGGACATTTCATGCTTCTCAAGTAATAGATGATATAATGATACCAGATACAATCATCCATGTCACATGTGTAATCAATTTCAAAATGATTTACCTGATTTGCATCAAGATTGGATTGGGCCATCAGTTTTGCCAATCCTTGTCCTCTAACCAACTTAGTAATCTAGACCTTAACATTGAATTCTTGGATCCTATTGATCCATCTGCATCTTCTTCCAGACACCTCCTACTGTGAGAAAATATCCTTCATAGCTGCACTTGGCACAAAAGCAATCACAGCTGCTCCCATCAAGTAACACCTAAAAGCCTTGATTTCCTTCACAAGTGCATAAGCCTATTTTTCATTTATGTCATACTTCAATTCTGTAGCCTGCAAAGATTTACTGAAAAATGCAATAGGCTACTCAAAACCATCCTTATTCTTTTGTAACAAAACTGCAGTAATAGTGTGAAAAGATGCAAAGGAAAAGATATGCATTGGAACATTATAATCAGGTGCCTTAAGCACTGGTGCATCTTTGATAGCCTACTTGATATTTTTGAAAGCTTCATTAGGCTCACCCTCCCAATTGATTGCAGATCCCTTCTTCAACATCTTAGAAATAGGTCTAGTAACCTCTGCAAAATTTGTCACAAACCTCCTTAAGAAATTGACCTGACCAAAGAAGGACTGAATTCCTTTAACATTCTTTGGTCTCTAAATTTTATCAATGGTTTCTACCCTCTCAGGGTCAATTCTCACTCCTTACTTCCCAACTAAGTGGCCAAGAAACTTACCTTCAATGACACCAAAAGCACATTTCCTTGGGTTTAAAGAAATGCCAAATTCCAAGGTCCTCACAAATATTCTTTCTAAATGACTGCAATGGTCTTCTTCCTCCTTGGAATAGGTAGTTAGATCATCTTGATATACAACAAGGAAATCATTTATGAAATTTGAAAAGGCAACATCCATTGCCCTCTAAAAAGTGGCACCAGCATTTGTGAGGCCAAAAGGCATTCTCACATAAACATATGTCCCCCAAGGTGTTCTAAAAGCTGTCTTGAATTGCTCTGATTCCTTCACAATGACCTGATTGTAGCCAAAGAAACCATCCATCATAGACATCAATTATGATCTGGTTACTCTCTGCAACATAGCTTCCATATTGGACAGACAATAATTATCCTTTAATGAGTTGATGTTCAGATTCCTGAAGTCCACACAAATCCTGATGTCACCATTTTTCTTTCTCACAGCAACAAGGTTTGACACCCAAGAAGAGTGCCTTATAGGCTTGATAATTCTAGCATCTCTCATCTTCATTAATTCTTCTTGCATCTTGGGTGCCAAAGTGGGATTAATAGGCCTTTGTTTTTGCCAGAAAGGTTTAGCATCTTCTTTCAATGGAATAATATGCTGAAACAAATCTTCTCTATAAACCTTTAGGTCATCATATGACCATGCAAAAACATGCCTAAATTTTCTCAATAATTCAATCAAAGATTTCTTTACCTTTTGAGATATATCTCTACCAATGTATACCTTCTTAGGTGCCTCATGTGTTCCAAGATTTATCTCCTCTAGATCAACACGATCTTCTCTTTTGATATTCTTTTGAACTCTATCCTGGTTATCAAAGATAGTCTCCAAAACAACAAGTCCCTTAGGCACCTTGTTAGTTCTAAGCTGAATGACCTCATTGCCAAAGACAAATTCCCTTCCTTCTACTGACTCAACCAAGGCTGAACAATCAAATTCCTAACCATGATACTAATCCTCACAACCCATAAACTTTAAGATATCATTATCATCATCAAAAACTTGCCAATTCTCAATATTATCTAGTATGCTAGGCCTAGCCTGAATTTCAACTTTAGAGATACCAGAAAATGTAATATCATTGGGATTGATTGCAATATTGGCTAACAAGTCAGCCATCTTATTGTTACTCCTATCCTTCCACTCAATATTGAAGACATCAAAATGTTCAATCAAATCCCAAATTGCATTCCTATATTGTTTCAACCTCTTATTCTTGGAAGCATATACTGACCTGACTTGGGACACCACCAACTCAGAATCACCAACAACACTTAAACACTTAATACCATGATTTGGTGCCAACCTCAATCCTAACAACAACGCCTCATATTCTGCAATATTGTTGGTACAAAAGAAATTCAATGTGAAAGAAAATTTGTAGGTATTTCCATCAGGAGAAATAAGTAAAATAACTGCTCCTGCACCATATTTGCAATTTGCACCATCAAAGTACATTACCCACAAATCACCCTTCATAGAATTAGCACCTACCTCAATAGAGATAGGTGAAAAAATAGGTTCCTCTTCAAATATAGGGATCTCTGCCCTAAAAGCATTAATATCAGTATCCACAAAACATGTAGTTTCATTATCAATATCTCTCTCAATCATGTGGCATACTCTTGGCTCTCGTTCAATCTTGACAAACTGATCATCAATCTTGAAAGTGGCATAGGACAGATCACACTGTAAACTTCCACCCATGGTAGCACTCCACCTTCTAGAAAGTAGCATCCAATAATGAGGAGGGATATCCACCACCAAAACACTCAGTGTTAACTCTTTCTCTAGATATGTTGCCAACCTATATGGCATTACATTGATAATCCCAATAATTGGTACCTCCCTCTGATCCATTACACAACATCTACCTTGCACTGTATCAACTTTAAGGCCCAACTTCTCCATGATTTTGAAAGGCATGATAGTATTAGAGGCACCACTATCAATCATACAATTTATCAATTTCATTCCATTCACAAGAACACTTAAAAAGAATGGATCAATATTTTCAAGGCTGGCATTGACAAAACTATCCAAGTATATTGGATGAATTTGAGACACGATTCTTTGAGTAGAAACACCTTTCAAAGCCTTATCCTGAGATCCATTGCATGCAACATCACTTTTATGAACATTACCTACCCATGCAATAGCTCTGTCTTTGTGTTCAGGGATCCTCAACAATTCTAACAATGGAACCTTAACTGTAATTTGGGATAATACAGATAACATATCAATAGGAGCAGAAGAAGGAATCTCAATTTGCACTGCCTTAATATCCTTTTTCTTATCTGACACATTAGGTGTATTAGCCACCCTCATTTTTTCAATCTTAGCCATTGTGTTAACTGGCCTCTCAATCTCACTAGAAATCTTTTCAATTCCAACTCCCTTAGGCTCACAATTCTTACCTTTTACATTCTTGAATTTCATCATGTGATCACCTTTTGATTTGTTCTCATTAGGTTCTCTAGAGTTGGTACTCTTTATAAACATTCCTACAGCTTTATCATTTATATTCCTTGCCACCATGCCTCTAGTTTGCACTTGGGCAATCATTTCTGTAGTAATCCTATCCATCTCTTCTCTAGAAGGCCTTCTCAAATTTACTAGCTCAGAAGAAGAGTTCATATTACATGTCTTCCTATCAATGTCTTCACTATTAGAAAAAGATTCTTGATGAAAAAGGGCCTGATTGTGTCTCTTTACATTTACATCTGCCTCTTTATCAAAATCAGAATCTTCTTCATATCCTAGATATGAAGAAGCCATGTTGCATCCAACATCATCTTGATCTATCTCCTCATTGCCACAATCTTGATTTGCAGCCATAGAATGTGCAACCACACAATGCTCTGTAGTATGAGGGGACTAGCATGCAACACACCAAGGTATGTCCTCCTTAACATTTATTGAAGCCTTTTGTAGAGGATCAGGGACACCTCTATCATTGTTTCCTCTTACAGTAGGGACAATAGGCTTTCCATCCTTCCATTGGGTGTTGTAGGGGTAGTTCTGCAATCTATTCTTCTTATTGAAATTATTGTTGAACTGAGGCCTTTGATTGGCAGGAGCACTGATGTTCCTATTTGTAGGTGCCTTCAAATCCTTCAATGCATTAAGCACCTTATCCAATTTATCTTCCTCTTGCCTCCTAGCTCCAACATTCTTATCATTTTCCCCTTTTTATTTCTTGTCCCCAAACAACTTTTGGTCATCTCTCTTTCCACCCAATTTTCTTGATATTTTCATATTGTTCTCAATATTGATAGCAATCCTAAAAGCATCCCTAAGATTTCTTGGTTCTTTTTTCCTCAACAAATATCCCATTTTTCCATCAAATGCATTAAAATATGTGGTCATACAGACATTGTTATCTAACCGCATAACTTAGAACAACTTATGCATACCTTTCTGAAATCTCATGTTGAATTCAGCTGCAGTCTCATTCTGATTTTTCCTTATGGTATTGAATTCATTCAACATGAAACTACCATTAGGCCTATCACCATACTTCTCTTTAAAACATCTCTCAAAAGAATCCCAAGTATCAATACATTTGTCAGGAAGTCTCTTAAACCAATCTCTAGCATCCTTCATTAGAGATTGAACAAATAATTTCATGACTACATCCTCATGCTCTACCTTATAATCATTAAGCATATCAACAAATAACCTAAGATGTTTCGCACAACTAATAGCATTATTACCAGCAAACTTAGGTACCTTATCTCTAATATCATTTGGAAAAGCATTTGGGTAGCCAAGAATTCCATCAAAACTAATTTGCCTATAGCCTTCTAATTGCATAGGTCTTCTTTGAAAACTTGAACTAGTGTTAACCCTAGGATCAACATTAGCATCTACATTTATTTGTGCATTTGATTGTTGCCTAGGATCAACACCTATCCTAGCAGATGAAGAAGGAATTGAACTAGTAGCATTACTAAGTGGAATAGTAGTAGTCATAGATGGCATACCTAGTTTAGTAGCAGATGGACCAAGAGCATTAGCTGATGAAGCCTTCAAGAACTAGATCTTTCTTCTCTTTTCTACAATGGAAGCTTCAATTTTAGCCTTCTCTAATTCTCTTGCAAGGACCTCATCTTCTTTTCTTCTTCTCTCCATTTCTATGTCATTATTTAAATTAGGTGGTGGGACCCCAGGTATTGTCAATGATTTATATGTTTGATGTCCCACCATCTTTTGCTTTCCTTTCTCACCAACGGCAATAGCAAGCCTAGTGATCTCATGCCCATCTTTATCTTTAGGAAAAGGAACATAACTTTGCACTTGTCTAACCACAGGGCCCTCCTGATCAAATTCTTGATCTTGCAGTAAGCGCTCTTTCTCACTCCTCAAAGCCTCAAGATCACTGAAGACATCATGCTGCATAGTTTTAGGAGCAGAAGCAAGCATCTTGTTTCTTTCCTTCATTTCATTAATTTTTCTAAGGAGAGACTATCTTTCTATCAGAGCATTCACCTTTTTAGCCTCTCTCTCCTCTTGTAACCTCTTATGTATGGCATCCTACTCTACCAACTACAACCTTAATGCATTTAAATCATCAAGATCTACCATAATGTCATCAGAACCTAATGACACATCCATATCAAAAAGATTTTGATATGGGAAGTGGACTTGCCTTGGTCTCATGGGTTCTCTTCTAAAATTATCCTCATCAAGATCTAAATCAATCTCCAAACCCATCTCTCTACCTTGTTCATCTTGACCTGTAGGCAATGGACCTGTGTCCTGAAATACAGCTTCTGGGGTATCATAAAATCTATCTTCAGAGCAACCACCATCTGATCTAGGAACTCTGTCTTGTGAACCATCCTCACTTGAGGAAACATGTGGTGCTCTACCTCTATTACTTCTTTGTTCTTTGATGGGAGCACTAGTAGACTCACCATTCCTTCTAATCTAACTCTTCTTCTCCTGTCTATGCAATTGCTCCAAAGTTACCTCCAGATTCTTTCTGATAAAGGACCTAGTATTCCTCCTCTTGTCCATGATTTACAATATATAGCACTGGTTCTAACCTTTTTGAGTCACCACCCACCTAGATGGGAAATCTTTTTAACTGAATACAATAGGAAAACAAGAGTGCACTTACAACCTTTATATCTATCTGGTCAACAAAGATTTTGAATTTACAATGTAGTCCCAACCAAAAGTCCTAATAGATATACGGCTTCATTTTTTTTCTCCCTAGTAGAGTCGCCATTTTGTTGGGAGTTCCCTTTGATCTTCAACTTGCAGAATTATACTTTGATGGATAACTTTAATATAACTTTGACTCTATCACCACTCCAAAGTCTACAAGGAAGAGGGCCAATTAACAAGGATCAAGAGGGATCCTCCTACACTTTGAGTCTTATTGCTCAGGCAGGTGTAACCTTGATTCACTTCTTGAAAGGAATCACTAAATGATATACAGCTATATACTCTTTACTAACTACTTTAAGATTTTATCATTTGAATGTTTGTGTGTGTGGTTGATGACAATGAAATACCTCTAGAGGATGGACCGGTGCCTTAACCTAGGGCAAAGAGTCACCCAATTAGATACATCAACTAAATACCTTAATTCAAACACAATTGAATCTAGGATAAGTGCTTTTCCTATTACCTCTCTCCTTTAGACACAAGGACATCAGATTCCTGCTTGGTTGCAAACTCACTGAACCCACCTAAAAGACTTTAATCCTAACTTTGTTAGGAACTCAGAGATGACTTCACAATACTCTTTTTTTACCATATGCTAATACACTTTGTGACATTAACATATATGAGCTTAGAACCAAAACAAGAAGACATGCACAAATGCAAGATTGGAACCCTCTATCAGTAAAACACCATGGACAACTAGCCTGGGACAAAAGAAAGTTTGGAACCCCTACTTAGTCAAAATTTTGAAACTTATACTCCCTAGTCATCTTGGAATTCTCAAAGAGAATGCAACAAGCTACATATGACTTAGGGTTAGGGTTTCAACCACCCAACCAGCTAGAAACGGTCATAAAGTTATTACAGGGGTGGAAACCCAGGCAACTAGGAGAAATAAATTCTTGGAATGATCCTCAATCATGAAAAATTCTCTAAGAAGGTACTGTGAATCATGAGCAATGCTCAAAATGTCAACCCTGCAACATGCCTTGAACACAAAACTGCACAGTACAAACCCTCCAGATGATCACTCAACACCTTGGACCACATTGCAATAGTAAGCGCCACCAAACCAATCAAAATCAGCTGTTAAAAACATAAATTTTGGTACTTCCTGTCACTGGAAACCCTCTGCAAATTCAAATTTGAAATGAAATGACTACTTTATGGTGCTTGTAGCAAATCAACAGTCGATATTTGAAATCAAGTTTAGTTTAAGTCGTGACCATCTGATCTTCATCCTTCATGATCTTTTAAATCTTAATTCAACCACCAAAAGACTGAGGAACTTTGACTGGGCCTGCATCAGGAAGATCGATGGCCATCACAAGTTCACATATCCATTTGAGATTCTATCAGATTTCATGCCCACCGTTAGATAAAGAATCTTCCCCCATCTTTGACAATCCACTGACAGGAAACAAAATCAATGTCCATCGCAAGATCTTAAGCCTCTGATAAAACCCATAAGATTATATGCCATTCGTCGATTCACTGATAGGATCAGGACCCACTAACACATCCGAAAACTAGGTCCCACTGACAAGATTCCACCTCATACTATGTGGACCAATAAAAAACCTCCAAATCAGCTCCACCTAACACTAGGACCACTGCCAAAGATACGTTTGAGACAAATGAGATCAATGGCTGGCATAAGATCTCAAGCCTCTAATAGATTCCATGAGAACTTACACTAGTCGTTGGATGGATTACGGATGTCAAGACCCCCTGACCCATCAAAAAATCAAGTTCCACTGACACCTGCTGAGTTGGATTTGAAATCAACGGATGGTGCGTGATCTCAAAGGGGAAGAATATTCCTTAAGATCATGTGTCGACCATAGATTGAAAAGTCTTCACTATAGGCCCCACTGATAGGATCCCTCTCAGCAACACACTGACCAATGAGAGAATGCCAACTGTGCCAATATGGTAGTGGACTCGTGCGAGAAAAAGGCTACGTCTTTAAGAAAGATCAATGATTGCTGTAAGATCTCAAGCATCTGACACATCACTTGCGAACATACACCCACCATTAGATGGAGATGCTATCAGAAGACTGGGCCCATAAAACACTAAGGCTGAAACATAGGAAAAATTAAAGCTCATGACCTAGGAAAAATTAAAACCACTGGGCACTGGGAACTTAGGAAAGATTAACCGGTGACTTAGGAAATATTTAAAGGGGACCCGCCGACACATCAAACCTAACTGTGAACACGGTAAAGTTGGTCATTTAAATGACACATGCAAAATATAAGGTTTTAAGTGACCCACGAAAAGGTAACGCGAAAATAAAATAGGGCCAGGGCAATTTTAAATTTAATGACCCAACGGCTAGATTTTAAAAAAAAAATTGCCAAGTGTTTTAGCTAGAAACATGAAAAACATTGCAGAGACTAAGGAAAGAGAGCTAGAGCCATGAAATTTTTGGTGCGTGCTAACAAAAGGGAAATGCCTTTTACACAAGAGGAGAGGGTGGAATCTCTAAGGATATAAAAGAGGGCATCAGAAGAAAAGATAAAGAGGGAAGGAGTAAGAGGGCAGCCCTGTATGATAGATCTATCCAACAGAAATCAATCAGATAGAGAACCATTCACACCCACCTAAGAAGAAGCACCTTTAAGCAGCATTTTAGCAAAATTGCAGAAGACTTCAGGAAAACCAAAGGCCTCGAGCATTATGGAGATAAATCCCCATTCAGCCCTATCATAAGCCTTTTCAAAATCCAAAAGAAACATGGCAGCATCCTGATGAGAGTGTTTAGCCAAACTCATAGCTTCCTAGCTGGTTATAAGATTTTCCAGGATATATCTACTTTTAATGAAACCAATTTGAGTGAGCAAATTAATTTAGGGAGAATAGTTGCCAGTCTACAGGGAAGAATTTTTGTAAGAATTTTATAAGAGACATTGATAAGCATGATCGGCTTCTAGTTCTTAATGAGAGCCTTGTCCCCCTCTTTGGAGATCAGTTTAATGATTCCCCTATTGATGTGGTCTCTGAGAGTCCCTTTTCTTATGGCTTCAAAGTAAATTTCATGAAGGTCATTACAGATCAAACTAATGTTGGATTTGTAAAATTCAACAGGAAGACCATCCGGCCCAAGAGCATTATCATTCTTAAGGGATTTAATGGCTTTATCAATCTCTTCAATAGAGATGTCATTACTAAGGCCGGTCGCATCATTATCATAAATTCTTTTAGGGATGAGAGATCTATAATTGTACCTAAGTTGCTTGGCTTCATCTTTATCCTCAGAGGTAAAGAGATTCTGGTAGAATGAAGTGAATGAATCTTTAATGTCTTCTAAATCACTGATATCATTGTTATGAATAATAATTCTAGCTAAAGAGACCTCAGAGGATAATTCCAGAGGGGAGAATCACACTTTCTAAAAAGGGAAAAAGATCTGGAGGAGCTTCAACATCAAAACTGTGAAAATGGGGATCATAAGGGAGGCCATTTTCCCCAAAATCATGGAGGATATTTAAGGAAATGTCCACAAGAAAGAGATGGTTGATCATGCGCTGGTGGTTCTAGGTGATAAAGCTAGGGAAATGGATTTGGACTTCCTCAACAACACTAAGAATAGCATGCTAGATCAATACAAGTCCTTCAAATGGCTCTTCCATGAAATTGAAGACCTCAAAGAGTAAATTCAGAGTACTGATGACAAGGATGACTAGACCACAGAGAGAAAGCAAAGCCTAGAGGCTAGGGTCCAACACCTAGAATAAAAAATGATCAGCATAGAGGAAACCTTGAAGGGCATTGCTGAGCAAAACTTTAAAATTCTCAAAGTGTCCAATGACAACATAAAGCTTCTCATCAACAAAGTGGAAGAGAAAATGGACAATGGGGTTGATAAGAGGACTAGAGTGGAAGGGAAGAAGAAGCCAAGTGAGGGCCCATGTAAAAGAACTAGAGCTAGAACTAAGCAAAACAAGGAGAAGGAAGGCTCCCATGATTCCCAAGACATCCAAAATGTTAAAGAGGCAACAGAAATGACGGATGCTCTCAAATCCAATACTATTGTCATGATCAAGAGCCTATTTTAATCCCTGGTGCCTATCTTTTTTCTCTATTCCATCTTTCCTTTTTTGTGTGGTTGTTTTATGTCTGGCCTTTTTGTGGCCTGTCCCTTGGACTACAAAAACTTTAACTTTCAACTGATCTTTTTTAGCTCTTTTTAATTACTCTATTCTGGGTTTTAGGCACCTTGTAAAACCTTTTTTACTTAATCAAAAAATTATAATTCTAGCTATAGATTGATTAGTGTGTTTCTGCTTAAGGAGATTGAAAAAGAATTTTGAGTCACGATCCCCAAATTGGAGCCAATGGGCCCGAGATCTAATCTTAGTCCCCTGACTTTGAAATATTGATGCTTTCTAAGGGCATCCCTAGTTTTAGGAACATTGTAAGAAATATTATCATCTGAGGGATTGGGTTGAATTTCAATCTCAGTAGAATGGAGATCCAAAGAGAGTTTCTTTTCAAGGAATCTATGATCTTTAGCTTTCTTTTTTCCAACGGCTTGTAGTAGATTTTTCCATGCAAGGACATTATGATTCCATCTATCAGTGGGAGAGGAAAATTGTAGACTTTTTTTATTCATGACTCTAATAAGGTTAGTAGTAGACAAAATATCTTCACCAAGCAATAAACTAGTATTAAGAATAAATTTTGGGTTGCTGGGCTTTCCCAATGAAGGGGAAATATTAAAATCAACACAAGAAGAGATAGGGTGATGATTAGAGAGGGGGGTCAGGGTAACAGTAACAAGGTTTCCCTTCTTGTCAGGGATGAAAGAAAAGAAATTCTTATTGGCATAGAAAGGGTCAAGTCTAGAATATATTTTAGAGAGGCCTCTTTGGGCATTGCACCATGTATACCATAAGTCAGGATTACAATTTTTGCTGCTAGTCAAAGGATTGAATAGATGTTTATTATTCTTAAGTATATTCCATTGAGTCTTCTCTAGATCCTTCCATGTGAGATGGAAGCAATTCATGATGAACCGAGTGAGATGGAAGCACACTTGGGGTTCTCATTCCCACTGGAGGGAATCAAAGATGCAAGAGAGAGAGAATCACCTTTCTAAAATAGAAAGCTTTTATTTTTAGACCTCAAGGGTCTCCCTCTTCTCTTTGACTTAGGGAAACCATTTTTGTAATCACAATCCTCATCATCAGAAACAATTATAGTCACTTACATGTTTGTGGCCGAGTTAATAGGGAAATGAGCGTTATTAACATCATTGGGTTGAACTTTGGTAGATAAGGGAATTTGGGAAAGGGGAACATCAGCCAGAATGACTTCAATCACATATTCTTCATCCAATTCCCTAAAGGATTTACTTGGGAAGCTGAGGGATGAGGAATCATCTTGGGTCGACTTTGCAGTGTTTTCTAGGTGAGATTCTTGTGGGGACATACAGTTGGTGGAATAAATGATAGGGGTCAGAGGGGATGAGGATGATGGGCTTGGGGTCAGGGAAGGAGTAGCAGAAAAGCTCATGTTATTTGGTTTCATTTTCTACGTAGCCCTTCTACGTCGCTTGTTCAAATTTTTAGTGACCATTTGGAGCCCATCTCCTCGGTATGAAACCAAACCAGAAGGAGTTGTAGGAGGTGATTCGAAAGGGGTATTCTGCAGAGTTTTAGTATCATTTGTTGGTTTCAAAATATGATTAATAGTAGAAGCTAAATTACCAAATGGTTTGACAATGGACAATTTTCTTTTAATGATGCTACAATCCTTACAAAGACAACCTTCTTGTTTATAGAGAAAATAGGCATTAATCCTACCAAGAAAATCAATACAGAAGGAAAAGATTTCACTAAATATGTTAACTTTGAGAGAAACAGGTATATCACATCCAAGTTTTAGGGACATAAGAACCCTAGCATCCATGTGCGAGACCAACCTGTTGGTTTCGTCGATCCTAATAAATTTTCCCATGGGTTCTAGCTACTGTGGAAGGAAGCACCATAGGCATAGAGGGACCTATTTCAGGAGAAACCATCTTGGGGTGGAAAGAGCAAGAATTTCCTCATGAATACCCTTAGGGATCTAGGCTAGGGCACAGAAGGTGGTATTTCTGACCGCCCAGGATTGGTTTTAAGAATCATTTCCTAGGCTTTAGAATTAGCAAAGAAGATGACAAATAAACCTTTCTAAATTTGTCTATAGAAGGAAATGTGAAAATGTAACTTTAAATCCTAATAGGTATAAAACTAGTCCTCTAAAAACTTCCTTGTTTGGCACTTATCAACAGTTACCGTAGCAAAGAAAATAGCATAGTCTTAAAGTCTATTTGTTTCTTTGGTAATTTCTTCTATCATTATAGAATTGGGCAAAATGGAGAGAGAATTCGCACAGTTCCAGAACCCTTACTGGACACATTGTCTCCATTAAAACCAAAAAGTTCAAATTTTGCACCTGAGTCAATGGAAGATAAAGGGTTAGCAATAGCCTCAAAGAATGATTTGGATAGAGGTGATGAGTTTGATGTGGTTCTACTAGCACCATTAGTGGAGGTAATTAACCCTACTTCAATTTTAGGCTCCATCAGAGCTTGATGAAAAGCGGTAGTCATGGAAGAGGGAATGAATTGTGCTAATTAGCAGAAAAGGAATTAAAGAAAAAAATAAATACAATGATAAACATTTAAATAAAAGCAGAGATAAACATTAGTTATTATCTAGGGGGTTTTTATTTATTTACTAGAGGTCAAGAATCTATCTCGATGTTTTTGTTTGTCTTTTGGCTTGAATGTTAATGTCTTCATGAGTACTTAAGATGGGTTTATCATATTTTTGTAGTATTTATGTAGACTTTTGATAAATAGTTCCTAAATCTTACAATGTAATATTTTATTTTGGTGCCCTTTTCATGTAAGATTTACTTTGCATAGATGTGTTTTAGGTTTAATCTTTGTAAACAAGAGGCTTAGGGGCATTGTTGTTTTCTATTTTGTATATTTTCATATATAAAATTTATGTTTCTATTGTATTATTTTTTTCTCTATGCTTATATTTATGCTAAATCCAATTGTGTAATTGAGGTCATAGGCAGTCCTATTTCTATTTCCTTGGAATTGTATCGATGGTGTAAGTTTAAATGTTGACTTGGTGCTCGGTGGAATCAATTTGATTTTTTATGTTATTTGCTCACCATGTTTTATTTTATGGTGGTTTACTATTGTATTTGGAGCCTAGCTATGCATTTGATGGATCAAGCAGATCTTATGTATCCAGTTTATTGGTATAGATCCAAAAGAGGACTTATATTGGTGCTATGTTTTATCTGTAATTATTTATATATTTTGGAATGTAGAGAGTTCCTATGTGACTCTCATTATGATGTTTATATGATTTGGATATCCTATTTGTTATGATGGAATTTTTTATCATTTGGATGATTTTGAGTTTATGCTCCAAACTCTGTTTATTGGCCTCTTTGATTATGACAGTTTTATGAGGTTCCATTTGAAATTATTTTCTTTGTTCATCCTTTTGAATTTATTTTGGAGTGTAGGAGGTTTTCTAGGAACATAGCTGTTGGAAACTGAAATTGAAACAATTATTGTCTTGTCATTGATGTCAAATCTTAATTGGTAATACTGTTGCTACTTAGGAAAGTACTATATCTATTGTATTGTTGTGAAGAAGGGATAGAAAGGATGTTAACAATAGCACCTAGGGAAAGGTTGAGTTATCTTGATACTACAAAGTGTACTTGACTATGTTGTACAATGATGAGACAATGTATTGTTTATCTTAGTAAGATGGAAGACTAAACTAGTGGGCTTAACCAAGCAAAAATGGAGAAATCTTGTTTAAGCCGAGTGATGTTAGTGTCGACTGAGTCAGTGTATGTCGAGCAAAATTCTAGTGTCGACCAAACATTCGTTAATTGCCAAGGAAGACAGTGTATGCCAATGAAACAATTTTCAGTATTGATCGAGCTTTCTACATGAAGAACAAGTAGTTGACCACAGTATTGACTAAGCATGAGCATTTTTATATTTGAAGAGAATTCAGTTTTGGAGCCAACATTGTTGAATTCTTGGATTATGTAAAATGTGTTGACTTTATTTATTGATTGTTTGGAATCATTTAATGCACTGTAAAATGTTTTATTGTAAATCTTTAAGAGATTTGAGATGATTCTAGAAAAGGAGCCGAAGAACATAAAGTGGGTAGATTCAATAAATCTGACCTAACCCTAAGATCTACAAAGGAGATTGAGTGGTAAAAGATAAGTTAACCTAATTGAAGAAGTATTAAGGGAACCTAAACATTAGGTATGCGGAATGCATGGGTGAAGAGGATGCTAGAAGATCAGTAGAATTTATTGACTGTATAAGAAGAAAAGGCTGAAGGAGAAGTGTGGGAATTTCTTGAAGAAACATTCTGAGCAGATCAAAGATGGAGATGGAAAAGTTTCAAAGTATTAAACCAACATTTGTGTATGGAATTGGATCTGATATTTGCAAAGTCAGCTGTATGTTTGTGAGATCAATACTGCTACTACTTTCTAACCATTGTACGAGTCAAAATCCTTTTAATAGAGGTTGACCTAACAGTCATATGTTTAAATCCTTTGAACAAGGTTGCATTCTAATTGAGTGTATGTAAGTCCTATAACGAGGCTCACTTTTAATAGGGTGATTGAAATCCTTTAACCGGGTCACTCCTTACAGTGTGTATTGTAACCTTTGATAGGGTTGGCTTTTAATTGATCTCACTTCAGAAGAGTGAAAATAATAGTAGCATGTTACAAAGTGATTTTTCCCAAATTGGGTTTCCACTATAAATCCTAGTGTCAATGCTTGTGTGAATGTTTTGGTTTGAACATTTCTTTGTTTTACAAGTTAGATATAGCTGTGTAGTGGACTACAATGTTATATGTTTCTATTATTGAATCAGTGATGACCGAGTTGGTTTTGGTTTCTTGATCTGATTTAAGGAAAAAAATTTGAAGTTGTTTTATACATCAGGACCTAAGAACAACTGATTCACCCCCCCTCTTTGTTTTTCTAAATAATATTAACAATAGCATGGAGAGTGACTCACAATGGGTGGTCATGGCCCAAAGTGGTCAATCTAGGGTAACCCATTGTGGAGTTTTAATTAAGTTAAAATGTAATAAAATTAATTGGGTTAAGATTCACAAGAAATTAAAAAGATAATTACCTCACCCATGTCCTAGATATTGCATGCATTTATGAGGATAGGTTGGAGAAGGATTTTCTATTCATGGGATGTTGATTTAGTAGTATGGAACCTCATTTATAGAAGAGGTGTTCGGTTCCACATGAGCTCCACCTGGCCATCAAGTCCAAATAGACTGTTAGGGTGACTCTAGTATGGAGCTATGTGATGAGACCCTTCAACATGTGTCCTAGCATCTTCTCATGTATGTTTTAGAATTGCCTCTAGTAATAGATGTTCCCTTGTGGTTAGCTCTATTGGGATGGAGAGATAGGGTACTGAGAGGGGAGGGGTGAATCACTGCCCACAAAAAATTTCAACTCTCAAACCTTTAATAACAAATAGTAGTAACTTCACATATAACTTGAATCCATTGCATGCATCATTCATTTAGTTAACTGTCAAAAGTAAATAGGATGAGATAAACAATAAATCAATCACATAACACAAGTATTTTTGTAATGCAAAAACCCTTGTTAGAGGGTAAAAACTACACTGGGGATGACACCCATAAATTCTTTACTATTGTAGATAGAAAAGGATTGCATGTTAGGGCTACAAGGGGTGATCACTTCTAGTGATATTACCCTATTAGGAGTAACATTTCAGATTGATTAGATCTACCTAGTTATAGGATTTTAACAACACTACTTGAGTGTGCACTCGGTTAAGAAATTTACATAAAAGAATGTTAGGTCTACTCTATTAGGAGATTTTACCAAACTCTGTTACAATGATTAGAAAATAACAGGATATATCTAGCAATGACAACTCTATCTTGTTTGATACATATCAATGAAATACTGAATAGATATCACCTTTTCATGTGAAGATCTCTACTCTGAACTGCTTGGTAGCCTTGTCTGATTCTGCTTAATCTGAATGTCTCTGTATTCTATTTTGGTCTATCTGATAACTGATATCTTGAAGTTGGCTAATGCTTCAAGAACTTCTTTACTTGTTTTTAACTTTGTTGTCAAGCTTCTCTCTTTAATACATTAAAAAATAACATAAAAAAATAGTTATCTAGCATACTGCTTTTTGTCGCTTAACAAAATTAGGTTACAATATCTTAGAGAAAACCCTAAGATCTGTGGTGTATACAAATAACCTAGATCTAGCAATTACATAAAGATATTCATCGCAATTAATGAATATATCTATAATAAATGATCCTTGATCTTGGTAAAACATTTTGTGAATTTTTTGTAACCATTTGCATAGGTAAATATGTCATTATTGATTACTATGTCATTTTCTGTGATGCTCGGTAAACACTTTATATACTGCTTGGTAATTACACTAGTGCTCGGTGCCCAGTCTGCTCAGTGTTTACTATCACTCAGTATCGGTGTACACTGATGCTTGATAAAACTACTCTGGTGTTCGGTGTAAAGACTTAACCGACTAGCTTGAAGTGCTTTCTTTTACTGACTAGAGTAATATAGGTAACCGACTGATGTCTTTGATACTAATGACAATCTTTAATGGTCAAATAGAGATAAAAATCTCCCCCTTTGGCATTAGTATCAAAACCTTAAATGTATATAGACCTTAGGTCTCAAATTCTTTTCTATCTCCACCATATATACATAAAAAAAAATTTATGTACTCCCCCTCGGTGCATTCTCTAGGTAATGTGTAGTATACTTAGCATCTATTTACATATTTGGCATATACATTGTTATCCCCCTTTTTGATATTAATGCCAACTAAAAAAATGTATACTTACAGCTTATCAAAAATGTTCTTATGCATTTTCTTCATTGAGTCCAAGAGGTTTCCCCATTCCTCTTTCAAGTTGGTGAGAGCAGTGTGCTCAAGACCGACTTGTGCGTGCATGTCAAATATGTTGTCCAACATAGACATTTATGTTGTTGTAACAAGCATTTGTGCCTTAAAAATATGCTTCTCAAAGATTTTAAATTATGGAAGCAACTCGGTTTGTAATTTTGTGACTTGTTCACTGATTAGCTATTCTTGCTTTCAAAGATCTTCTGTTAACTGCCAGAGTTCTTGAACTTTCAAGATATGCTTGGAAAATACTTGAGGCTTAGTTAAGGCCGCCTATGCACTTGCTTGGATTTCTTGATCAAGTTATTTTATCTTTTCACTGACCTCGGTAGTGAAAGTGTGCACAGTGCATAAATTTATCAAAATTTGACAAATTAACTGAGTAATAGACTAAATGTTAGTTATTACCTCAGATAACTTTACCTTATTAATTGCCACTTCTTGGCTGATCCTTTCAGCAAGTTTATCTTGTATCTTTGATTTTTCCCTTTCTTCTATTCTTTTGTTTGCTTCTACATTTGGGGCATTTATTTCTCCAGCAAGTGTAGCAAGTTGGTCCATTATTGGAGTATTTTGATTAATGTGTTATTCAGGTATGACCTTTTGTAAGATATCTCTTACACTTTCAAGTATTTCCTTGCTCTTGCATTCTTGTCTCAATTTTTCTTGTGTTTCCTTCCTTGTACAAAGCTCCCCATATTTTCTCAATTCCTCAGGGCTTAGTGTCTTGGATTCAAACTCAGGTATAACAATGATTTCTTCTAAGGTGATCGGCCCTTTTCCTTGCTTCTTTTTCTTCTTCTTCATCTTAGTTTCTTGAGGTGAACTCTTTATAAGTGGTACAATATCCTTTACCTCATAAATTTGTGTAACCTGTCTAGTTGACACTGTATCTACCTTTCGGTGCTCCTTGGTGACCTTAGTGTCAGTTGACTATGTAAGAGCCTCTGATGTAGTGTCTGGTGGAGTGGTCTTGGTTACATTAAGATTATCTAGATCCTTTATTTTTGTCATTGCTACCTCTTTCTCTTTAGGCTTGTTTGTATCAGTTGGTATCTTTGCTCCTTGTTCCCTTGTTGTATCCTTCAGTTGCTCAGGGTCTGAGCCTTCAAGTTTTTCTTGTGATAAAATTTCAACTACTTCCACAAGAATAGGAAGCTCTCCTAGTAATGATGTGAATGCAGACTCGGTAACTTGACCTTCATCTTGTGTATTATCTGGTGCAATTGTCACATCTTCATCTTCATCTCTATCATCAGGATCACCATTAGTAATTTCCTCAATGAGTTCATCTAATACATTATCATCTATAATCTGGATCTCAACCTGATCCAGTGCATCTTGTGAAATATCTATGACTTCATTGAAAAGGGTTGTACAAATCACCTTGGTATATGATACATCTATTTCTCCAGTCTTCTTTGCAAAATTAGGATCATCTATGTAGATACCTTTTCCTTTTGACCTTTGTCTCTTCTTAGACATATTTAGAAATGCATTCTTCTTAGCTTGCTCCCTAGCTGCAAAAATTGATGTCCAGATGAGTTGGCTAGACTCATCAATATCTACCATATTTTCATCTAATACTTATGTAGCCCAGATTTTTACTTTGAATCTTCTAGAATAAGTGTCCATATAATCCTTAATTTCATCAAGAGATAAATTTGATGCTACCTGAACTAGGGCTTGTTCCCTCATTTTCTTCTTGGTGTCCAAGGCATAGGTCCATTTCTGATTTATTCTTTCTTCTAATGCCTCTAGTAGTTGCTTAGCAAACTCCAATGGAACTCATTTGAAGCTTATCATCATCTTGATGACTACCTCCTCAAATTTTTTTTGATCATCGGTAGACATGTTGTCAAACTGACTAAGTTCTGGATCTTTGAGTGCTCCATGCTCAATTATATTAGCAGCAACTTCATCTATTTTTCTGTTCTTATTGCTGACAACCTTGAACTCATTGTTGTCATTTTCTTCATCTTCAAGGTCTTCTCTTCCTCAAATCAATCTTCTCCTTTTCTTTGGTACTCCAGCTACAACCTTATTTCCTCTTTTTGCATATGTCTTGGTTATTGTAGCTTCTTTTGGTTTTGTTTCCTTCACAAATCCCTTTTTCAAAGGTGGTGAAGGTGCGGTTGCTGACCTTGTTTGTGCTCTTGACTACACTAGCAACTACCTCTTCTTTGGAGTTAGAGTGGGAGAAACTAGTATTGAATCTTTTTCTTTTTCAGGCTCAGTTTCCTCACTATCATGTGCTTTGTTAGTCGAAAGTAACTGACCTTTGGTTATAGGTTCAATCGGTGACTTGTCAGATGAGTCAGATTCATCTCCAAACATTTTAGTTAGAGTCTTCATCATCTTCTTGGATTTTCTAGTCATTTTACTGATGAGAAGACCTATTTTTATTCTTGTTTTTGCATCTTCATAGGTTCCAAACCTTTTGGCCTTTATATCCTTAGCTGTATCCAGTAAAGCATTGATTGATTTCAAAGAGAAATCAATGTCAATTTTGTATCCCATGGGGGCTATCCATTTTGTTCTCGGCTCAAGAGCTTTGATTAATGTGTGGTCTGTGTCTACTAGAAAACAAATATCCATTTCATATTTCTCAACCAGTGAGCTTGGAATTCTATTTCTAAGATTCATCTTAATCTTAAATTTCTTAAAATAATCATTTATAACATTGTTTACATTATCTCCCAAACTTATCATTAAATCAAAAATTTGACTAATAATTGGTTTGTCGGTAGGCCAATCATGTGACTGAAAGAAGGAAAGAATTTTTGAAGATAGAAAAATAAACACACCGACAGTGAACCAAACTTATAGGTGTTAGACTTTTCTGACCTGATTATTTTTATGTTCTCATCTAACTGCTTCAACAGTAACTCAGAAAGGTACAACTGGTGTCCTTTCTTTATCATTTTGAATGCCATGTCCACAACACTACAAGGAACACTGTTCAGTCTACTTTACTGATAGAACTTGTAACCAATTACCTGAGCTACAAATTTTACTTTCGAATCCTTAATTGAAGCAATCTTCAATGCACGACCGTCCCATGCTGCGCCAATATTCTTCTCAATTTTAGCTTGGGAGGAACTACATAAATATTTAGCCTTATCATTTGTAGGGTAACTTGTAACTCTATGAATCATTCTCTTTGTAACTTTAATTGGTTTATCCAGCCAAAATGTCCCCTCACAATAGCGACTGAGTACAACCCTAATCCATTCATTTTTGAAATTTCTCAAAAAATTTAGGGCTTGAGTGAGTCCAATCTTCTCAACTTGTTTGTACTCTAGTTTGAGTTTCTCATCATTACTACAGAGTTCCTTGTATGCAACATACATATCAAAAACTCCTATTTCACCTATCTTACAGTTAATGTATGATCATACATCTTTGACTAGCAAAACCCTAGGTGGGATGCTTGAGAAAGCACCCATTGAATCTATTTTCAATGCAAATTCTGAGTGTAACTTGTATTTAGGTTCATCATAGTTAGGTGAAACAATGAGGTTCACTTACTCCTCCATAATCTTAGAACTATTTGTAGTAGATGTCATTTTAACAAACTAGGTTTTCAGTAGAAAGTGATGAACATGCTTGGTAGGGGTTTCAACTTACTCAGAATATATGAAGAGTGTGCTTGGTTCTATTTGCAACTGATTAGGATAGTCTTGAATAATTCTCTTCTCAAACTCTCTCTGTGAAATAATCACTCTTTGAAATCGCTGTGTGAAAATGAACAAAGTCCTTCGTGTATTTATAGCTTTTTTTTATTTCCCGCTTATAACTTTTTGTCATAAATGCTCGACCTACTTCCAATTTGTGACAACTGTCAACTTGGCAAATACCACAAAATTCCAACATCTTAGTTAACACATGACTTCTCTCTCAGTTGATACTGATACTTGGTTAACCTTGAATAACTTTTATTGATAGGTAGCTCAATGCTGGGTCTTACATATATCGATTATGTGACTTTGTTAGCTCATAACATATAAACCATAATGCATCTTTGTTCGTATAGATTTGGTATGCACTCATCATATATAAGGAACTGTATGTAAAATAAGATCATTTTGAAATTTCAGTTCCATACATACCTATATCACCTTAAGTGGAAGTACCGATGTCACCCAATCCAGTGGACGAGGTTTCACCGACAGTATTGCTTGACTCGGCATTTTCATTTGATGCCTTTCTCCATATGGTGTTTCTGATTCTCATGATATCTCCAATAGTGTTTCCACTCTCAAATACATGTCCTTCTTCTAGTGCTCGGTCTATGCAGTCCTTTCTTAGATGACCGACCCTATGATAATGTAAGCATACCATTCTAGTGCTTGTCCGGCTTTGTGATTGTCCAGCCCATCTTTTCCTCATACAATTTTCTATGATGTGTCCACATCTACCATATGCAATACAGTTAACCTGTGTGTTTTAATCCCAAACATAAGAATTACCTTATATCTTTAGTTGATAAGGTTTGGATTTGCTCTTATGTTTCGATGTCTAGACTTGCTTCATCTTAGCTTTACACTCTTGTGTAGTGTGTCCATGTTTGTTGCAAGTATAATAGATTTTCTCTATGGTAGGATTGTTAGCATTCTTATTCATTTTTTCTCTACACTCATAAGCTTGATGACAAAATTTCCCACAATAATAATAGTAACCATTAAACTTAGGAGTGACTTGGGGTTTACCTTGTGCTTTGCTTCAGTAGACATTTGAAGTATGTCCTGGTTTGCCATAGTGATAGCATGACAACATCTTAGGTGTTTGATTTTGATTTTTATTAACTTGTTTATCTTGTTTGGATGATTCTCCTTTTCCGGTATAGCCTAATCCAACTTTACTTCCAAATCTTCTTTGATTATTCAGAAAATCATCAATCTTTTTAGAACTATCTTCTGCTAATTTCATCATTTCATTGTGTTGTTGTTGTATCTTTACTTCATTTCTTAGTTTCTCATTCTCTTCCCTAAGTATTCCAATATCTTCAATTTTTCTTGATAGTTCACCATTTACTTAGTTAACTTCCTAATTTACAATCATCATCTGATTAGATATTTCAAAATGGTGCTCGGTGAGTCTTTGTATCTCAGTTTCTTTTGCTTAAAGTTGTTCAGTTATCTATCTTTGGTCTTCAACAACTAGATTCCTTTCTTGCTCAGCTTGTCTAGCATTGTTCATTACATCTATCATTCTCACCATTTGTGATTCTTGACCGATTTGCAGGGCTTTCACTTGTTCGGTTAAGTGAAGATTCTTTTCAGAAATATCAGAGATTGTACTTTCAGATCCATCTAAAATAATTCCTAAACTAGATCCAATGTTTTCAAATATATCATCAATCTCTTCTTCATGGTAACTAATGTCATTCTCCATAATGGCTAGGTTCTTCCCCTGAACTAGTAATTTTTTTTAGTCATCCTTAGCTTACCTATACTGCTCTATGAACATCTACATCTGAATATTTTGATTCTCTATTGTCTTATCCAATTTATATCTCTCCATTGTTAGATCTTTACTCTTCAGTGGTTAAACTATCTAATAAGAGATCTACGCTCTGATACCAATTGTTGGGATGGATAGATAGGGTACTGAGAGGGGGGGGTACTTCACATATAACTTGAATCCATTGCATGCATCATTCATTCAGTTAACTATCAAAGGTAAATAGCATAAAATCAACAATAAATCAATCACATAACACAAGTATTTTGGTAATGCAAAAACCCTTGTTAGAAGGTAAAAACTACAGTGGGGATGACACCCACAAATTTTTTACTACTGTAGATAGAAAAGGATTGCCTGTTAGGGCTACAAGTGGTGATCACTTCTGGTGATCTTACCCTATTAGGATGAACATTTCAAATTGATTAGGTCTACCTAGTTATAGCATTTTAACAACACTATTTGAGTGTGCACTTGGTTAAGAGATTTACATAAAAGACTGTTAGGTCTACTCTATTAGGAGATTTTACCAATCTATGTTACAATGATTAGAAAATAAAAGGATATATCTGCTAATGACAACTCTATCTTGTCTGATATAGATCAATGAAATACTGAATAGATATCACCTTTTCATGTGAAGATCTCTGCTCTGAGCTGCTCGGTAGCCTTGTCTAATTTTTCTTAATCTAAATGTCTCTGTATTCTGTTCTACTTTGTTTGATAACTGATATCTTGAAGTTGGCTAATTCTTCGTGAACTTCTTTGCTTGTTTTTAACTTCATTTTCAAGCTTCTCTCTTTCACACATTAAAAAATTAACAAAATTAGGTTACAATATCTTAGAGAAAACCCTAAGATCTATGGTGTACAAAAATAACTTAGATCTAGAAATTACATAAAGATCTTCTTCACAATTAATGAATATATCTAAAATAAATGATCCTCGGTATTGGTAAAACATTTTGTGAATTTATTATAACCATTTTCATAGATATATGTGTCATTACTAATTACTAATTCATTTTCTATGATGCTCAATAAACATTGTATATACTTCTCAATAATTACACTAGTGCTCTGTGTCCAGTCTGCTCAGTGTTTACTATCACTCAGTATCAGTGTACACTGATGCTCAGTAAAACTGCTCTAGTGTTCGGTGTAAAGACTTAACCAACTAGCTTGAAGTGCTTTCTTTTAATGACTAGAGTAATATAGGTAACCAACCAATGTCTTTGATACTAATGTTAATCTTTAATGCTCAAATAGAGATAACAATCTCATGCTATCCCTATTATTTACCCAAGAATAACTCTTATGTTATCACTTTCTATGGATGTTCATTATTTTTTTTCTTGTATGTGTTTCTTGTGTTGTGTGGTGTCCTTGTGTTATTTTATATATTTTGGGAGTGACCTTCACGATTTCACATGGTTGGATGGAAAATATTTTACCCATCTATTATTTTTCTAATTTTGGTTTGAGAGCATTAGATGATCATGCTAATTCACTATGCTTCTCATGTCACTTCTTGTTCATACATCCAAATGATTTTATCATTCATTTTATCTTATTGTGGAGCTAAACATTGATGTAACAATGTGACATTATCTATATCATCATATTTATGTATTTATGCAGTGTTTTAATCTTCTTGAGGAGATCATTGCAGAATGAATATTTATATTCATTTTAGTGCTTACTTATAAGCTATAATGTAAACATGTATCTATGATTACTTGTGATGTGATGAAAATGTAAACCTTGATCTTGATCATGTTACTATATATTATGTGATTATAATGCTTAATGGGATAATTCATATTATAATTTCTTCCTTGTCATATGTTACATGATATAGACTTAGTTATGTAGGTATGTGTTGTTGGTAGCGATGTCAGGGAACCTAATAAGTGATGCACTACAACTCATTGAATATCAAGATGAATTGAAGAATAGTGATTAGAGATCACTAAGTACTGAAATGATATGTAAGATGATTAAATCAGTCAATATGTTGTCATTTATGTCAACTAGTCTTGACAATACTTAAAATGATAGTTATAAACATCTGAACATCTATCAAAAGAAGAAAAGATGAAGAACAAAGATATCTACATGGAGAAATGATGGATATGATAGAGAAGGAAAAGGTAAACATTGGGTAACTTATTTGATGAGGCTATGGAGTTATATTGCTGACTTGGGCATGTTACATTAACCTATTATAAAGAGGATATTTGAAATTTAATATGTCAATGTGGTCAGTAATTAAAGATTTATGTATACACCGATCTAGTGCAATGTATACCGAGTGACAGTATTAACCAAGCTAGTTAACTATTTATCATCGATGCATTTCTATATTAACCGAGTATGGATGAAAATATTAAATGCTAAGAACAACTGAATGAATGTGATGAGCTGGATATTGTTATGATTTCAAGGTTTAGGATGAACTTTATTATGAGATCCGTGGCTAAAAAAATTTGAAGATGATATAAAGGATGAGATTGAAACATGTTATGGACACATATATTGAGGAAGTTTTAAGAGGCAAAATGGATGAAGGAGATTAAGAGGAAAAATCTAATGGTTGATATGAAAATGTTTTACTTATCTATATAAGAGATATGAGTTTCATTGTTGAAACTATGTAGGATGAAGGAGGCTATAGAGAATTCACGTGAAGACTATATTCATGCATGCCTGATCAATTTGATGAAAATTAATGAAAGATCTTGAATTCTCTCTTTCACTGTGTTGTTATTTTCTTCCACATGTTGTTGAGGAGGCTAGATCATTGGGGTGTGCCATTGTTTTTCCCCTCTTGAGCCCTAACTTGCGTCAAGTGGTATCAGAGCGAGGTGAGATCTTGATCTAGGTCTGCAGATCTAGGTTTGTAGGTTCCTCTTGAGAAGCCCTAGTTGAATTGTTGTGGGGTGGCAGGTTGTGATCTGACCTGTAATTGATGAGGGTTGTCAAGATGGTTCACGGGAGGTGAGAATTGAATCCAGGATTGGCAGGCATGTTGAGACAACTTGCTTCTAGGTTAGAAGTTGTTGAAATATCCTAGAGAAGAGGCAAACATCTTGAAGATGTTAGTGATGAAGAAGTAGAAGTGGAATAAGGTGAAGCAAAACCTACACCTGTGATGGATCAGGGTGAGGAAAGATTCTTGAAAGCATTGACAAGTTTGAAGTCTACATCACATTTCAATCCTCCTGAATATAGTGGGAAATTGGATTCTAATGAATTAATAGATTGGATCACTAAGATGGAAAAGTATTTTCAATATGAAAATGTATCTGAGGAAAAGAACATGAAGATTGCAGACACAAATTTGAAAGGTCATGCATCCTTGTGGTGCGAGCATCTACAGTTGGATCAGAAGAAGAAAGGCAAAGACAAAATCAAGGTATGGAATAAAATGGCAAATAAATTGAAAGGAAAGTTCTTACCTTGTGATTATCAGATTAACCTAGTTAGACGAATGCAAAGTTTGAAGCAGAAAGATAGCTTGGTAAAGGAATATATAGAGGAATTCTATAGTTTGGATATTAGATCTGGACATGATGAGGATGATGTGGAAAGAATTGCTAGATAATTGAATGGTTTGAGAGTTTCCATCCAAGAGGAATTTAGTTTGGTCAAGTTGGAGAACATTGAAGATGCTTATCAATTTGCATTGAAAGATGAGGAGAAATTGAACAAAGGACATGAACAGAGACAAAGAGGTCAAGGTGGTAGATTCCCTAGAGGAAGAGGTAGATCTAATGGTGAAAATGGTAGATTTGAACTAGAAAAGACAAGTCTGGACAAAGGCAAGACTGAGTGGAAAGGTGAAAGTTCATTTAGAGGTAGAGGCAGTAACTATCGAGGTGGTTATAAAAGAGGAATTTTTCAAGGAACTTGTTACAATTACCTATTTTGGCATTACCTAATTTTAATAAGGTATTTCAAGTGGAATGTGATGCAAGTGGAAGTGCAATTGGAGTTGTGTTGAGTCAACAAGGTAAACCTATTGCTTTCTTTAGTGAAAATTTGAATGATGCTAGAAGGAAATATTTTATGTATGATCAAGAATTCTATGCTATTGTTCAAGCACTGAAGAAATGGAGACATTATTTGATACCTAGTGAATTTGTGTTGTATACTGATCATAAGGATTTACAATATTTGTGTAGTCAGAATAAGTTGAATCATAGACATATGAAATGGGTTGAGTACTTGTAGAGTTATACATTTGTGATAAAAGATAAGAGTGGATTCCCTAGCCGAGTTGCTAATGCATTGAGTAGAAGAAGATCTTTGATGATCGAGATGAAAATTGAAGTTCTTGGTTCTGATGAGATGAGAGATTTGTATGAAACTGATCCTAATTTTTTTGAGTTGTTGAGAAAGTGAAGAGCACCTATTCAAGATCAAACAAACACTAAATGGGATGAATATTTTATTCAAGAAGGTATGTTATTTAAAAGTATTTAGTTGTGTATATCAAGAGAAGTAATGAGAACTAATTTGATAAAGGAGAAGCATATTAGTGGTTTGGCTGGACATTTTGGTATTGATAAAACATGAAATTTTCTTAAGGAAAAATACTATTGGCCACTGTTGTATAAAGATGTTTAGAAATTTGTGAAAAGTTATGGAATTTGTCAAGTTGCAAAAGGAGTAAGTTAGAATATTGGATTGTATGTACCGATTGTTGTACCTGAGAAACCTTTGATTGACATCAGTATGGATTTTGTTCTTAGCTTACCGAAGACAGTAAGAGGTAATGATTCTATATTTGTTGTTGTGGATAGATTTTCTAAGATGGCACATTTTATACCTTGTAGAAAGACATCAGATGTAGTACATGTAGTAGATATTTTCTTTAAGGAAGTTATCAGATTGCATGGATTATTGAGGAGTATTATCTCTGACTGAGACAGTAAGTTTGTTGGATACTTTTGGAAGAACCTTTGGAAGAAATTTGGCACTGAGTTGAAATATAGTTCTACATTTCACCCACAAATTGATGGATAGACTGAAGTTGTGATCAAAAGTTGAGGAAACCTTTTGAGATGTTTAGTTCGAGACACACCGAATAATTTGGATTTTATCTTGGCACAAACAGAGTTTGCATATAATAATTCAATGAATAGGAGTACTGGAAAAACACTATTTGAGATTGTGAATGGCATACAACCAAGAGGTATATCTAATTTGAGAGACATTGCTGATGAAAGTAAGAGAAGTGCTAAAGGAGTGAAATTTGCTGAGTACATGAAGACATTGCACAAAGATGTGAAGCTGAAGCTGGAAGAGAGTAATTAGAAATAAAAAGATAGAGCTGATAGATCAAGGAGACATAAGAATTTTGATGTTGGTGATGAAGTGATGGTTCATTTAAGGAAAGGTCAATTTCTTGTTGGAACATATGGGAAGCTGAAGCTGAAGAAGTTTGGACCTTGCAAGATTTTATGGAAATTTGATAGTGGAAATGCATATGAAATTGAGTTACCTAATGACATGGACATATCACCTATTTTCAACATTCCTAATTTGTATGAGAATCATGAACCGGATGAAGACATGGCAGTACCGATGGAATATCCTAAGAAGTAGAAAGAGGAAGTTGAACATATTTTGGAGCAAAGAATTGGCAAGAGTATAAGAGGAAAACAATATATGGAATATTTGGTAAAGTGGAAGATAGACCATCAATTGAAGATAGTTCATGGATTTCATAGTTTGAGTTGGATGCAAATCAGATCATACCTACCAAATGATTCAGAGAATCATTTCAAAATAACCCTAGGTGTCTGATGCAGGAGCATCTCTAGTCCTTGGCAATCTTGTGTCACCAAAAACATTTTGGAGTTGTTCTGTAGTTGGTTAGTTCCCTTGGTTATTGAGTGTGGTCATTTATCTCCTGGGTGGTCAGTTGTTTCACTGGCACTCGGTGATGCTTGTTTGTTGCTTGGTCATCCTTGCTTACTGAGTAGTTCCTTTTGTTTCTATTGAGGACAACTTGTGCATTTTTTATGGGTTGCAAATTTAATTTTGGAATCCATCATTAGGAAGCATGTGGTCCTAGATCTAACCATTTCTTCCTTTGATTGTGTATCTTAAGGCTAACTCAGTTTGGTAGACTCTTGTATAACTATAGTTGTTTGGTTGTAGTTTAGGAGGCAGTTTTAGTTAGAAGTAAGAAGATAATAGATTGGAGATTGTTGATAGATCCTTAGATGTTTTAGGACTTTTGTAATTAATTGTAATATCTGGCCCTAATCGGGAAGGCCTTACAGCCTGGCATGTATGATTCAATTTGATGAAAATTAATGAAAGATCCTGAATTCTCTCTCACTGTGTTGTTATTTACTTTCGCGTGTTGTTTAGTAGGCTAGATCATTAGGGCGTGCCCTTATTTGGCCCCTCTTGACTCCTACCTTGTGTCAATTTCATTAGTGAGACTATGGTGAAAGAAGGAGATTGCAAAGAATTTGCATGAAGACTATATGCATGCATGCCTAAAAAAATTGGTTATTGAATAACTCAGCTGTAGAGTTTACTGAGTGTCAAAGAACCATTTACCGAGTGAATGTAAGTTGAGATATTGAAGGAAGTGAATTGATTAGTGATCAGTGGATTATTTTAAGGGCTTAGCATAGATCTAAATATATACAATTGAGTTGTATTTGAATCAAATCATTACGGTATCAGTTTAACCATTGATTTAGAAAATATCTTAACCAAGTGGACTTGATAGTATTATGTAATACCCTATGACATTCATTGAATGTAAAGTGTTATCTTGTTGACCCCATAGTGAATGTTGGTCAAAAGTTAACTGTTAGTGATAAATCCTCTAACCAAGTCACACCTAACAGTGTGTATTGTAACCTTTAACAAGGTTGTCTCTTCACCGAGCGCATTTCAAAAGAGTGAATTATTTTGGGTTATCGGTCCCAGGTGGTTTTTCTCTTAACATGGTTTCCATGTTAAATAATTGTGTTATGTGTTATTTTTTATTATTTTTTTCTATCATACTATACATATTGCATAGTTGATTTAGTCAGTAATCACAGTTGGATATTTACTGGTAATCGGTAAAATGAATAGACAGATTGATATTATATGTTACCAAGCTTCATAATTTGGTTGAATTGTTTTGTGAGGTGCATCTTTGTATTTGGAACTATAGGATAACTAATCTAACTGATTAACCCCCCCTCTTAGTTATTCTAACAATAAGACCTTTTTTTTTAATTAATGTTCATAATTAATGTTTGCATTTAATGAAATGTATTTTGTAATGATCCTTTTATCACAGGGTTGTAATTGTAATGTTATATGTATTATATGTTTTCTTTTAAATGTGTCTTCCTTAATGCTAGTTTACTATGTTGTCTTCTCGAGTTCCCCAGAGGGCCATTATAAAAAATTTTAATGTTTTTTCATTCATATACCATATTAGACAAAAGAGAATGGCCATTAGGCTATAAGGAGTGGTTTCATATTAGTAGCATATTCCACTTGTAGAATGGAGCACAAAAAGAAAATTAGAGGGTACAATTTTTGAGTTCAAATGTCTACCATGTGTAAAGATGCTTTGAATGAAGGAGTTCCCTTCAATGAAGTGTTTTTTTTTCTCACTTTTAGAATTTGCACAATAAAATATTTATAAGAAGGAACATTTAAAGAAACATATCTTCAAATGAAAGTATTTATGTTGGTCTCAGTCTTCTACTTGATTTGTATGAAAGATTTTGAATTGAAAACATGAAATTAGTCAATAAGTAGAGTAACCATGACATAAAATTTTATAAGGATTGTAATCCTTCATACAAGTTTTCAAAAAATATAATATGTAATACATTAGATTTTTTTATTATGTTTAGTTTCTATTTCAAATGAATGTAGATGTTTTACACATAAAGGTCTATGATAAGTGGACAATGAAAATGAAAGGATGTAGATTTTTTCACGTCTTTTACATTAATACTCATATTCAACAATTTTTTTTAATACAAATCTTCCCTAATAAATATGATAAAATATTTAATAGCCTTTCTAGAAGTCCTTAATGAAGCTTATCTAGTTTATCCCTCAGGGATATGGATGTGACCATAACCTTGGATAAGGAACAATCTCAACTTGAGGAAAATGATAGGAAATCCCTAACAAAATATGTGGGCATGTCCAAACTAGTAAAGGACATGAGATAAGTGGATTGGGGTGAATCCCTAAGGATAATTGCATGTCCTAGGCTAGTTTTTCTTACCACATTAATGTTAGTATTATTAGGTCCAAGATTACTGAGAGGGGAGGTGAATCAGTATTCTAACGATTAAATTTTTTCATAAACCATTCAAAAACATGCATTAATTAACATTCATTAAATGAATAAACTGTTAGAATAACAATGTCCCAATCAACTAAGTGGGGGGGGGGGGGGTGGCGGGGGAGTCAGTTGATTCCAATATTCTTTGAATTTGTCTATTTTTAAAATGTATTTCCACACTCTATAACCCTCCAAGAAACATTAACTCTTTGATAACAAATGGATTAAACATAAGATATTTAACCCTCTCAATTACAGTACAGCTCCCAGAAATATTTTCAATGAATTTTTATGAAAAAGAATAATGCATTTTTGCAAATGTCAAAATTTTGACCAGAAAGTTGATGAGGTGAAAATAGTAACTTTCATCAATATGCTATAATTACTATGAATTGATAGAAACTAATAGATTTGAAGCTCATAGACTTCAATAAGTAAACATTAAACTAATCTAAAGCACAACTTAAACTAGAATTCAAAGAAAGATATAGACATTCAACCAGGAAATTCTACTCAATGAAGAATATCCAAACAAAGATCAACCAAAAATATAAACCAACAGATCTATATTGATAAGTTTCTTTTCATTCACTGATTCAAAAAACCTTAATCGAAGTCTTTACAAAAATTACTAAAAAACTTAAATAGTTCTATTACTTAAGCAGATCTATGAGACTCAAGGTGATCTACACAGATGACCAACATAGCCTCACTATTAGCTATGGAGGTGAGATCTTCTGTTGTGAGCTCTTTGCTATCTCTGATAGCTATTATACCTACCTCCTACTATTGTGTTATCTTCTCTGCTTTCTTTATATCCTGAGTTCCCTCATTCATTAGAACAATATCCAGCCACTTAAGATCCTTTTGCATGGTATCGATCAAGCCCTTAAGATCATTGAGTAAGAGGGTTAACCGATCACATCCATCCTTGATGATTGAGTTTCTCCATTAAATACTCTTCATAGAAACATACAAGATCTTTTCATTCAAGCCATGAACTGGCCTTTCCATAAGGAATTTAGGCACTCCATAGTGATCAATGTCTATCAACTGATCAACTATACTAGTCCACTTCTTTTCTTTCCTCCATTATGTTAATTTAGTCAACAGTTCTAAGATGATTTTTGTCACAATTCCATGAGTTTCAATTAACTAAGTGATGTAATCACCTCCCCGTTGGATCATCCTTCCAACCCACCTATTAAAAACTTCTACTAGTAGTTTATTTCTTTGAATCTAGTCCAGATTTTTGCAAACATTTGGTGAAAAAGGGTCAAACGTGTGTGGTAGTTGGGCTAATGGAAGTGGACTAGGCTCTTGGATCACCTGAATGAACTCCACAAACCTTTGGATGGTAGCCTTTAACTCTTTCTTGTTCCTTTCATCCTTAAAATTTTTGTGCAGTATCTTTCATGTGGAAGATTCCAGGTTTTTTGCATCCACTGCTCTGCTTGCCACTCCCAAATCTATCTTTTCAATAGTAAAGTCCTCAACAAAGGCTTCAAAAACATACTTGTTAGACCTTGGTGTTGCTCATTCTACTGTCCACCTCTCATTTTTCTCATCTACATCTATCATTGACCCCATCTTAATTATTTTGGGTTTCACTCTAGCTCCCAAGCTCTTACTTACCATGTCCACTACCGGAAGAGTTATCAGTAGGACATTTTGTTTCTTACTAATAGAGCTTCCCAGCCAACTGAGAGTGGGAGATGGATTTTGCAAGATGTCACTCACCACTGTTACTGAGGATTTTCCAGAATCTAGCTGACTGCTCTTCAGAGTCAATGTGTCTTTTCCCATGCTATCTAAACCAGCTTGTTCTAACATATGAGTATCCATGAGATCGAGACCAATGATCTCTTTTTCATCAACTAGCTTATCAATTTCTTTACTAACTCTCCCCCTTAAGGTCCTTCTTACTGGTGAAGAGAAAGGAGAGGTTTGTTTCACAGGATCAACTGAAGATTTCATCTTATTTCTAGCTTTGGAGGTACCTACAAGGGAAATATTTTTGTTAGTAGAATCAATAGGTTTGACAACTAAATCACCATGTGCTACTCTTCTTAGGTTATGTCTTCTTGAAATAGGAGGCTTCTTACTTTTAACCCATTTCTTGGTTCTTTTTATCACACTGAGGGTTTTAATTACAATGATGTCTCTCTCATCAATATCCCAATCTATTTCATGTAATGGTGTGCCCCTAACCTTGGTTTTGAACTAGTCATCTATCACCTCTTCATCACTATCTTCATTCACTCTTGTGATGTCAATCTGAATATTTCAGGTAACAATCTAACCTAGGGTAAACCTTGACCAGCTTCTTCTTCTTACTTCAAAATCATCAGCACAACCCTCCTAGTAATCGTCTATTTGGGGAATATGTTGAAACTCAGAGGGAAAATTGAAATTCTGAGTAGCATACCCTTTACTATCAATATCCTAATTCAACTCAGAAGCTAGACTTCACTCTACCTTTCCTTTCCTTGACCCCTTTATGAACATATGGTAGTTGATGAGCCACATCTATAATGATCAAGCTATTAAAAGCATATCTGAGCAATTTAAATGGATCCCGTTCAAAACCAGCCACTCTGAGATATGTGAATCTTTTGAATTGGATGAAGAAACTTCCATAAGTATTGACGAAGGTTTTTACCTCTTCAGATATTCTTTGCTCAGTGTTCCCTTGGATTTCATATGTTAACTTCCCAAAGAAAACCCCATTAACTTTTAGAAAACTATCAACATGATACTCTTTCTACAAGTGAGGGTAGTAATCATAGACCTTCATATTTGGGAGGGGCTATTCATGGAAAAGGCCTTTCCACTCTCTAGTAGAGGCTAAAATGTAGAATAAGTAGGAGGATATGTGAAAGCTACTGCCAGTTGGGAAATTTTCCAACTGATGATTGAGTCCATCGGTAATGGTTTTGGCCCGGTCCATATATTTTTCACCTTCGAGAGTGACCTAAATGTAGAAATACATCTAGTCATGTCAGTAATATGCATGCTATTTTCCTTTAATTCTATTGAGTAGTATAACCAGCTCATCTACCTTGGGCTTGAAATGATCTATAGTAAGTGGCTGCGGGAGCCTAGACCCTCCTTTTTGGGCTTTCAACATCTAGTATTAGGTTATTTCATTCATGTAGACTTGTCTCTTGGTGGCAAAGACTAATTGAGATGAGGGAATATTCCACCCTTCATATGGGTCTCTTTTTGGAATTCCTATTGCCTTCAGGATGACATCTCTACTTATGTATACCAGCGGACTCCCGTCAACCTTCTTGATACACTTCTCCTCAAAACTACATCTTTTTGCACATTCAACAACTAGCTCTTGACAAGGGCCTACTATACTCAAGGTGGCTGCATCAATCAGATCACTCAGAATAGCTTTTTCTAGCATGGAACCTAGAATGGGTTCTTTGACTGGACTCATAATGTCTTCTAAGGCTCTAGTTTTGATCAGGGCATCTTCACAATCGAGTAGGGAGAAAATCAAAGGAGAAGTATTTTTGAAATTTGGAACTAGGTTCTTCACTATGGGCTCACAAGCTAGGAATAAACAAGGAGATGCAAAAGCCTTAAAGGAATTTAAATTTGACAAAGAAAAGAGCTTTAACTGAAATAAGGGGCCAAAAGAGAGACTCACCTGGTTTCTTATGCAATGAACTCATCTCTGAGAGGAGGAAAAGATACCTTCTTCTATGCCAGCTGCATGAGATGTCTCGAACACTATGAATAGAATAGGCTAATCTTTCCAATTTATCATAAAATACATCACAAAATCTTGAGAGATTTGCAATAATGGCAAAATTATATCGCATGAGCTTCAATTAATGATCATCAGTTAACTTGCACCACTTTAAGAATTGATTACTATACTTTCCCAAGTTGAAGTGACACTTAAATGTCATTTCAATTAATTACAACATCCTTGCCACGTGTGGAGATCATAATCAATTTTTGGCTATCCTTTATGTCAAATCACCACCTTTCACCTTTGTGAATTACAAACACGCATTGAAGCTCAAACCTTGAACTATGAGAGTTCACGGTTCAAGTTCAACAAGAAGGCAAAAGGACTACCCTTTGGCATGATTTAATTAAATAAAGAAAAAACAAATAGCAACAAGGAAGGATGGAAAATAAAGAGAAAAATGCCTTGCAAAATGATAACATCCGTTGAACTTTGAATCTTGAACTATGACAGTTCACGATTCATAGTTCAATGGATAAGTGCACGCTGCAAAGACAACATGTCACTAAGCTTGCAAACAAAGAGGAAATATCATACCAAAGGATGTTATTGAACCTTGAATCTTGTACTATGAGAGTTCAAGGTTCAAGTTCAACTAACAAGGTGTATATGTAAGGAAAAGAAACTTTGAGTGAAACACACCTTTAAAGATTATGGGGTGATTTTGGGAAAATTAGAGCCTGAGAAAATTAAACAAAATCTATTGATAACAATGGCTCCGGCTGGGGATGAGACCGCTTGAGGGAAAAGCATGAACCTATAGCTTTGGTTTCACAGACTAGGAAAAACTTAGAAATGAAAGGGGGGAAGGCAACAAACAAAAAGGACAAAATAGAAAATAGCACAACAAAAAGATATGTACAGGAAACAGGATAAACCTGCTTAAAGCTTATACAACTTGAGGTCCTGAGCATTAAAGGTCAAGGGTAAAACAATACCATTCAAATGCTCTAGTTTGAAGGAATTACCTCCCAATGCTTTCTTAATGATGAACGGGCCCTTCCAAAGTGATTCAAATTTTCCATGGGCACCCTTAGGTTCCCATATTTTGTCCCATAACAACACTTGATCTCCCTCCATAAAATTTCAAGGCTTGGCCTTTTGATCAAAAATTTTCTTAACTCAAGCTGGGTGTGTGGCTATTCAACTTACCATTTTTCTCTTTCTTCCTATATTTTATTGAGATATAAAATCCATTTCTCAAGGGCATCTTTGTAAACCTAGTCTTCAATTGTTTTCTACAGTTTCACGATACCTAGCTCTAGTGGTAGTGAAAGTTGAGCTTCAACACCATAAACCAATTCAAAGGGTGACATGCCTATTGCTCTTTTTGGAGAAGTTTGATCAGTCGAGAGAGCTTCAAATAGTTTCTTATGCCAATCCCTAGCATTGTCACATACTAGCTTCCTCATTATTCTAATCAAGTTCTTATTACTTGATTCTGCCTATCCATTTCCCTGTGGATAATAGTCTGATGTGTGGGACAGGTAGATGTCGTGATCATAGAAAAATAACTTGAACTCATGCGAAGAGAAATTTTTAGCATTGTCTATGACCAACTTAGTAGGAACTCCGAACCTGACCAGAATGTATTTCTTTACAAACTCACACACCACCTTAGACATGGTCTTCTTAACAAGGACCGCCTCTACCCATTTGGTGAAATAGTCTATTACAGTGAGGATGTGGGTGTGTCCGGCACTTGAAGGAGGGTTGATTGGTCTGATGAAGTCTAGCGCCCATTTCTTGAAAGGTTCTTTTATGACCACTGGTCTCAAACGGAGAGCTACTAACTGTGGCTTTCCACTGAACATCTTACATTTTTCACAATTTTCAACCCACTTACAAGAATCACCAAACATCTCTAGCTAGTAATAATAATTCCTAAGAATTTTATAGGTAGTTACTATGGAAGAGAAGTTGTTAAGCCATTTTCTTGTCACAACAAAAATCCTTTGAAAATGGCCTCTTCCCTGCAAGTTTTGTAATGTTGTCCCACCCTGCTACAATCACAGTTTTGTCTTGTGAAGTTGATCCACTTGGTTTTATGGTGTGCACTCTTGGCCCCATGCTCTTTAATGTATCACCCTACTCCAGTCCAGATTGCATCTCCTCATTTGCAAAACCCAAGGAGTCATTCAAGTTTTAAGGTCTGCAGGAAATGTTTTTAGAATATGTCAAAGTGTCGAAAACCCATGTGTTTTTGGTCTCCCTGCTACCTTTTGGTCTACATAAAAACCCTGTGTATTTTCAACCTCGCACTTCTGCCCTATTTATTGGATTTTTCTAACTACACAGGTCTAACTAGATGGTGAGCCCAGGTCTTAAAGTGCTTTAAAATGATTAGTTGTCCCACGATCACATGTTAGAAATTTTTGACATGCGACCTTGTGACCGGTTACCTTCTTGTGCTAGGGCGAGTTGTTGGGAAGGTAATGTTCCTGTTGGTGGTTATGTAGTAGCCTGTGGTTGGCTGTCGCATGATCGCATGTCAGAGATTTTTGACATGCAATCATGCGATCAGTTAACACCTATCCCTTTGGTGTTGGAGTGCTATGGTCCCGTTGTCTGACTTGGAGGCTGAGGTGGTAGTCTTTTGGCCTTGTCACATATCTGCAAGGGCCACTTTCCAACTATGTGATCATGCGACAAGGGTGCCATGTGTGCTAGGGCCCATTTGTAGTTGTTTGGTGGTCCCGTTGGTAGGTGGTGTTATGGCAATCTCTGGTTGGTTCGAGCTGGCAGGATGATAGATTTGAATGCAGGCCCATGTTAGGGTATCGTGGTGATGGGAGGATTCCATGATCAATGGCTATCATGTGATTGCATGGAATCTTGTCGGTCCATGTGATCATGCAAACAACCATTGATATCTCCCTATTGATATCAGATTTTTAAGCCTGAGGATGGAGAGGATCTACAGCGGGGACTTAATGTTAGTCTTAGTTCAATTTGTGGATCACTGATGCGCTGTTAGATTTTAAGCGGTGACATGGCAACCAGTAGGATGCATCTTAGCAACTTGTCACATGTTCCCATGAGCTAGTTTTCTTGCTATGCGATCATGTGACAAACCCTTTTGTGATAGTGGCAGTGGTGGTGATTATGAAGAAGGTAATGGGAAGTGGCATGTCACATGTTTGCATAGCCCTTTTCCAGGCTATGCGATCATGCGACAACCATAGGGATGTCACCATTACAGAGTTGTAAGTGACCATTCAAATTCAAATTCATGAGGAATTTTCCTGCGATAGGAGGTACCAAGAATTTATGGTTTTTGCGATGGTTTTTAGTTGGTTTGGTGGCACCAGTTGTTGCGATGTGGTCCAGGGGCTCTTTGATCAGTTGCGTATTGATTTTGTACCTGATGGAGTGTGGTTTTGTGCTCGAGGTGTGTTTGCAGGTGGCTGATTAGATTGATTTTCATGGCAATTCCTGGTTTTCTATTCTGGCTCACAGATTTTCATGATTGCAGATCTACTTGAGATCTTCCCTCTCTGGATTGCTTGGTTTCCCACCCCTACAGTAAATTCTTGATTGGTTCTGATTGGTTTGGTAGTTGAAACCATTACCCTAATCATACGTAGCTTGTTGCATCCTATTTTGGGATCCCAAGATGATTAGTGGTATATATTGCAAAATTTTTTCTATAAGAAAGGTTGGATGGTTCAGTTTTTCTACCTTGGAAATATTTCCTTTTTCTCTATATATAGAGTTCCCTCTTTCCTCTTTGGTTTTCTGAGAATATAATGCATGTTGTAACAGCTTGTCTTATGAATGAGATTTCTATATTTGTTATGTTATCAGATTGTCTCCATTTGAATCTTGAATTTGTTAATTATAACATCAAGGGTGTTTAATCTTTCTATTTGTATTTCCAGTGAGTGTCTGCAATAGAGTTGTCTTCACAGAGATAACTGAGTTCAAGATTAGTTTTCAGGTGTGTATGAGCTGGGGTATCAAAGGTGTCTCAGGCTTATCTTCCAGTGGATGCTGGTTATGTATTGCTTGTTTATAGGTCTCTTCTAAGGGGAGAGTTAAAATCCTTTGGATAGGTTGTAACACATTTGGATGCATAGGTGGTTTGGTAATGTATGATCTGATTTGGGGTCAATATATTATTTTGTTGTTTCATAGCTCTTTGTTGCAGTAAGGTATTTGACTCTACTGCCCATTGGATAAGGCACTGGTCTATGAGAGGCTTAGGGTATTTTAGGGTTCCATCCATACCAAATCATCAAATCATTTCCATTCAGTGAACCACCTTTCCCTTTCATGTTGTTAGGATAGGCTTCTAGGTTTTAGACTCATTGTATGCAAGCAGGTTATTGCATAAGGTGTGGTTCATTGGGGTACAGGATACCTAAAGGAGTCTGAAAGCTATTCCACTCTAATCTATCTATAGGCCTATTATTTTTCATGAGGTTTCTTGAGTTTGTAGATAAGGCAATACCCACCTGAGTGAATGTGAAGCTCAAAGAAGAAGGAGGATGCCCTCGGTCCTCATCAATTGGCACTTTTTCCCTGTCAAACTTTGGTGTGAAGACTAACTAGTTTGTCAATCATAGTGTAAACCTAGTACTATGTGGGAACAAGTTTAAAAGCCAACAAAATGGTGACTCTACTATGGAAGGAGTAAAAGACAACAAACTTCCTTGCTTGGCTGGATCATCCCAAAGTCTGGTTAAAAGAATAGAGTCAGAAATTAAAAAACACACTTGTAATATTTTCTCACTAAGTGTTGAGTGGTGACTCTGATTGTCTTTGTTTGGTCAGTGTTTTGTGGCAAAGCATGATATATTTGAAATCTTGACAAGTAGTCATCCCACGAGATTGTGTTGTGATTGTGGGTTTTGAAGAAGGTGCAGAGTTGGAGAGAATTTTCAGCTGATTCAGATTTGTCCTCTATAACAAAATGGTGACTCTACCAAAGTTAGAAAGGTGATTTGAAGGAGGCTTCAGATCCTTATTTTTCAGCATTCACAACATCTCTAGGTAATCCTTTCTCATTAAGCAAGAACAATCCCTGATTGGGTGAACAAGTCATCATTGAAGAAGGGAAAATTGATGTTGAAAGTTTGATCATATTTCTGGATAGAAGCTTTGGTTGTTGTAAAGAGCATCAAAAATATGTTGAGATATAATGAGGTCATTGGTTGCATCTGTTTGGATAAAAGTGTTATCATGAGAATAGGCAGTGTTGTTTTGTCAGTGTTTTAAAATGGAGTTTCTAGCTTTGACAGATCAGGTTGATGTTTCTAGGTCTGAAGGTTCTCTGTCAGTTTCTAGAAATGTTAATAGAGAAAGAGAGATTTATTTGATGAGTCAAAAAATCTAGCAGACTTGCATAAAGATTCTAAGGTGTGCAATAGGAAAAAGAAAAGGTGAGTCATCCCACTCATACTATAAGAAGTTTCTTATAGCCTGTGATGAACTTTTTGTCGGTATTGAGGTTTAGGACTCCCAATATGCTGAAATGTTTTTAGAGCTTGGTGTGCCTGAGTCAATCAGTTGGTTTGCATCTTTAGAAATGAAGCATTGAAAAATGTTAAAGAATGGATGGCTTCATTTGTGGATGATGAATCTTGTGTTGCTAATGTTGATAATGAAATTTTTGAGACAGAAGATGAATCTGCAGATGTAGGTTCTTGCAGTGATGACTTAACACAAGATTTTTTAGCTCCTGTCTCAGATGATGAAGATATTTGCAGCATTTGTAGTGAGGCCAGTGAGGTAGAATGTGAAGCTCAATGCCCACTAAGTAGTGAACAAATTTTAGAGCTCTTGGATGCAGAATTTCAGAGATGTTCCCCTGGGTATGTTTCCAAGGTCCCATGCCTAGTTTATATAAGTTTTGATGAAGATGATACAAGTGATGGCATGGTATGTGAAGCATTTATGGATGCCCCTTCTCCTATTTTTGATATGCAATTGGATGGTACACATTATTGTAAGGAACTTTATAATGTCAATGATGATGAGAATGATGGTATGTGTACCCATGTGGATTCAGTTTTTTAGGAGTCTCATGTCTGTGGTTCTTGTTTATATTTTGATGCTGGAGATTGTGGCAATTCTGAAGGGGTTTTCTCACATTTGCAAATGACTAATGAGTCATTAAATGATAGTGCTTGTTCCTTTCTAGAAGATGCTGATGTGATTTTTGATTAGCAGGATGTTTCCAATTTTATGCAATCAGATTTCTACCTTGAGGAGTGCTATATTAGTTTGCAGAGCAGAAAGATAGAAAGTGTTTATTATTCATTGCAAACTATTGGTCAACATGTTGATGTTTCCAGCCATGAGATTGAGAAGCAGTGTTTCCTTTTTTATCATGGCAGTGGAAGTGAAGAGTGTGACATTTTGATGTCACAAAATGATCAACATTTATGGCAGCTTGATGGCCCTATCCTACTAAGTAATGGTGAGTGTGGTGATCATTTTTTATATAATGTGCTGAATCTGGATCACAATGTTCTTGGTAGGATGGATGAAAATGGTAGTTTCAGCTTTCCTCTACTAAATGGAGATGAAAATTACTTGTTTGATAGAGGAAAGACCTGATCATAAGTTTTGGGGCCCCGAGCCTTTTTGTAAATATTGTAAATCTTTGTACAGTTTCCCTTTCCTATTGTGTGTTTCTTTCCCTAGTTCGGTTGCCATTTTTTGAGGTCCCTACCTTTTTGTCCTATCAGTGGTCTGCTTTAACCTAAGATTCTAAATTCTCGCATGGGCACAAGTTACCCATCATCCCCAGATAGAGCCACTGTTAGGCCATTTTCTTGTTACAGCAAAAATCTTTTGAAAATGGCCTCTTCCCTGCAAGTTTTGTAATGCTGTCCCACCCTGCTGCAATCAGAGTTTTGTCTTGCAAAGTTGATCTACTCAGTTTTATGGTGTACGCTCTTGGCCTCATGCTCTTTAATGTATTAACCTCCTCCAGTCTAGATCGCATCTCCTAATTCACAAAACCCAAGGAGTTATTCAAGTTTCAAGGTCTACAGGAAATGTTTTCAGAATATGTCAATGTGTCGAAAACCCATGTGTTTTCAGTCTCCCTACCACCTTTTGGTCTGCATGAAAACCCTGTGTATTTTTGTCCTCACACTTTTGCCTTGTTTATTGGCTTTTCCTAACTGCGTAGGTCCAACTAGATGGTGGGCCTGGGTCTTCAAGGTCTTTAAAATGATTGGTTGTTGCAGGATTGCATGTCAAAAAATTTTGACATGCGACCATGCGACCGGTTACCTTCTTGTGCTGGGGCCCATTGGTGGGAAGGCAATGGTCTTGTTGGTAGTTATATGGTAGCCTGTGGTTGGTTGTCACATGATCACATGTCAGAGATTTATGACATGTGATCATGTGACCGGTTGACACCCATCCCTTTGGTGTTGGAGTGTTGTGGTCCCACTATTTCACTTGGATGCTAAGGTGGTAGTCTTTTGGCCTTGTCACATGTTTGCAAGGGCCACTTTCTAGCTATGCAATCATGCGACAAGGGTGCAACATGTGCTGGGGCCTATTTGTAGTTTTTTGGTGGTCTCGTTGGCAAGTGGTGTTGTGGCAATCTCTAGTTGGTTCGAGCTAGTAGGATGATAGATTTGAACGTGGGCCCAAGTTAGGGTATCTCAGCGGTGGGAGGATTCCATGATCAATGGCTGTCGTGTGATTGCATGGAATCTTGATGATCCATGCGATCATGCGACTGACCATTGATATCTCCCTATTGATGTTAGATTTTTAAGGCCACGGGATGGAGAGGATCTATGGTGGGGACTTAATGTTCATCTCAGTTTGATTTGTGTATCATCAATGTGCTATTAGATTTTAGGTGGTGACGTGGTAACTGGTAAGATGCATGTTAGCATCTTGTCACATGTTCATATGAGCTAGTTTTCCCGCTATGCGATCATGTGACAAACCCTTTTGTGGCACCAGTAGCGGCGTCGATTATGAAGAAGGTAATGGGAAGTGGCATGTCACATGTTCACATAGCGCTTTTCCAGGCTATGCAATCATGAAAAAACCATAGGGATGTTGCCGTTGTGGAGTTGTAACTTACCATTCAAATTCAAATTCATGAGGGATTTTCTTGCGACAGGAGGTACCCAGAATTTATGGTTTTGGTGATTGTTTTCAGCTGGTTTGGTGCTGCCAGTTGTTGCGATGTGGTCTAGGGTCTCTCTGATCAGTTGTGTATTGATTTTGTACCTAATGGAGTGTCATTTTGTGCTTGAGGTGTATTTGTAGGTGGCTAATTAGACTGATTTTCATGGCAATTCCTATTTTTCTATCCTGGCTCACAGATTTTCATGATTGCAAATCTACTTGAGATCTTCTCTCTCTAGATTGCTTGGTTTCCTACCCTTACAGTAAATTCTTGATTGGTTCTGATTGGTTGGGTAGTTGAAACCCTTACCCTAATCATCTATAGCTTGTCGCATCCTATTTTGGGATCCCAAGATGATTAGTGGTATATATTGCAGAAGTTTTTCTATAAGAAGGGTTGGATGGTTCAATTTTTCTACCTTGTAAATATTTCCTTTTTCTCTGCATATAGAGTTCCCTCTTTCCTCTTTGGTTTTCTGAGAATATAATGCATGTTGTAATAGCTTGTCTTATGAATGAGATTTCTATATTTGTTCTGTTATCAGATTGTCTCCATATGAATCTTGAATTTGTTAGTTATAACATCAAGGGTGTTTAATCTTTCTATTTGCATTTCTAGTGAGTGTATGCAATAGAGTTGTCTTCATAGAGATAACTGAGTTCAAGATTAGTTTTCAGGTGTGTATGACCTGGGGTATCAAGGGTGTCTCAGGCTTGTCTTCCAGTGGATGCTGGTTATGTATTTCCTGTTTATAGGTCTCTTCTAAGGGGAGAGTTAAAATCCTTTGGATAGGTGGTAACACATTTGGATGCACAAGTTGTTTGGTAATGTATGGTCTGATTCAGGGTGAATATATTATTTTCTTGTTTCATAGCTCTTTGTTACAGTAAGGTATTTGACTCTACTGCCCATTGGATAAGGCACTGGTCTATGAGAGGCTTAGGGTATTTCAGGGGTCCATCCATACCAAATCATCAAATCATTTCCATTCAATGTACCATCTTTCCCTTTCATGTTGTTAGGATAGGCTTCTAGGTTTCAGACTCATTGTATGCAAGTAGGTTATTGCATAAGGTGTGGTTCATTGGGGTATAGGATACCTAAAGCAGTCTGAAAGCTATTCCACACTAATCTATTTGGAGGCCTATTATTTATCATGGGGTGTCTTGAGTGTGTAGATAAGGCAATACCCACCCGAGTGAATGATGCAGGAGCATCCTGGGTGTAAGAGCAATCTTGCATCACCCAAAAATATTTCTATTTTTATTTTCAATAAGGGATATTTTGTGCAGAGCTGCTATTTATGGAAAGTTACTATTTTTGGTAATTTTTGTATGTGCTCAGAATGATCTAATTTCTTTCTTAGAGGTTCATTTTGGTCATATAAGTCTGCCAGTAAAGTTTCATTGCCAGATCCAGTGTATATTGGAAGATATTGAAGATTTTCGGTATTGGCAGCAGGGTACAGAAACTTTGAACTCAGTTTTGAAGCCTTTACAAGCCCCAGATGAGGTCAAAAATTTGGGTGACAGGTGATTGTGTGGGTCAAGCCTGTAGAGCGCTTCGTGGCATTTCCCAAATGGGGTTATAATAGCCGATCGGGTCAACTGGTGATGGCTTATGGTCTTCAGAAGTTGGGCCACCTGAAATGGCAAAAAATCATTTTCTTCAAAATTTTTGTTTGGGTTTCAAAGGTTATCTTGAGGCAACTATGATGTAATAAAATGTAAAATAAAATAATTCTAAGTTTGGTCGGCCTTATTGGCTAAAATTCTGGAACCTTCCCAGGCGGTGGAAAATTGCCTATATAAGGAAGGCTGTATTATTGTCTTAGGCAGTTCAGAATAGTTCTGGGTAGTAGATCTGGGTATTGATTCGAGGCTTTTTCCTATAGAATATTGTAAGGGAATGCCCATGTGGCTTTGCATATTGTAATTCTGAAAGTTTGTAATTCCACATTTGTGGAGATAATAAGAAGCCAATTTTTTGTTCTTGCATATTGTTGTTGTTTCTCTATTTCTGTTATGTGTTTGTGGTATTAAGGGGAGCACCCTTCATCAAGTGGTACCAGAGTAGGAGTTCTTCAGTGTGTAAATAGATCACCGATTGTGAGGCAGTTTGCACCAAGACCATGGTTAGGGTTTCAATGCGCATCGCAAAAATGCCTCCACGAAGAGAACATGGCGGAAGAGCTGGTGCTGTGACACCTGAGGTTAGAGAGCTGCAGAGACAAGTACGAGCATTGCAAGAAGAGATTCATAGAGGAATGAATCTTAATGTCAAAGACGAAAGCGAGGATGAAGCCGAAGAAGAATATCAAGAAGGAGAAGCTGAAATTGTGAACCAGGAGGAAGAAAGACTTTTTCAAGCAATTTCCAAGATTGGGAAAAGACCTAAGATTGAGGTTCCTACATTTTCTAAAAATCTTAACCCAAAGAAATTGACTAACTGGATCAATGAATGTGAGGACTATTTTGAGTACGAAGATGTTGAGGATCCTGATAGGGTCAAATTTACGAAAGCCAGATTGAAAGGTCATGCGAAGATCTGGTGGCAAGAAATTCAGTTGGAGCGAAATAGAAAAGGGAAAGATAAAATCACAAGATGGGATCGGATGGTGGATAAATTGAAGCGACAGTTCATTCCTGTTGATTATGAGCTTGACCTACTAAAGAAAATGCAAAGTTTGAAGCAAGCGGGAAGATTTGTTCAGGAGTATACAGAGGATTTCTATCGACTTCTCATCAGAACAGGCCATGCAGAAGCTGATAAAGAGAAAGTTGCCCGATACCTTAATGGGTTAACGCTAAGCATTCAGGAGGAGCTGAATTTGGTTCAAATGAACAGTATTGAAGAGGCATACCAGTTTTCCCTAAAAGTAGAGGAAAAGTTGAACAAGAAGTTTGAGAGTAGACAAAACGGAAGACGTCGCGGTGGACGATCTGGTGGACGGTCATATGGTGGCCGAAATGAAGATCTGAAAAAGAAAGATGAGGCCAGTAGCAGTCAGAATCAGTGAGGAAATAATTTCAATCGCTTCCAGGATCAGAATAATAGAGATCAGAGAGGACGAGGAAGAGGACAAGGATCTGGAAGAGGTGGCTTTCGTGGAACATGTTTTCACTGTGGAGAAGAAGGTCATAGGGCATTTGAATGTCTCAGCGCCAAGGTAGAACAGATAGGAGAAATGAAGGCAAGGCCAGAGTTGCACATGTAGATGAAGATGCCAGATCATCAAATTCTGAAGATGTTGAAAGAGGAGAAACATTGATTAATAGAAGAGTCCTATTGAGTGGTGAGAATGAACCTGAGCAAAGGAGGAGCCTGTTTCGCACCAGGTGCAAATGTGAAGGTAAATGTTGTGATGTGATTATTGATAGTGGAAGCACTGACAATTTGGTGTCAGAAAAGATGGTGACAAAGTTGAAGCTCAAGAGACAAAAACACCCACATCCATATCGGATTGCCTAGGTACAGTATGACCACAAGGTCATGGTCAATGAACAATGCCTGGTGAAGTTCAAGATTGGCGGATACCAAGATGAGGTATTGTGTGATATCATATCTATGGATGCATGTCATATGTTATTGGGTAGACCATGGCAGTTTGACAGATGTGCTGTACATGATGGTCGTGCGAATACCTATTCCCTGACAAAGGATGGAGTGCGACATAAGATAAAATCATTGAAGGAGATTGAAGAAAAGGTATGTGGTAATGCAAGGATAACTTTTGTTGATGGAAGAAATTTCCTAGATGGTATGAGGCATGAGCATGTATGTTTTGCTTTAATTCCAAAAACTGGTAAAGAGGAACTAGAAGATGTTCCTGTAGAAGTTGTAGATTTGTTGAATGAGTTTTAGGATATTGTATCTGATAATGTTCCTGATGGATTACCACCAGTTAGGAAGATCAGTCATCAGATGGACTTGATCCTAGGAGCGAGTTTGCCGAATAAGGTAGCACACAGAATGACACTTGCAGAAAGTGAGGAGTTGAATAGACAAGTACATGAACTGATACAGAAAGGATTGATCTGTGAGAGTCTGAGTCCCTGTGCTGTACCAGCGGTATTAGCACCAAAAAAGAATGGAGAATGGAGGATGTGTACAGATTCTAGGGCAATAAACAAGATCACAATCAAGTACAAGTTTCCATTGCCACGAATGGATGATATTATGGACTGTTTGAGTGGAGATGTATATTTCTCAAAGATAGATCTGAAGAGTGGCTATCATCAGATTCAAATCAGAGAAGGAGATGGATGGAAGACTGCCTTCAAGATAAAGGAAGGACTATATGAGTGGTTAGTCATGCCTTTTGGGCTAACCAATGCACCGAGCACTTTCATGCGGCTCATGAATGAGGTTCTGAAAGAATTTTTGGGTAAGTTTGTCATTGTCTACCTAGATGATATTTTGATCTTTAGTAAGACATTGGATGAGCATATGATGCATATTTGTATGGTGTTTGAGAAGTTGAGAGATGAGAAATTATTGATTAATTTGAAGAATTGCAGTTTTGTGAAGAAAGAGTTAGTGTATTTGAGATTTGTAGTTTCAGCAGAAGGTCTAAAAATGGACCCAGAAAAGGTACAAGCTATCGTTGAATGGCCTACTCCAAGGAGTGCTACTGAGGTAAGATCTTTTCATGGTCTAGATAGCTTTTACAAAAAGTTTATCTGAAATTTTAATAGTATTTGTGGACCCTTGACTGAAACAATGAGAGGGGATAGAAAAGAGTTTAAGTGGACTAATGGGGCAGAAAAGAGTTTTCAATTGTTGAAACAAAAAGTTACAGAACAACCAGTTTTAGCACTTCCAAATTTTAATAAGGTGTTTCAAATAGATTGTGATGCTAGTGGTACTGCAATAGGAGCTGTTATGAGCCAATAAGGTAAACCCGTTGCTTATTTCAGTGAGAAATTAAATGATGCCAAGAGAAAATATTCTATTTATGATCAAGAATTTTATGCTATAGTTCAGGCATTGAAAAAGTGGAGGCACTATCTACTTCCTAAGGAGTTTATTTTGTATACTGATCATCAAGCTTTGCAATATTTGAATAGTCAAGGAAAATTGAATCAAAGGCATTTGAAATGGGTTGAGTTTTTGCAAAGTTATACATTTGTTTTGAAACACAGGAGTGGAAAGTCTAATAGGGTTGTAGATGCTCTTAGCTGAAGGCAACTATTGCTGACAGAAATGCAGATTGAAGTGGTTGGGTTCAAGGAACTCAAGAATTTGTATCCAGAGGATCATGATTTTGGTGAAGATTGGAAAGCTTATACAGAACCTGTTACTCTAGACAGGATGATATGCTATTCAGAGGGAGTCAGTTGTGCATTCCATGAAGTTCTATGAGGGAGAATCTCATCAAGGAGAAACATAGCAGAGGATTGGCTAGACATTTTGGTTGTGATAAAACCCTTGGTTTGGTTAGTGAGAATTATTATTGGCCACAGTTGTAGCAAGATGTGAAGAAGTTTGTACAGAGTTGCAGAGTATGTCAGATGGCGAAAGGAGTGAAGAAGAATATAGGATTGTATCAGCCATTACCTATACCAGAGAAGCCTTGGGAGGATATCAGTATGGACTTTGTTCTTGGTTTACCGAGGACACAGCGGGGATATGATTCAATTTTTGTCGTAGTTGATAGATTTTCGAAGATGGCACATTTTATTCCCTGTAAGAAGACTAATGATGCTATTCATGTAGTAGAATTGTTTTTCAGAGAAGTAGTGAGACTTCATGGTTTGCCAAAGACCATAGTTTTAGATCGGGACACTAAGTTTGTTGGATATTTCTGGCATATATTGTGGAAGAATTTGAAGATAGATTTGAAGTTCAGTTAATCACATCATCCACAGACTGATGGATAGATAGAGGTGGTGAATAGGAGTTTGAAAAATTTTATGAGATGTTTGGTTGGAGATAAGCCAACAGGATGGGATTTGATTTTACCACAGGCGGAATTTGCATACAATAATTCTGTCAACAGGAGCACTGGTAAATCACCATTCCAGATTGTATATTGAAGTAGTCCAAGAAATGCATCTGAATTGAGAAAGATAGATAAAGGAGAAATAAGTAGTGCTGAAGCTGAAGATTTTGCAGAACACTTGAAGAACATCCATGAGGAGGTGAGAAAGCATATTAACAAGATGAATGCATAGTATAAGGCTAAGGCAGATGAGAAAAGGAGGTATAAGGAATTTCAGGTTGGCGATGAAGTCATGGTTCATTTGTGGAAGGAGTGGTTTTTGGTTGGTACATATAACAAGTTGAAAATGAAGAAGTTTGGACCATGTAGGATATTGAAGAAACATGATTCAAGAAACGCATACGAGGTAGAATTGCCTACTGAGCTAAATATTTCACCAGTGTTTAACATTTCAAATCTGATAGAGTATCATGAAGGAATTGTTGAAGATGAGATCATAGCAGCACAATGGAGTATTCCAGCAACTAGTTCAGACACTAAGGAGATCGAAGATATACTGGAGAGTCGTGTTGGCAGAAGCACAAGGAACAGGACATATGAAGAATATCTGGTCAAGTGGAAAGGATGACCTATTGAAGATTCATCATGGCTGATAAAGGAGGAGGTTAGCCGTCTTGGTTTTCCTCTACACACCTGAGTCGTGATAGGGTCACTTCTCAAATTACCCCGGGTGTCTTATGCAGGAACATCCTGTGTGTAAGAGAAATCTTGCATCACCCAAAAATATTTCTATTTTTATTTTCAATAAGGGCTATTTTGTGCAGAGCTGCTATTTATGGAAAGTTACTATTTTTAGTAATTTTTGTATGTGTTCAGAATGATCTGATTTCTTTCTTGGAGGTTCATTTTGGTCATCTAAGTCTGCCAGTAAAGTTTCATTGCTAGATCCAGTGTATATTGGAAAATATTGAAGATTTTCGATATTGGCAGCAGGGTACAGAAACTTTGAACTCAGTTTTGAAGGCTTTAGAGGCCCCAGATGAGGTCAAAAATTTGGGTAATGAGCGCTTGTACTGGTCAAGCCTGTAGAGCGCTTTGTGGTGTTTTCAAAATGGGGTTATAATAGCCAATCGGGTCAACTGGTGATGACTTATGGTCTTCGGAAGTTGGGCCACCTGAAATGGTAGAAAATAATTTTTTTCAAAATTTATGTTCGGGTTTCAAAAGTTATCTTGAGTCGACTATGATGTAATAAAATGTAAAATAAAATAATTTTAAGTTTGGTCGGCCTTATTGGCTAAAATTCTGGAACCTTCCTAGGCGATGGAAAATTGCCTATATAAGGAAGACTGTATTATTGTCTTAGGTAGTTCAGAATAGTTCTTGGTAGTAGATCTGGGTATTGATTCGAGGCTTTGTCCTACAGAATATTGTAAGGGAATGCCCATGTGGCTTTGCATATTGTAATTGTGAAAGTTTGTAATTCCACATTTGTGGAGATAATAAGAAGCCAATTTTCTATTCTTGCATATTGTTGTTGTTTCTCTATTTCTGTTATGTGTTTGTGGTATTAAGGGGAGCACCCTTCATCAAGTGGTATCAAAGTAGGAGTTCTTCAGTGTGTAAATAGATCGCCGATTGTGAGGCAGTTTGCACCAGGACCGTGGTTAGGGTTTCAATGTGCATCGTGAAAATGCCTCCACGAAGAGAACGTGGCGGAAGAGCTAGTGCTGTGACACCTGAGGTTAGAGAGCTGTAGAGACAAGTACGAGAATTGAAAGAAGAGATTCATAGAGGAATGAATCTTAATGTCAAAGATGAAAGCGAGGATGAAGCCGAAGAAGAATATCAAGAAGGAGAAGCTGAAATTATGAACCAAGAGGAAGAAAGACTTTTTCGGGCAATTTCCAAGATTGGGAAAAGACCTAAGATTGAGGTTCCTACATTTTCTGAAAATCTTAACCTAGAGGAATTGATCGACTAGATCAATGAATGTGAGAAATATTTTAAGTACAAAGATGTTGAGGATCCTAATAGGGTCAAATTTGCGAAGGCCAGATTGAAAGGTCATGCGAAGATCTGGTGGCAAGAAATTTAGTTGGAGCGAAATAGAAGAGGGAAAGATAAAATCACAAGATGGGATCGGATGGTGGATAAGTTGAAGTGACAGCTCATTCCTATTGATTATGAGCTTGACCTACTGAAGAAAATGCAGAGTTTGAAGCAAGCGGGAAGATCTGTTCAGGAGTATATAGAGGAGTTCTATCGACTTCTCATCAGAACAGGCCATGCAGAAGCTGATAAAGAGATAGTTGCCTGATACCTTAATGGGTTAAGGCCAAGCATTCAGGAGGAGCTGAATCTGATTTGAATGAATAGTATTGAAGAGGCATACCAGTTTGCCCTAAAAGTAGAGGAAAAGCTGAACAAGAAGTTTGAGAGCAGACAAAATGGAAGAGGTCGCGGTGGACGATCTGGTGGAGGGTAATATAGTGGCCGAAATGAAGATCCGAAAAAGAAGGATGAGGCCAATAGAAGTCAGAATCAGCGAGGAAATAATTCCAATCGCTTCCAGGATCAGAATAATAGAGATCAGAGAGGATGAGGAAGAGGACAAGGATCTGGAAGAGGTGGCTTCTGTGGAACATGTTTTCACTGTGGAGAAGAAGGTCATAGGGCATTTGAATGTCCTCAGTGCCAAGGCAGAATAAACAGGAGAAATGAAGGATAGGCCAGAGTTGCACATGTAGATGAAGATGCCAGATCATCAAATTCTTAAGATGCTGAAAGAGGAGAAACGTTGATTAACAGAAGAGTCTTGTTGAGTGGTGAGAATGAACCTGAGCAAAGGAGGAGCCTGTTTCGCACCAGGCGCAAATGTGAAGGTAAATGTTGTGATGTGATTATTGATAGTGGAAGCACTGACAATTTGGTGTCAGAAGAGATGGTGACAAAGTTGAAGCTCAAGAGACAAAAACACCCACATCCATATCGGATTGCCTGGGTACAGGATGACCACAAGGTCATGGTCAATGAACAATGCCTGGTGAAGTTCAAGATTGGCGGAGACCAAGATGAGGTATTGTGTGATATCATATCTATGGATGCATGTCATATGTTGTTGGGTAGACCATGGCAGTTTGACAGATGTGTTGTACATGATGGTCGTGCAAATACCTATTTCTTGACAAAGGATGGAGTGCGACATAAGTTAAAACCATTGAAGGAAACTGAAGAAAAGGTATGTCATAATGCAAGCATAACTTTTTTTGATGGAAGAAATTTCCTAGATGGTATGAAGCATGAGCATGTATGTTTTGCTTTAATTCCAAAAGCTGGTAAAGAGGAACTAGAAGATGTTCCTGTAGAAGTTGTAGATTTGTTGAATGAGTTTTAGGATATTGTATCTGATAACGTGCTTGATGGATTACCACCAGTCAAGAAGATTAGTCATCAGATGGACTTGATCCCAAGAGCGAGTTTGCCGAATAAGGAAGCACACAAAATGACACCTGCAGAAAGTGAGGAGTTGAACAGACAAGTACATGAACTGTTACAGAAAGGATTGATCCATGAGAGTCTGAGTCCCTGTGCTGTACCAGCAGTATTAGCACCAAAGAAGAATGGAGAATGGAGGATGTGTACAGATTCTAGGGCAATAAACAAGATCACAATCAAGTACAGGTTTCCATTGCCACGAATGGATGATATTATGGACTATTTGAGTGGAGCTGTGTATTTCTCAAAGATAGATCTAAAGAGTGGATATCATCAGATTCGGATCAGAGAAGGCGATGGATGGAAGACTACCTTCAAGACAAAGGAAGGACTATATGAGTTGTTAGTCATGCTTTTTGGGCTAACCAATGCACCGAGCACTTTCATGTGGCTCATGAATGAGGTTCTGAAAGAATTTCTGGGTAAGTTTGTCATTGTTTACCTAGATGATATTTTGATCTTTAGTAAGACATTGGATGAGCATATGATGCATATTCATATGGTGTTTGAGAAGTTGAGAGATGAGAAATTATTGATTAATTTGAAGAAGTGCATTTTTGTGAACAAAGAGTTAGTGTATTTGGGATTTGTAGTTTTAGCAGAAGGTCTAAAAATGGACCCAGAGAAGGTACAGGCTATCCTTGAATAGCCTACTCCAAGGAGTGCTACTGAGGTAAGATCTTTTCATGGTCTAGCTAGCTTTTAGAAAAATTTTATCTAAAATTTTAGCAGTATTTGTGGACCCTTGACTGAAACAATGAGAGGGGATAGAAAAGAGTTTAAGTGGACTAATGGGGCAGAAAAGAGTTTTCAATTGTTGAAACAAAAAGTTACAGAACAACCAGTTTTAGCACTTCCAAATTTTAATAAGGTGTTTCAAGTAGATTGTGATGCTAGTGGTACTGCAATAGGAGCTGTTATGAGCCAATAAGGTAAACCCGTTGCTTATTTCAGTGAGAAATTAAATGATGCCAAGAGAAAATATTCTATTTATGATCAGGCATTTTATGCTATAGCTCAGGCATTGAAAAAGTGGAGGCACCATCTGCTTCCTAATGAGTTTGTTTGGTATACTGATCATCAAGCTTTGCAATATTTGAATAGTCAAGGAAAATTAAATCAAAGGCATTTGAAATGGGTTGAGTTTTTGCAAAGTTATACATTTGTTTTGAAACACAGGAGTGGAAAGTCTAATAAGGATGCAGATGCTCTTAGCAGAAGAAAACTATTGCTGACAGAAATGCAGATTGAAGTGGTTGGGTTCAAGGAACTCAAGAATTTGTATCCAGAGGATCGTGATTTTGGTGAAGCTTGGAAAGCTTGTACAAAACCTCTTACTCTAGACAGGACGAAATGGTTGTATTTCATCATCCAGAATGATATGCTATTCAGAGGGAGTCAGTTGTGGATTCCACGAAGTTCTATGAGGGAGAATCTCATCAAGGAGAAACATAGCGGAGGATTGGCTGGACATTTTGGTTGTGATAAAACCCTTGGTTTGGTTAGTGAGAATTATTATTGGCCACAGTTGTAGCAAGATGTGAAGAAGTTTGTATAGAGTTGCAAAGTATGTCAGATGGCGAAAGGAGTGAAGTAGAATACAGGGTTGTATCAGCCATTACCTATACCAGAGAAGCCTTGGGAGGATATCAGTATGGACTTTGTTCTTGGTTTACTGAGGACATAGCGGGGACATGATTCAATTTTTGTAGTAGTTGATAGATTTTCGAAGATGGCACATTTCATTCCCTGCAAGAAGACTAATGATGTTGTTCATGTAGCAAAATTGTTTTTCAGAGAAGTAGTGAGACTTCATGGTTTGCCAAAGACCATAGTTTCAGATCGGGACACTAAGTTTGTTGGATATTTCTGGCGTACATTGTGGAAGAAGTTGAAGACAGATTTGAAGTTCAGTTTATCACATCATCCACAAACTGATGGACAGACAGAGGTGGTGAATAGGAGTTTGGAAAATTTGCTGAGATGTTTGGTTGGAGATAAGCCAACAGGATGGGATTTGATTTTACCATAGGTGGAATTTGCATACAATAATTCTGTCAACAGGAGCACTAGTGAATCACCATTCCAGATTGTTTATGGAAGTAGTCCAAGAAATGCATCTAAATTGAGAAAGATAGATAAAGGAGAAATAAGTAGTGCTGAAGCTGAGGATTTTGCAGAACACTTGAAGAACATCCATGAGGAGGTGAGGAAGCATATTAACAAGATGAATGCGTAGTATAGGGCTAAGGCAGATGAGAAAAGGAGGCATAAGAAATTTTAGGTTGGTGATGAAGTCATGGTTCATTTGTGGAAAGAGCGGTTTCCGGTTGGTACATATAACAAGTTGAAAATGAAGAAGTTTGGACCATGTAGGATACTGAAGAAACATGATTCAGGAAATGCATACAAGGTAGAATTGCCTACTGAGCTAAATATTTCACTAGTGTTTAACATTTTAGATCTGACAAAGTATCATGAAGGAGGTGTTGAAGATGAGATCACAGCAGCACAATGGAGTATTCCAGCAACTAGTTCAGACACTAAGGAGATCGAAGATATACTAGAGATTTGTGTTGGCAGAAGCACAAGGAACAGGACATATGAAGAATATCTGGTCAAGTGGAAAGGATGACCTGTTGAAGATTCATCATGACTGACAAAGGAGGAGGTTAGCCGTCTTGGTTTTCCTCTACACACCTGAATCGTGATAGGGTCACTTCTCAAATTACCCCAGGTGTCTGATGCAGGAGCATCCTGGGTGTAAGAGCAATCTTGCATCACCCAAAAATATTTCTATTTTTATTTTCAATAAGGGCTATTTTGTGCAGAGCTACTATTTATGGAAAGTTACTATTTTTGGCAATTTTCATATGTGCTCAGAATGATCTAATTTCTTTCTTGGAGGTTCATTTTGGTCATATAAGTCTGCCAGTAAAGTTTCATTGCCAGATCCAGTGTATATTGGAAGATATTGAAGATTTTTAGTATTGGCAGCAGGGTACAAAAACTTTGAACTCAGTTTTGAAGGCTTTAGAGGCCCCAAATGAGGTCAAAAATTTGGGTGACGGGTGCTTGCGTAGGTCAACCCTGTAGAGCACTTCGTGGTGTTTCCAAAATGGGGTTATAATAGCCGATCGGGTCAACTGGTGATGACTTATGGTCTTCGAAAGTTGGGCCACCTGAAATGGTAGAAAATAATTTTCTTCAAAATTTATGTTCGGGTTTTAAAGGTTATCTTGAGTTGACTATGATGTAATAAAATGTAAAATAAAATAATTCTAAGTTTGGTCGGCCTTATTGGCTAAAATTTTGGAACCTTCCCAGGTGGTGGAAAATTGCCTATATAAGGAAGGCTGTATTATTGTCTTAGGCAGTTCATATTAGTTCTGGGTAGTAGATCTAGGTATTGATTCGAGCCTTTGTCCTACAGAATATTGTAAGGGAATGCCCATGTGGCTTTGCATATTGTAATTGTGAAAGTTTGTAATTCCACATTTGTGGAGATAATAAGAAGCCAATTTTCTGTTCTTGCATATTGTTGTTGTTTCTCTATTTTTGTTATGTGTTTGTGGTATTAAGGGGAGCACCCTTCATCAGTGAATGTGGAGATCAAAGAAGAAGGAGGATGCCCTCGGTGCTCATCAATTGGCACTTTTTCCCTATCAGACTTTGGAGTGAAAACTAACCAGTTTGTCAATCATAGTGTAAACCTGGCACCATGTGGGAATAAGGTTAAAAGCCAATAGAAGTGACCACCACATGCCTCATTATGAAACTTCCTATGTAATCTTTCTTGATGTTCTTTGTCAACACACCTCAAGAAAGCTCCATCCAAACCCTTTTTATCTAGTACATCATCCAGAATAACATAGTTTAAAGCCTTTAATCTAAGATTTCTTCTTTCTTTCAGGGTTAAATGAGGGGGACAGTGTCCATAAGTAAGGTAGAATGCCACATTTGAAAACCAAGAATCATGAAGACTGACAAATAGAACTGAGGGCATACTGCTATTAGGATCTTGCTCAAACATAAGTTTACACAATCCTTGACCCCGAACCAGCTTGGTAGGATAAATTTCTAGGTAAAATTCCTAAATTATTTAGATCCACGTTGCTCGATTGTTCATCCCTATTTCTTGTTGAGTTAGGACATCTTTGAAAACAGAGGTGGGGACAAAAACAATTGAGTGAGAATGTAGAATGTAGAATCTGAAAGCCTTCACCACTTTTACCACTGCATATGCTTGCTTCTCAACCAATGGTTAATTTAGCTCATCCTTCTTGAGAGGAATACTCATGAAAGCAATGTGAACTTCTTCATTCATATCATTCTTTTGCAACATAATTCAAGATACTGTATGTTTTGAGGCATAATAGTTTATTATGAAGTCTTTCTTATAATCTAGATTTATTAAAGTGGGAGCATCTTCTATACCTTTCTTTATGTCATCAAATGCTTTGACAGCCTCTGTGCTCCATTTAAAAGGGTTCTTTTCACTCAAGAGGCTCACCATATGCTTAGTTGTTTTAGCAAAGTCAAGAACCTTCTGAGAAAATTGGTTTTCCCAAAGAAAGACTTAACACTAGTTCTATTCAAAGGTAAACCAAGCTACTAGATTGCTTTAACTCTTTTTGGATCAATGTTGATCCCTTCTTTTGACACAATGTGGCCCAACAACTTCCCTTCCATCACTGCAAAGACATATTTTTTTGGATTAATGAAATGCCATGTTCCCTGCATCTTTGTAAAACTGATCTTAAATCCCTTAGATGGTTTCTACGCCTCTTGGAGAACACAGTCAAATCATTAAGATAAACAACTATTACCTTATTAAGCAGATGGCTAAAGGAAGAATTCATTGCTTGTTGGAATGTTGCACATGCATTTATCAAACTGAAAGACATTTTTTTATAGGCATATGTGCCCCATGGGGTGGTCAAAGTTGTTTATGTTGATCCTCCTTAGCCACCTTGATCTAGTTGTAACTAGAGAAACCATCTAGCATTGACATCATCTCTGAACCTACCACAGTCTACAAAATATGGTCCATGACAGGAAGTCCATGGTTATCCTTTAGGCTATATTGGTTCAAGTTCCTGAAATCTACACAGATTCTTTTCTCGCCATTTTTCTTCCTGATACGAACAATATTCACAATCTAGGTAGAATGATGAATAGGATAAATGATACGGGCCTATAGCATTTTTTCTACCTCTTTCTGAATTGCCTCAAAAACTTTTGGGTTATAGTTTCTTAATTTATGCCTAAAAGGTGAAGTGCCCGATTTGAGAGGAATCTGATGCTGGAATTTTCCTCCTTTGAAATTTTTTAAATCATGGTAGGACCAAGAAAAGGTATCCTGATATTCATTTAGAAAATTGACAAATCTTCACTTCTCATCTGAAGTGCAACATTTTCCCTAGGTTTATTCACCTAGGTTCTTCTTCCTCCCCTATATTTATCTTCTTGAAATCACCTTGATTTGTTTCTTCTTGAGGTGGTGGAGGAGATTTCAGAGCACCATATCTGTCAAATTGGCTCTCAAGAGAGATGAGCCCTTTAGTAATATGATTCCCCTTTAATTGAAAGATCCCTTCATCTATTACACCATCTAGGAAAAGCTCCTCATAGGTTGATGAAGATCCTTCAAAGAAGGTGGTACTAAAAAATTCTGCCAACTACAAGAATTTATCAATTTGTTTATCATCTTGAAAGACCTGCCAATGCTCATCATTATCTAGAACTTTTGGTCTATACACCATTTCAATTTTGTAAGAACTTTTCTTAAAACTGAATGTGACAACAATAGGGAGGAAGAAACTACTACGGAATTAGCTCTGCTATTCAGTTGTCTAGAAACAACTTCTATGGAGAAAGCTTTAAATTCTTCTCTTTCATCCCAAACACAATTTCTTGTTGGAAATTTGGCTAATGTGGATGCATAGATGTTGTCATTATGGCAACATATGATCTCTATTGAGAGTGCAGAATCTGGAATGCAAGTATGGCAAGTTGAAGGAAGAAATTGTCTAAGTATGGATACAGTGATCCTGACAGAGCACCTGATGAAGATTTAGTTGGCGAAGTCCACTAGAGCAATATTTTCATTTGTGTAGTTAACTAAAGATTCTATAGAGTATGAGGATATGCCATCTCAGTGCACATAAATTTTGGAGTAGTACGGACGAAGTTATTCAAAGTTTACCGAAGACAATTTTTGTAGACATAACAGTTTTGGAGACAGTGTTAGTAAAAGAGTTAAGGGATTAATTTTGCTTGTCAAAATAATGACTTAACATTATGAAGGGATGACATCCTAGATGTTTACTCTTGGATAAATATTTTGGAAGCTGACCATATAAATTTATTAGCTCTAATAACTCATATATTAGGCATCCTTGAAATGTAATGAAAAAGTGCGTGATGTGTAAAAAGAAAGAAAAGGATAACTTGCGATAGTTGCATATTGTGATAGCAGCAAAGGCTATTGATGTGAAGTTGTAAGTAGTATCATACTATAGTCAAAAAAAATTTGTATTACCTATTTGGGTAGTGAGCTCAGCTGGTGATCAGGTTTTGTAATCTAACTCCTAACAAGGTTAAGGCTTCTAACAAGGCCTAAAGTACTTTAACTAGGATAGATCTACTATATATTGTAAATTAACTATTAACAGGGTCCAATATCCCTAATAGGATACTTTTGATTAGTGATCTTTGTGGGTACCATCCCCACTAGGGTTTTCCCTTGGCCAGGGTTTCCTCAAGAAGATATCATGTGTTATGAGTTCTTTCTATTTACTGCTATGTTTGTTAATTAGCTTGATAATCTTTGTATGCACTTAAGTAATCTGTTATATCCATAAGTGGGCAAAAGAAAAAGTTTGTGAAATACTGATTCACCCCCCCCTCTCAGTATTTCCTATTTCTAACAATTGGTATCAGAGCACAGTTACTCGAAGAAGGAACATTCAAGGAACGCTTAGCAGCTTGAGTAAGATCTCTATGGATATTGATCAACTTTAGAAGAATCTTGAAGAAGCTCTTGAACAGATTGATATGCTTACTGATGAAAGAAACTCCTTAAGAAGAAAATATGAAGATGCAAAGAATCCTATTGACAAATTAAAAGGTAAGATTGAAGATCTAAAATCTGAAAAGAAATTTGATATGCTTGTTGAAGATTGTGATGAATTAGAAAAAGAAAATGAGATCCTTAAGCATGAACTGAAGATAGTAATTCTGAAGCTTAGTATGAAAGATGGAAATTTGAGATCTGATAATGAAAAATTGAAAATTGAGAATGAAGATCAAAGATCAAGACTTGAAAAGGAAACATCCGAATCTAAAAAAGTAAAACTGCAGTCTATGGAACTTGAGAAGTATAATAAAATTGTGAAAGGTGAATTAACTCAATCTAAACAACAACTTGAAATGCTATATTCAAATAGTGAAAAGACTGAAAAACATATTTCTTTTGAAGAACCATTCTTTGATAGGACTGGATTTGGATTTAGTATGTTTAGAACAAAGCATGAAAGTAAGAAGCCAGATCTGAAGACATCTAAAAGTGTGGAGGAAATGAAGCTAGATGAGAACACATTGGAAGATCCACCTAAAGAAGAACCACCTAGAGAGAAAGAAGAATCAAAGAAAGAAGAATTAAAATAGGAAGAATCATCTAAAGGTATGCAAAGATAATTCAAAGGTAGATGTTTTTCTTGTAATACTATTGGGCACATGAAGATAGATTGCACAAGTAAGCAATTTAAACCTCTTAATGGACATTGTTATAATTGTCATAGTTTTGGACATAGAGCTAACTAATGTAGAAGACCTAAAGTAATTTTGAATAATTATGATAGAATGATTTGGAATACTAACAATGCAGATAAGAAATCTATTGAAGAAATGAATCAAAGAAAAGTGGTAGTATGTTTTAGATGCAACAAAGTAGGACATATTGCTAGAAATTGCAGGTCACAGATTAACCAGCAAAGACAAATATTTGGAAACAATGGAATCATTTGTTAGATATGCAACAAGTTTGGACACTCAGCAAGAGTTTGCAGAATGAACAATGGAGGTTATCATCATAACCCTAACCCTAGGAACAATGCAAGAAGGAATGAAAATGGAGGAAACAAAGGGAAAGGTTGTTGTAGCAATAAAGATGAAGTAAATTTTGATAAAGGCACAGATCAAGGAGGTATATTCAGCATTGAAAGTAGTCAGGAAGGTAATGTAAGCAATGGTAAGGATGAATCTTTACTTGACCCTTCTTTAAGTACTTAAATTATGTAAGTTTCCCTAGTTTAGGACTTAGGATTAGTGTAGATTAGGAAATTGAATGAGTTAAGTTTTGCGCAGTTAGATATAGGTTTTTTATGTTGTACTAATGCTATGGTTAAGTGCATAAAAGAAAATATCATGTTTTGTGAGGTCGCAAAAAGTTTTATGGTTGCAGGTTTGCAGAATCAGCTTTTTGAGGTTTTGGTGGCAAAATGAATGAATGCGATGTCAGATCGAGTTAATGTGAAGTGTTATAAGGTCAAAATCAAAGTTATCATGATTACAAAGTGATTGAAAAGAGATTTGAAAGAAGAAAAAGTGAGTTGATGATGATTTGAAGAAGTTTGGAAGCAGTTTGCAGCGACGATCATACCGAAACCCTAGATTTGCAAAGTTGAGGTATTTTTTGATCTTTAATTAGTTGATAAGATGGATATTTCTATGGTTCATAATGTTAAAGATAAGAATAGAGCTAAGATTAAGAAAGAACTAGTAGAACCAGCTGAAATTGATGACTGACTAGCACTATCATCCGTACCAAATGGAGTATTACACATTGAGAATGTTAAAGGATATTTAGGTTGCAAGTTTGAAACTTTGGGAGATGCAGATTTTAGTGATGATTACAAGAAATTGTATAATCAAGACATGTCAGTCAAACTAGCTTATGGGCACCTAGAGAACAATGAAATTATCATATATTCCATGAAGTATGAATTTAATGATGAGGAATGTACCAAGATCATTTTAAGTAGAATCCATAATGGGAAATTCTGGATGGAGGATAGAGTTATTGATATAACTACCGACCTAATTCATGATGTTATTAGATTATCAAAAGTTGGAGAAATTCCACTGAGGGAAAAGAACATGAGAAAGATTGTTTTAGACAACACTGGATCTAGTTATAATGGTAGAGGAATTGCAATAAGTAAGATTAAGCAAGATGATGTTAGGTACCTTTGCAAGATCCTAACAACTAGATTCTGTGGTAGTTCAAGGGAATATGACATGGCTGTAGGAATGGTTCATGTAGCTTATCTTATGTGTATTGAGAAGAAACAAGTAGACCTACGTGAAATTTTGAAAATTTAGTTATTTGAGAACTTAGAAAAGATTAAGAAGGCTAAGTACACACAGTTTAGGTTTTCATCTCTAATAACCTATATGTTTTTCCATATTTTGAGAAGATTTCCTTACATAGTTGATTGGAGCAACAATGTGAACACAATGGAAAGAATAAACTCAGTCTACATGAAGCACCTAATTGATAAAATCAATGACAGTGTGAAGCTTGTATTGAAGACTTTTCAGAATATTGTTAAGAACAAATCAAGGATTCCTCAATCCTTAGTTGAGAAGCATAAAGATGATATTTTTTTTTATGGTAGACACTCATTTCACCTACATTGAAGTAGTTGAGCCTAGAATGGAATTCATAGACCCTCTTGGCTATGAAGTATCTAAAACAGAAACAGAAGGATATGTGAATAGACTGTTAAAGTGTGAGTTGGATGGTCATCCAAATAGGTTTGGAACCTATGAAGAGAATTTCAACTCTGCAATAAGATTGAAAGAAAAGAAATAATCTAGTAAGAGAGTTGAATCTACTATAAAGAAAATACTAAAAGAATCAGGTATGTCAAGTCATGAGTTTGACATAGCTAAGAACACTGCAGAAGCCTTGAAGCAAAGTGAAAATCTTGTAATTCCACCTGTGGCATCTAGTGCAGACCCTGTTGATCCTATTGCAGTAAAGGTAAAAGTTGAAGTACCTGAAAAAGATGAAGGAGATAAATCTTTTTCTCCTATTTCTAGGAAAAGAGTAAAAGTGAGTGCAACAGGACCCGACAAGAGATAGAAAGCGATTGTACCACCTGTACCTAGAAAAGTAGTAGAAATTAAAGATGATGATGAAGTTTCAATCAAGAAGAAAACTCGGAAACCAAGAATTGAAAGAGTTAATGAATATATATTGAAGCATGGAGACTTCACTAAGATAAATAAATTCTATGATCTATATGGAACATTTGATAGATTCAATTTTGAAAATGCAATGATTACACATATGATTTTGATAGATAAGAAACTTAGCACTATTCATGGTAAGATCCCAGAAGATTTGTATAACAGACTTGTGAATAGAAAACAAAGAGCACAAGAAGAGGAAATAAAGATGAGAGAACATGTAATCAAACAATTCTATAAAGTTGAGGATGAAGATCATTTGAAGAGATTCTTTAAGCATCTTGGAACTTTATTGAGAACTAAGAGAAGAACAATCCTTATAATGGGAGGCAAAAAGGAGGAAGTACAGAAAGAGACTAAGCAAGAAGTAATGCAAGTTCTTGCAGATATAGTTGTAGGAAAGCATGTTGAATCAAATCCTCAGTAGAAGCAATCAGAGGAACCACATGCAGAGGAAGTTGGTATTGAAAAGTCCCATCTTCTTCACATATCAATATTGGCAAAGAATCAATGGACATTGAAGGAACCAAAGTGACACTACAGTCAGATGATGCAGTATTTCATGATCTAGGAAACATTGTTGACAATTTGGCTTTAGAAGAGCAAGAGAAAATTATAGAATCAAAAAAGGATACAAAGGCAGTGGAAGCACCAGCTGTATTAGAATTAGTTCTAGTAGAGCAGACAGTTAAAGGTAAACAAATTTTTATAGAGGTCACTACCCCTAGTGCACCTGATAGTAAGAAGAGACAAATTGGTTGAATTTTTGAAGACCTTGGAAAAGAGGTTGAAGATGATGATCAGCTTGAGTTCATCACATCTCTTAATAAAATTATTGAAAAGAATAAGAAGGTGAAGGACCTTGAAGGAAAAGTTAGAGTTTTGACAGAGAAACTTGAGAGTGTGATCAGCACTAAGGTATTTGAATCAGATCCACTTGAGAAAGCTAAAATAGTAATAAACTCTTTTGACTCTGAATTTTCTAACTTAAAGGATATTGCTAGACTAAAAGTTCAGGAAGCCTTTGAAGTAGAAATGCAACAAAATTTAAGTGTAAATATTCAAAATGATATTGGTAATTTGGATGTATGCATAAAGAATTTGAGGAAACATTTTGAGACTGGAAAGATTTTGTATATACAATGCACAAAATTAGAAATCCCAACAGCTGAAGAAGATAAGAATATCAGAGAGAAGATAGATGCAATGAGAGCTGAAACAAACACCTTGACAAGCCCAAATGTAAAGATAAGTTTTTTAGAGAAGAACATAAGGAAGTTAAATGATGAAATCAAAATGTTAGCAGAGGAGAAGAATAGAAAGATGATCAGGATCAACATCTTGAGAGAGTATATCTCAATCAAGACCTCAATTGTTGAAGACCGAATTGAGCAGTGTCTTTCAGCAAAGACATCTTTTCAGAAGTTTAACTTTAATTCCCTACAAGCTTGTCAGACATCAGTGTACAGATTGAGTACTCTACTCAATGTTTTTGAATCCATCAGGAAGATATGGGAGAAAGATTTTGAATCATGGAATTCAGAGTTTGGCGACTGTGTTGCAAGCCTACCAGCTTTGTAATAGCTAATAACAAGGTATCAATTTTTTTAAAAATTTTTGTACACGCTATCTTTGTCATTGTTGTCAAAGGAGGAGAGATAGAAAAAAATTGAAAATATGTTGAGGAAGGATACTCATAGGGGGAACTATTCTATGGAGTAAAATATTGTATATGTGTTGTATAACATTTGGTCACAATGTTGTGTAAATACTTTGAAGTTTTGTTTGCACACTTAGCCAATTTTATCATATGTTGCCACCAATGACAAAGGGTGAGATTGTTGGAAATTTGGCTAATGTGGATGCATAGATGTTGTCATTATGGAAACATATAATCTCTATTGAGAGCATAGAATCTAGAATGCAAGTATGGCAAGTTGAAGGAAGAAATTGTCTAAGTATGGATACAGTGATCCTGGCAGAGCACATGATGAAGATTTAGTTAGTGACGTCCACTCGAGAAATATTTTTGTTCACATAGTTAACTAAAGCTTCTAAAGAGTATGAGGATACCCCATCTCAGTATGCATAAATTTTGGAGTAGTACAGATAAAGTTATTCAAAGTTTACCGAAGATAGTTTTTGCAGACAGAACAGTTTTGGAGATAGTATTAGCGAAAGAGTTAAGGGATTATTTTTGCTTGTCAAAATAATGACTTAACATTATGAAGGGATGAAATCTTAGATGTTTACTCTTGGATAAATATTTTGGAAGCTAACCATATAAATTTATTAGCTCTAATAAATCATATATTAGGCATACTTGAAATGTAATGAAAAAGTGTGTGATGTGTAAAAAGAAAGAAAATGATAACTTGTGATAGTTTTATATTGTGATAGCAGCAAAGGCTATTGATGTGAAGTTGTAAGAAGTACCATACTATAGTCAGAAACATTTTGTATTACCTGTTTGGGTAGTGAGCTCAGCTGGTGATTAGGTTTTGTAATCTAACTCCTAACAGGGTTAAGGTTTCTAACAAGGCCTAAAGTCCTTTAACTAGGACAGATCTACTATATATTGTAAATTGACTCTTAACAGGGTCCAATATCAATAACAAGATACTTTTGATTAGTGATCTTTGTGTTTACCATCCCCACTGGGGTTTTCCCTTGGCTAGGGTTTCCTTGAGAACATATCATGTGTTATGAGTTCTTTCTATTTACTGCTATGTTTGTTAATCAGCTTGATAATCTTTGTATGCACTAAATTAATCTATTATATCCATAAGTGGGAAAAAGAAAAAGTTTGTGAAATACTGATTCACCCCCCCCTCTCAGTATTTCCTATTTCTAACATTTCTATAGTGTTTGAGTCTCTCATTTTTTTCTGAATACATTCCTATTACTCGTCTCACCACAAGTTCTACATCCCCTCTAGATCAAAGTACCTTGATGCCCATTTTATTTACCTCTTCAAGATCGAGTAAAAGAGACTCATATTCAACAGTGTTGTTTATATTATCAAAATCTAGCTTAAAAGCCCGTGGGAAAATGTCTCTTTCTGGTGATATCAATATAACCCCCACTCCAGAACCAACATAAGAGAAACTACCATCAAACTCTAAAGTCCAAAGCCCATCAGACTTATTAGTTGTCACTTCTTCATTCATGTCTAGTGTGGATAAAATCATATAGTTTCCAAACTCAGATTCCTAGTAGAGTATCTAAGACTTGGGATCTTCAGATGGGAATATCATGTATTTTGATTTTCCCTCTAGTTGTAGGACAACCCTTTTATCTCCAACTAGAATAATATCTTGAGACCAATCAAGATTGATCTCTCCTCCAAGATCCCAAGACAAAGTCCTGCTTAAAAGCATGTCATAGCTAGCTAGAATATCAGCTACAAGTATAGTTAGTTTAATATTTTTAATAGGGTATGTTGCAAGGGCAACTTGAGAATCCTTCATTTTTCCAACTAAAGGGACCTATTTTGCATCTAGGGCATACCATTGACTAAAGGTCGCAGTAAGGGGAAGATCCAAAGCTTTGGCTACTGAAGCAGGCATGATGTTATCAAATACCCCTAAGTCTATAACGCAGTTGTTCAACTTAAAGTTGTGAATAAACAAGGACAAATAAAAATGCTCTGGCTTTAATCCTACAAGAAGACTCTTTTCTTGTGGAGGATTTTTATCTTTGGCACCTGGGGTTTCTACAGTGGCTTGTTTTGAGAAAGTAGCATTTGTAGTTTCGCTAGTAGTTTTGTCTGCAAGAGGTTGACCTGATTTAACATGTTTGACAAGTCTTTCCAACTCTTTTGGATTCATTCTAAGATATTTAGCAGGGGAAAATTGAATCTTAGAACTTTCACAAAAATCAATGATATCAAAAGAGGAAGCAAAACTATTTTTCATCAATGATTCATCTTCTCTAGAAAAAGAGGTTTTAAAAGTTGACGACTTTTGTGAAAAGTCTTTACCTTTATCTAACCATTGTGATGTTGATGGTGTGTCATTTCTTTGTGAATTATGGTAACTTCTGGTTAACATAGTGCATGCAAGATCCTATAAAGTTTCCATAATACTTCCTCCTCTCTTAGAGTCAGACTCGTATTCTATGTAATAATTTTCGGAGCCACCAACCAACTGAGGACTCACTGTATCATCAAGTGATTATTCAGTTAATTCTTAGTTTAGATGCATCTGCATTGATCTAATCATCTCTGGAGTAAGGTGGAAGATACACATATTAACTCTTCTAGGAGGAGCTTCCAGTAAATTCCTATCAGATGGGGAATAATTTTAACATCTGTGACTAGGTACAGCTTGTTCAGGCATTCCTCTGGGAATATCATGATACAAAGGAGGAGGATTGGTATTACTTTTTGGGAGCTTCCTCTTGAGGTTAATTACATCATTTACTAATCTTTACAACATAGGATCAGAGGAAAATGTATTTTTTGCATTGGGTATTTGGACATCTTTCCTCCATTTCCCTGTAGTGATCAAATCATCTTCTAACTCAGTAGCTTGGCTTTGAGCAGTTGCCAAATCTACTGGCCTACTCCTTCTAAGATAAAAACCAATGTCTAGGGCATAGAATTTATAAAGAAACATTGCTGATTTTCAGGGGTAGGACTTTTTCCAGTGGGAATCTTATGGATCACTTTGTTATATCAAGCTACATAATCTCTCATGGGCTCATGGATCTCCTTTTTCATTTGTGTAAGTTGAGCTAACAAAGAATGCTCATTGTCTACACTTTTGAAATGACCTTCAAATGCAGTTTTCATGGAATTCCAATTGTTTATGGATCCTGCAAGAAGATGCCCAAACCATTTTGTTGCTCCTTCTATGAGGGTTTGAACAAAAATTCTAACTACTACATCTTCAGTTTGTACCCCAGAATACCAGTGGCTACATTGAAAGAATTGAAATGTACTTCTACAGCTACTTTTCCATCACTAAAGAACCTTGGAAGAACATCTTTGGCTCCTTTGGGAAGAGCATGGTGAGCGGCTAGAGCTAAAGGGCCTATTGCATCACCCCACAATTGGGCCATCATAACTATTTTAAAAATAGTTAGGAGAGGAGGGGCTTGAATTGCTGATAAAGTTAAGGCTTTCCAGTCACAGGTTTTAGTAGATGAATGGAAAGATTCTTTAGAAGGAGAAGAAGGTCTACTTTGCACCTTTTTCTTAGAGGGGCAGACTCTTGTGGTTTCAAGATTTTTCAATTCTTCAAAAATACTGTCAAACATACCCACCTCTCGCTGAGACCTGGTGCAAGGTCTGGACTCCAACTTGATAGTTCTATGGTCTTTGAATTTCTCTATCAACTACTATAGCTTCCTAAGCTATGGGGAGACCCCTCAACCATTCAATGATCTCTTCCTCTTCTTCTAACACCAATTGAACTTTTTGATATTGTTCATTGCTTTTTTTTACTTCCCAAGCCAAATTATTTAGGTCTGCAATAATATCCTCTTGAGTGTCATGAAAATGCAGACCCGGTTATAGGACTGGGGGAACTTTGGCTTGACCATGTATTATATCAGCTAGTAATACCATGCTTACACATTAAACCAAGTAAAGACACTGGTTTACTAGTTTATCTCCCTAGTAGAGTCACCAAAAATTGTTAGTAAATGAATTTGTCTCTTTTTCAAATTTATTTCCACACTCTATAAGCCCCCAAGAAACATTAACTCTTTTCTTAAAAATGGATTAAACATAAGATATTTAACCCTTTGAATTATAGTATAGCTCCCATATATATTTTCAATGAATTTTTATGAAAAAGAATAATGCATTTCTACAAATGTCAAACTTTTGACCAGAAAGTTGATAAGGCCAAAATAGTAACTTTCATCAATATGATATAATTACTATGAATTGATAGAAAATAATAGAATTGAAGCTCACAGAATTCAATAAGTAAACATTATACTAATCTAAAGCAAAACTTAAACTAGAATTCAAAGAAAGATATAGACATTCAACAAAGAAATTCTACTCAATGAAGAATATCCGAACAAAGATCGACGAAAAATATAAACCAATAGATCTATATTGATAAGTTTCTTTTTGTTCTATTACTTAAGTAGAATTAAACTAACTAACATCCCTTTCAAAAGTTTTTTCCTAGCTTTATATAGCCATCGGTTATAATTAGCAAAAATAATAAAGTCTATAAAACTCCCAGAGTTTTAGCTCGAAACTATTTAAGATAACTAAAATATGCTAAAAATAGTAAACTGGAAAACTGAAAAATAACGACCCAAAAAGTATGGAGAACGATCACTAATCATGGCTGAGTTGGATGCCTTAGATTCAATTTTTGGATGACTTGGGTGCATGTGCCTACTTCCACTCCTCGTGAGCCAATGACATGCTGATAATTGTAGCATGATATGGTAGGATAATGAGAGCAATTCTTTGCTTGAGAACTTTCCTATCTTTGCATATCTGATTCAGCCTTGATCTATGTGACTCAAGGTGATCTACATAAATGACCAACATAGCCTCAGTGTTAGCTATGGAGGTGAGATCTTCTATTGTGAGCTCTTTTCTATATCTGATAGTTGTTATACCTACCTCCAACTCCTAAGTTATCTTCTCTTCTTTCTTTATATCCTGAGTTCCCTCATCCATTAAAACAATATTCAAGCACTTAACATCCTTTTGCATGGTATCGATAAAGCCTTTAAGATCATTGAGTAAGTGGGTTGCCCAATCACATCCATCCTTGATGATTGAGTTTCTCCATTAAATACTCTTCACAGAAACATACATGACCTCTTCATTCAAGCCATGAACTAGCTTTTCCATAAGGAATTTAGGCACTTCACAGTGGTCAATCTCTATTAGATGATCAGCTATACTAGTCCACTTCTTCTTTTCTTTCCTCCATTATGTCAATTTAGTCAATAGTTTTGAGATGATTTTTGTCACAATTCCATGAGTTTCAATTAACTGAGTGATGTAATCGCCTCCCCGTTGGATCATCCCTACGACCCACCTATTAAAAAATTCTACTACTAGTTTATTTCTTTGAATCTGGTCGAGAGTTTTGCGGACTTTTGGTGAATGAGGGTCAAATGTGTGTGGCACCTAGGCTAATGGAAGTGGAATAGGCTCTTGGACCACTTGAATAAACTCTGCCAACCTTCAAATAGTAGCCTTTAAGTTTTTCTTTTCCCTTTCATCCATGAAAGTCTTGTGTAGTATCTTTCATGTGGAAGATTCCAGGTGTTTTGCATCCACTGCTCTTCTTACCACTCCCAAATCTATCTTTTCAATAGTAAAGTCCTCAATAGAGGCTTCATAAACATATTTTTCCAGCTTTAGTATTGCTCATTCTGCTATCCACCTCCCACTTTTCTTGTCTACATCTATCATTGACTCCATCTTAATTCTTTTGGGTTTTACTATAGCTCCCAAGCACTTACTTACCATGTCCTCTAATAGAAGATTTATCACTAGGATATTCTATTTCTTACTAATAGAGCTTCCCAACCAATTGAGAGTGGGAGATGGAGTTTGCAAGATGTCACTCACCATGGTTGCTAAGGGTTTTCCAAAATCTGGTTGACTGTTCTTTGGAGTCAATGTATCTTCTCCCATGCTATCTGAACTAGCTTGTTCTGACATATGAGTATCCATGAGATCGAGATCAATGACCTCTTTTTCATCAACTAGCTTATCACTTTCTTTAATAACTCTCCCCCTTAATGTCCTTCTTACTGGTGAATAGCAAGGAGAGGCTTGTTTCACAAGATCAGCTGAAGATTTCATCTTATTTCTAGCTTTGGAGGTACCTGTAAGGGAAATATTTTTTTTAGCAGAATCAATAGGTTTGACAAGAGAATCACCATGTGCTACTCTTCTTAGGTTATGTCTTCTTGAAATAGGAGCCTTCTTACTTTTGACCCATTTCTCAATTCTTTTTATCACACTGAGGGTTTTAATTACAATGCTTTATCTCTCATCAATATCCCAATCTATTTCAGATAATGGTGTGCCCCTAACTCTGGTTTCGAATTGATTATCTATCACCTCTTCATCACTATCTTCATTCACTGTTGTGACATCAATCTAAATATTTAAGGTAACAATCTAACCTAGGGTAAACCTTGACCAAATCCTTCTTACTTCAAAATCATTAGCACAACCCTCCCAGTAATCCTCTATTTGGGGAATGTGTTGAAACTCAGAGGGAAAATTGAAATATTGAGCAGCATACCCTTTACTATCAAAATCTTTTCTGAGTGCAAATGTTTTCAAATTCAGTTTCCTTAATTCATGCTCTAGATTTAGGGCATATGAAGAAGTTTTTCAAGTATAATATCCTAATTCAACTTGAAATTTGGACTTCGCTCTACCTTTCCTTTCCTTGTCCCCTTTATGAACATATGCCAGTTGACGAGCCACCTCTGCAATGATCAAGCTATCAAAAGCATATCTAGGCAATTTAAATCGCTCCCCTTCAAAACCACCCACTCTGAGATATGTGACTCTTCTGAATTGGATGAAGACACTTCCATAAGCATTGATGAAGGTTTTTGCCTCTTTGGATATTGTTTGCTCAGTGTTCCCTTGCAGTTCATATGTTAATTTCCCAAAGAAAACCCCATTATCTTTTAGAAAACTATCAAGATGATACTCTTTTTGCAGGTGAGGAGTGTAATCGTAGACCTTTATATTTGGGAGGGGTTGTTCATGGAAAAGGCCTTTCCACTCACTAGTATAGGGTAAAATGTAGAACATGTGAAAGCTACTGCTAGTAGGGAAATTTTCCCGTTGATGATTGAGTTCATCAGTAATGGTTTCGGCCCAGTTGATATATTTTTCCCCTCTGAGAGTGACCTAATTGTAGAAATGCATCTAGTCATGCCAGTAATATGCATGTTGGTTTCCTTTAATTCTATTGAGCAGTATAACCAACTTAGCTACCTCGGGCTTGAAATGATCTACAGTAAGTGGCTTCGGGAGCCTGGACCCTCATTTTTGGGCTTTCAACAACTAGTATTGGGCTATTTCATTTCTTTAGACTTGTCTCTTGGTGGCAAAGACCGATTGAGATGATGGAATATTCCACCCATCATATGGGTCTCTTTCTAGAATTCCAATTGCCTTCAGGATGACATCTCTGCTTATGTATACCAGTGGAATCTCGTCAACCTTCTTGATACACTTCTACTCAAAGCTATATCTTTTTTCACATTCAACAACTAGCTCTCGAAAAGGGGCTACTATAGGGAAAGTGGCTACATCATTCAGACCACTACAAATGGCTTTTTCTAGCATGGAACCTGGAATGGGTTCTTTGACTTGACTCATAATGTCTTCTAAGGCTCTGGTTTTGATCAGGGTGTCTTCACAATTGGGTAGGGAGAAAATCAATGGAGAAGTATTTTTGAAATTTGGAACTGAGTTCTTCATTATGGGTTCACAAGCTAGGAATAAATAAGGAGATGCAACAGCCTTAAAGGAATTCAAATTTGACAAAGAAAAGAGCTTTAACTTAAATAAGGGGGCCAAAAGAGAGACTCACCTAGTTTCTTATGCGATGAACTAAGCTCTGAGAGGAGGAAAAGATACCTTTTTCCACACTGACTGCATGAGATGTCTCAAACACTACGAACATAACAAACTAATCTTTCCAATTTTTCATAAAATAGTTCACAAAATCACGAGAGATTTGCAATAATGGAAAAATTATATCGCATGAGGTTCAATTAATGATCGTCGGTTAACTCGCACCACTTTAAGCATTGATTAGTATACTTTCCCATGTTGAAGTGACACTTAAATGTCATTTTAGTTAATTACAACATCATTTCCACACACGAAGATCATAATCAATTTACAGTTGTCCTTTATGTCAAATCACCACCTTTCACCTTTGCAAATTACAAACACATGTTGAAGCTCAAACCTTGAACTATGAGAGTTCACGGTTTAAGTTCTTTAAGAAGGTAGAAGGACTACCCTTTGGAATGATTTAATTAAATAAAGAAAAAAAAAATAGTGAAAAGGAAGGCTAGCAAATAAAGAGAAAAATTCCTGGCAAAATGATAACATCCGTTGAACTTTGAATCTTGAACTACGAGAGTTCACGGTTCACAATTCATTGGATAAGTGCACACTGCAAAGACAACATGATGCTAAGCTTGCAAACAAAGAGGAAATATTATACCAAAGGATGTTATTGAACCTTGAATCTTAAAATATGAGAGTTCAAGGTTCAAGTTCAACCGACAAGGTGTATATGTAAGGAAAAGAAACTTTGAGTGAAACACACCTTTAAAGATTATGGGGTGATTTTGGGAAAATTAGAAAATTAAACAAAATCTATTGATAACAGATCCCAATTAAGGAATCAACCATGTTAGGAGTCCAGCCCTGTTGAAGGAAATCAAACCCTATTAGGGGTGTACAATATACCATATTGTTCAAGATATTTGAGAGTTCAAGCTACCCTCAGGTTCTCCAAACCTTCCAACTATAAATAAGAGCTAATTATGTTTTGAAATTGCTTCTAGACTTTGATCATTTCCAAGAAAGCTCCACCTTGTGCCAATGTGCACAAGTACTATTCTTCAAACATTATCTAATGCAGCCTCAAGCTCACATTCACCGCTGCATATTGCATATGCAGTTCCACACTTATCTTCCAAGGATTACAATTGTTAAATACAAGTTACAACAATTATATCTAAGTCAACCTTGATAGGATAAATCATATTTAAAAAATACAAATGGACCCATGGGAAGATTCATAAGACATCTCCTACAATGGTATAACATAGTATTTACATCAATTAATCATTTAGATTCATTGATTAAGCTCTCATATCATATTACTTGAACTGTGTTCCAAGTCATCCTTCAAATAGGCCTTTTACAATGCACATGCCATAGCTAACATCACCTCTATGATCATGATGTCATATGATCACAATAAGCTCTCAAACCAATGTCCAATATGAACCTATGTTCACACATTGTAACTGAAATAACCATGAGTGCTATCCACAAAGTTCTACAATCAACTCTTTGAAAACACAATTACTATCTCCTGAATACTAGTCATCTATAATTCATTCATAACTCTGTCAGATCAACTAATAAGTGTGTGTGATCATGGGTGATGATAGAAGAAATCATTATAAGTCTCCCTCTAAGTTCTCATGTGCTGATTATCTTTATTATGTTCCTACAATTCTTTGCAACCTCTTTTGCATGCTCCTGAATAATCCAGTCAATAACATATGTTGTTGTCAATGAAAAAATCTATCATGAATGCAAAACATAACTAATGTAGCATTCCTCCATCATTTCTATGATATTCCTCTATAGGAATACCATCAACATTCATGCTAACAATCTCCCCCTTTGGCATTGATGACAACATAGATGAAAAAGATCTAAGTTCCATAAATACCAAAACATGTTTGTATTGTATCTGCATCAACATCTTCTCAAATCCTCTTCATCAATCATCAATTCTTCCAAAGGATGATCCTTTCATACTATTTTTCATGTTTCATTCTCTCCCCCATTGATATCAATGTCAAAAGTGTTTAAAATGTGTCTCCAAGAGTTCTCAGTAACTGAGCTCAAATACATATACTCCCCCATAGGAGAAGCATCAAGCATATAGTCCAGAGAATTAAATAGTGCTCTAATATTTTTGGATTAATGCAATTCTTGCATCAATTACTCAAGGGTAGGCTGGGGCATAATCCCTAGCATACCTATTAGATACTCAAATGTATCCTTAGGCATAGGTTTTGTGAAAATGTCTTCTATTTTCTCCTTTGTATTCACATATTCTAACTTTACTTCCTTCTCTGCTACCTTGTCTCTCAAGAAAGGATACTTTATTGCTATATTTTTTGTCTTTGAATGTATAAAAGGATTCTTTGACATATTTACCATGATAGTATTGTCATAGTGGATAGTGACTAAATCTTTTAGACATACTCCAATGTCCTTCAACATTTACTTCTGTAGACACCTAAAAATCCACTTGTTAATTAAAAATATTTTAGTTAATAAAAGTTTTAATGACATCATCATTAATTAATTAATTATTTAAATAATTAATTAGTTATTATTGTTATTAGGGTGAACCCATAATAGTCAGTCACACTTCTTTGCCTGAATGGACACTGAACTCTATATTTTAAAAAAAACTTTCATATTTGAATGCATATTGTCGTTAAAATGTTTGAAATAGGAAGATGAAGTAAATTAGAGTATTTTATGAAATTCTTTCTATATTCTTTCTATATTTTTTATTTCTATTTTTTATTTGATTTGAATGGTTTTTTATTTCTCCCATGAAAACTAGTATGTTGTTGAAAATGTCATTTTGAAAGAGTTACATTATTTTCATAGACCATAACTTTTTTTCCAAAATAGATATCAATGAGATTATTTATAACTTATTTTTGTAACATCAATATCAAGGGCATGAAATTGCTTTTATGACATTGTCATGATTATTGCATATTTTATTAACGTTTGAAGTTGACTAAACCGTAATTTTGGCATACCTTGACTACATAGCTTATAACTTTTCATGGATTTGTCCAATTTCATTTTTATTTTTTTTAATAGAAATATAACTTCAATACCTATGGCATGGATATTTTTTAGAAAAAAATTCTCTTATTAACTTTTTTTCCATAAGCATCAAACATAGAGGTAAACATATGGTGAAATATCTATGTTTAGTAAAACAAAAAATACAATGTAATAATAAACTTAATGTATATTAATATTATATAATCATTGGAAACATTTTTCTCAATAGTACCTTACTACATAGTGATGTAGGAGCATCATAGGATTCATGGCAATCCTGTATCAACCAAAAATATGTTTTTTCTTTAAAGTTAGATTGTTAGTTTTGATCTTCGTTTGGTGGAGTTCTTTCTCAGTTTGGGAGACTGGTTGCTCAGTTTCTGTGGTTACCAGGGTGCTCGGTGTCTAAAGAATGCTCCATGACTAAAGGTGTCAGTTCACTAGTGCTCAATGATAACTATGTTCCTTGGTCATACTTGGCATGGTCGGTTGACTGTTGCTCAGTTATTTCCTCTATTGTTCGGTGTTCTTGCTTATCGACTGGATCGTTTGGATGGATCGGCTTGGCCAACTAGTTCTATTGATTTGGGTTGCACTCCTTGAGTTATGGATTGGCCATTAGATGTGTGGGGACCTATAGCTGGCATGTTGCATTCTTCTATGTGGATTTGATGACCATTGGGACCATCTTTGAGATTTTATTTATTTTGTAAGGCTATGTGAGAGCTGACAGATGTTTTAGCATTTTTTATTTGTTTGTAAGGGTTTATTGTTTCATTAGTCAAGTTGTGTTTGGGAATCAATATTTATAGGATGCTCAGTTGGTTTCTTAGGGGCATCAAATCATTGGAAAAGTTAGTAGCCTATGAGCTTAGTAGCAAGAAGATTGTTTGGAAGTTTGAGTACAAGTTCAAATCTTTCCTGGGTGCATACCAGTGTGTTGTGTGTTGCAAACCTAGGCTAGTTGAATGTTGATGTTGTGGAAAAGATTTGGATCCTATGAGATCTTGTAGACTATTATTTCCTTTGTATCTGGCCATAACCTGGAAGGGCTTCCAGCCTGACACATTGCATGTAATTGATATTTTGATGAGTAGAGACTTCAGCTTTATTTCAGATCTTTTGTTGTTGTGTATTTTTTCTACATATTGGTTTGGCTGCAAGTTTGGTTAGTCCTTAATTGGATCCACCAGCCTTCACTTCATTATGTGGTATCAGAGCAAGGTTTGTTCCTATTGGAGCTGAGCAGATCTTGTGTGTTCATGTCTAGATCTTAATTTGAAGATGCCTCCGAGGAGAAATCATGAGATCTCAGAGGAAGAAGAAACTACTAGAGAATTTAGTCTTGATGATTTTAGGGCTTTGCAGAAACAAGTGCAAGACTTAGAAAAAGAATTGAGAAAGAAGAAGCCTACCTTGAAAGAGGATAGTGATGATGAATTTGAGGAAGATCATTTTGAAGAAGTTGTAGAAGAAGCTAGAGATTTGGAGGAGAATCAAATTCTGAAAGCTATGTCTAAGATTGGGAAGAGACCTAAGATTGAAGTTTTTGAATTTGCTGGAAGCCTTAGGCTAGAAGAGTTGATTGATTGGATCAATGATATTGATGAATACTTTGAGTATGAAGAAATAGAAGATCCTGATAGGGTTAGATTTACAAAGACTAAGTTGAAGGGTCATGCAAATATCTGGTGGAGAGAAGTTCAGTTGGAAAGAGGTAGAAGAGGAAAAGAAAAGATAGCTAAGTGTAACTGAATGGTTGACAAGTTGAGGAAGAAATTCATTCTAGTGGATTATGCATTGGATGTGTTTAAGAAGATGCAAGCTTTGAAGTAGACTATCAAATCAGTACATGAGTATATCGAGGAGTTTTTCAGAATCCTGATTAGGACTGGTCATTCTGAAGCTGATAAAGAGAAGGTTTCTAGGTATGTCTATGGGTTAAGACCTAGTATTCAGGAAGAGTTACTTACTGTGCAGATGAAAAAAATTGATGATGCTTATCAGATGGCATTAAAGATTGAAGAGAAGCTGAATAAGAAGTTTGAAGAAAGAAAAAGTAATAGGAACTGAGGTGGTAAAACAGGTGAGATAGTTGCTAAGAGTAATGTGACAGAAAATCCTAAGTGTGATGTGGGATCTAGCAATGGTCAAGTTACAAAGAATGTTGGACATAGAGGAAGGTGGAAGAATGAGTTCACTGGTACTTGTTATAACTATGGTGAAGTTGGTCATAGAATTTTTTATTGTCCTAAGAAAAGAGTTCGACTGACTACTGAAGAAGATATTGTGAAAGTTGTAGAAAAAGGTGAGACACTTATCACTAGAAGGTTAGATGGATGTGTCCATGAACCGGTGCAAAGAAGAAATCTTTTCAGAACTAGATGTAAGTGCAAGGATAAGGAATATAATGTCATAGTTGATGGTGGTAGTTCTGAGAACTTTGTTTCAGATGAAATGGTTAGTAAATTGAATTTGGAAAGAAGGAAACATCCTAATCCTTATCAGATTAGTTGGATACAAGATGTGTCTAAGGTTAGAGTTGAAGAACAATGCTTGGTTAAGTTTCAGATTGGATCTTACCAAGATGAGATATTGTATGATATATTTCCTATGGACACTTGTCATTTGTTGCTTGGTAGACCTTGGCAGTTTGATAGGAATGTTTTGTTTGATGGTCATCCTAACACTTATGTGGTTAGTCATGAAGGAGCTTAGCATAAGCTGATACCTTTATAGGAGAAAGGGGTTAAGGGATGTGCAGTTATCAGGTGTTGTCCTTATGACAAACCTCAGGAGTAGAGGGTTGATGAGCCTATTCCTACGAAGTCTAGTTTGAAGGAGAAGGAGAATGATATCTCTAAAGAGTTTGTTGAGATTATGAAACATATGGTCTTGCTGGAAGAGATGGTACACCAGATGGTGAAATTTGTGACACAAAGAGATGTAGATGATACTAAGTTGATTGAGAAGTCTGGGGAGGATGAACCTTATCGAGGCACTGATGTGATCAATATTGGTCAGGGTCGGTTGCTATCAGTTGTCGATTGGAAGGATAAGAAAAGTGGAAAATAGAAGGACTTTTTGTGTGAGATAGTGGATGAAGTGAAGACTACTTGGGATGAAGGACAAGAAGATATATGGGTGAAGAATAGATTTGGCATACCTGTTCTGATTCCCTTGAGGAATTCCAAATTTCTTTATGAGAAAATATTTCTTACCTAGGGTGTCTGATGCAGGAGCTATTAGAATAACTGAGAGAGGGGTGAATCAGTTGATCACTATCCCAAATCAAAATGTATAATTCAAAATAAATACTTCAACTTTTGCTACTCGGTAAACATAACATATTATCACTATCTGTGCTTTTACCAATTATTAGTCTAAAACTTATAGCAGTTACCGATCAAATCTCAGATGTAATATGCAAAGTATGATAACAAACAAATATCACAATCAACACATAAAATAAGAGATTTAATGTGGAAACCCTATGAAGGGAAAAACCACCCGGGATCAGCAACCCAAAAATATTCACTCTTCTAAAGTGATTTCGATGAAGACCCAACCCTATTAAAGGTTACAAACACATTGGTAGGTGTGACCCTGTTAGAGGATTTTAGACCAACTGTTATTATCCAACTAGCATTCACTATGGGGTTGACAAGATCACAATGTTCATTCTATGAATGATACATAAAAGACTTTATAGTTCACTTGGTTAAGAGATTTGACTATGTACAATGGCTAAATATGTAACTGTAGATGATCTGCCTTAATACAACTTCAATTTTAGATTATAGGTCAATATTTTGCTCATAAAATCCTTTTGATCAATATAACACTTTATATTCAACAATGTATCAACTTAGTGTTCATCGGTAATTACTCTCTCTAGCTCGATAATTGTTTTACAGCTCAGTTCTCAATAACTAGTATGATTAGAATGCATGAAGCTTGTTCACATGATAAGTTTGCAGTATCTTCTTCTTCCGGTGATATTTCATTATGAAATCTCCAGTCTCTTATATAGACATGTAAATCATTTTCTTCTCGTCCATCAGATTTTGCTTCTTAATCATCTTCATTGATTTTGCCACTTTAAGCTTCCTCAACTAATGTGTCAATAACACATTTCAATCTGCTCCATTAGATTTTCCTTGAATTATGTTAGCTGTCGATCTTCATAACAAACATTATCCGTTATCTAGAATTCATACACTTTCCAGCTCATTAATCTTATCAGCTAAACTGATCATTTAATTCCTTTGTGTTCTACTTGGTTAACAAAGAAATGCATCAATGAATAAAAGCTTGGTTAACATTGTGCTCGGTATACACTACACTCTATCAGTGTATACTAAAATGCTTCATTTATCAACAACACTGCTTTGTATCTTTCAGCTCTATTCTTCATCATAGATGAATGCAACATAATAAAGTCAATATCATAAGGTCATAGACTCATCAAAAAGTTACACAATGTATTCCTTATCCTCATCTGACATATACATCTTCCTCATGTAGATATTTCTATTCTTCGTCTCTTTCACCTTTCTTCAGATGTTTTGGTATAGTAACTTACAAGATAAGTGATGTCAAACTAGTTGACATCAATGATAACATAATACTGATTTAATCATATTCCATATCTAATTAGAAACTCCTCAATGATCTTTAATCACAAATTCTTCAAATAGGTTCCAAATCAGTTGTAGTTCATCAATCTCTCCCTTTGGCATTGATGGCAACTAAAGTAAGATGAAATGTACCAAACACGTATTCTAAAAATTTGTGAACAAATGATGTAAGTCAAATAGACTTAATATGTTTAATCACTACGTGTTGATGAATAGATTTATCTTTCAAAAAAATCCTTTCAAATGACTCTTGAATGCCCAAATAAGAAGACACAATCAACAACAAACAGTTGGGTCATTTGTAATTGAAATACGCAAATGCCCTCTAAATTTTGGTACGAAGGTACAACTCCCTTTATCTAATATGCAATGAATTTATATCACTGGTATGCTTTTCACTAGAAAACATCAAAGGCTTCAACATCTACCCATAAACATGATGTAGATGTGAAGAGATTTTAAAGATATAAACAAAATGAATATGAGAGGTTGATACAAAGCCCGCTTCTCCCACACCCACAAATGATAACTCATTAAATTCACAAACAAGTATTGTTGTTGGCAATTTGGCTAATGTGGATGCATAGATGTTGTCATTATGGCAACATATGATCTCTATTGAGAGTGTAGAATCTAGAATGCAAGTATGGCAAGTTGAAGGAAGAAATTGTCTAAGTATGAATACAATGATCCTGACAGAGCACCCGATGAAGATTTAGTTGGCGACGTCCATTGGAGGAATATTTTTGTTTATGAAATTAACTAAAGCTTCTATAGAGTATGAGGATACCCCATCTTAGTGCACATAAAATTTGGAATAGTATGGATGAAGTTATTCAAAGTTTACTAAAGACAGTTTTTGCAGACAAAACAGTTTTGGAGATAGTATTAGCGAAAGAGTTAAGGGATTATTTTTTCTTGTCAAAATAATGACTTAACATTATGAAGGGATGACATCCTAGAGGTTTACTCTTGGATAAATATTTTGGAAGCTGACCATATAAATTTATTAGCTCTAATAACTCATATATTAGGCATACTTGAAATGTAATGAAAAAGTGTGTGTGATGTGTAAAAAGAAAGAAAAGGATAACTTGCAATAGTTGTATATTGTGATAGTAGCAAAGGCTATTGATGTGAAGTTGTAAGTAGTACCATACTATAGTCAAAAACTTTTTGTATTACCTGTTTGGGAAGTGAGCTCAGCTGGTAATCAGGTTTTGTAATCTAACTCCTAACAAGGTTAAGGCTTCTAACAAGGCCTAAAGTCCTTTAACCAGGATAGATCTACTATATATTGTAAATTGACTCCTAACAGGGTCCAATATCCCTAACAGGATACTTTTGATTAGTGATCTTTGTGGGTACCGTCCCCACTGTGGTTTTCCCTTGGCCAGGGTTTCCTCGAGAACATATCATGTGTTATGAGTTCTTTCTATTTACTGTTATGTTTGTTAGTCAGCTTGATAATCTTTGTATGCACTAAATTAATCTGTTATATCCATAAGTGGGCGAAAGAAAAAGTTTATGAAATACTAATTCAACCCCCCCTCTCAGTATTTCCTATTTCTAACAATTGGTATCAGAGCACAGTTACTCTGAGAAGGAACATTGAAGGAAAGCTTAGCAGCTTGAGTAAGATCTCTATGGATATGGATTAACTTCAGAAGAATCTTGAAGAAGCTCTTGAACATATTGATATGCTTACTGATGAAAGAAACTCATTAAGAAGAAAATATGAAGATCCAAAGAATGCTATTGACAAATTAAAAGGTAAGATTGAAGATCTGAAATCTGAAAAGAAATCTAATATGCTTGTTGAAGATTGTGATGAATAGAAAAAGAAAATGAGATCCTTAAGCATGAGCTGAAGATAGTAAATCTGAAGCTTAGTATGAAAGATGGAAATTTGATATCTGATAATGAAAAACTAAAAATTGAGAATGAAGATCTGAGATCAAGACTTGAAAAGGAAACATTTGAATTTGAAAAAGTAAAACTGCAGTATGTGGAACTTGAGAAGTATAATAAAATTGTGAAAGGTGAATTAACTCAATCTAAATAACAACTTGAAAGGCTATATTCAAATAGTGATAAGACTAAAAAAAAAAATTATTTTGAAGAAACATTCTTTGATAGGACTGGATTTGGATTTAGTATGTTTAGAAAAAACCATGAAAGTAAGAATCTAGATTTGAAGACATCTGAAAGTGTGGAGGAAATGAAGCTAGATGAGAACACATTGGAAGATCCACCTAAAGAAGAACCACCTGGAGAGAAAGAAGAATCAAAGAAAGAAGAATAAAAATAGGAAGAATCATCTAAAGGTATGCAAAGATAATTCAAAGGTAGATGTTTTGCTTGTAATACTATTGGGCACATGAAGAGAGATTGCACAGGTAAGCAATTTAAACCTCTTAATGGACATTGTTATAATTGTCATAGTTTTGGACACAGATCTAATGAATGTAGAAGACCTAAAGTAATTTTGAATAATTATGATTGAATGATTGGGAATACTAACAATGCAGATAAGAAATCTATTGAAGAAATGAATCAAAGAAAAGTGGTAGTATGTTTTAGATGCAACAAAGTAGGACATATTGCTAGAAATTGCAGGTCAAAGATTAACCAGCAAGGACAAAGATTTGGAAACAATGGAATCATTTGTTAGATATGCAACAAGTTTGGACACTCAGCAAGAGTTTGCAGAATGAACAATGGAGGTTATCATCATAACCCTAACCCTAGGAACAATGCAAGAAGGAATGAAAATGTAGGAAACAAAGAGAAAGGTTGTTGTAGCAATAGAGATGAAGTAAAGTTTGATAAAGTCATAGATCAAGGAGGTATATTCAGCACTAAAAGTAGTTAGGAAGGTAATGTAACTAATGGTAAGGATGAATCTTTACAGACCCTTCTTTAAGTACTTAAATTATGTAAGTTTCCATAGTTTAGGACTTAGGATTAGTGTAGATTAGGAATTTGAATGAGTTAAGTTTTGCATAGTTAGATATAGGTTTTTTATGTTGTACTAATTCTATGGTTAAGTGCTCAAAAGAAAATATCATGTTTTGCAAGGTCACAAAAAGTTTTATAGTTGCAGGTTTGCAGAATCAACTTTTTGAAGGTTTTGCGGCAAAATGAATGAATGTGATGTCAGATCGAGTTAATGTGAAGTGTTATAAGGTCAAAATAAAATTTATCATGATTGCAAAGTGATTGGAAAGGGATTTGAAAGAAGAAAAAGTGAGTTGAGGATGATTTGAAAAAGTTTGGAAGCAGTTTGCAGTGATGATCATATCGAAACCCTAGATTTGCAAAGTTGAGTTGATTGGAGTGACAATGTGAACACAATGGAAAAAATAAACTCAGTCTACATGAAGCACCTAATTGATAAAGTCAATGACAATGTGAAGGTTGTATTGAAGACTTTTCAGAATATTGTTAAGAACAAATCAAGGATTCCTCAATCCTTAGTTGAAAAGCATAAAGATGACATTTTTTTATCGTAGACACTGATTTCACCTACATTAAATTAGTTGAGCCTAGAATGGAATTCATAGACCCTCTTGGCTATGAAGTATCTAAAGCAGAAATAGTAGGATATGTGAATAGACTGTTAAAGTGTGAGTTGGATGGTCATGCAAATAGGTTTGGAACCTATGAAGAGAATTTCAAATCTGCAATAAGTTTGAAAGAAAAGATGCAATCTAGTAGGAGAGTTGAATCTACTATGAATAAAATACTAAAAGAATCAGGTATGTCAAGTCATGAGTTTGACATAGCTAAGAAAACTGCAGAAGCCTTGAAGCAAAGTGGAAATCTTGTAATTCCATCTATGGCATCTAGTGTAGACCCTGTTGATCCTATTGCAGTAAAGGTAAAAGTTGAAGTACCTGAAAAAGATGAAGGAGATAAATCTTTTTCTCCTATTTCTAGCAAAAGAGTAAAAGTGAGTGCAACAGGACCCGACAAGAGACAAAAAGTGATTGTACCACCTGTACCTAGAAAAGTAGCAGAAATTAAAGATGATGATGAAGTTTCAATCAAGAAGAAAAGTTGGAAACCAAGAATTGAAAGAGTTAATGAAGATATATTGAAGCATGGAGACTTCACTAAGATAAATAAATTCTATGATCTATATGGATCATTTGACAGATTGAATTTTGAAAATGCAATGATTACACATATGATTTTGACAGATAAGAAACTTAGCACTCTTCAGGGTAAGATCCCAGAAGATTTGTGTAATAGACTTGTAAATAGAAAATAGAGAGCACAAGAAGAGGACATAAAGATGAGAGAACATGTAATCAAACAGTTCTGTAAAGTTGAGGATGAAGATTATTTGAAGAGATTCTTGAAGCCTCTTGGAACTTTATTGAGAACTAAGAGAAGAACAATCCTTATAATGGGAGGCAAAAAGGAGGAAGTACAGAAAGAGACTAAGCAAGTAGTAATGCAATTCTTGTAGATATAGTTGTAGGAAAGCATGTTGAATCAGATCCTCAGCAGAAGCAATCAGAGGAACCGCATGTAGAGGAAGCTGGTATTGAAGAAGTCCCATCTTCTTCACATATCAATATTGGCAAACAATCAATGGACATTGAAGGAAGCAAAGTGACACTAGAGTCAGATGATGCAGTATTTCATGATCTAGGAAACATTGTTGACAATTTGGCTTTAGAAGAGCAAGAGAAGATTACAAAATCAGAAAAGGATACAGAGCCAGTGGAAGCACCAGCTGTATTAGAATCAGTTCCAGTAGAGTAGACAGTTAAAGGTAAACAAATTTTGATAGAGGTCACCACCCCTAGTGCACCTGGTAGTAAGAAGAGACAAATTGGTTGAATTTTTGAAGACCTTGGAAAAGAGGTTGAAGATGATGATCAGCTTGAGTTCATCACATCTCTTAATAAAATTATTGGAAAGAATAAGAAGGTGAAGGACCTTGAAGGCAAAGTTAGAGTTTTGACAGAGAAACTTGAGAGTGTGATCAGCACTAAGGTATTTGAATCGGATCCACTTGAGAAAGCTAAAATAGTAATAAACTCTTTTGACTCTAAATTTTCTAACTTAAAGGATATTGCTAGAATAAAAGTTCAGGAAGCCTTTGAAGAAGAAATGCAACAAAATTTAAGTGTAAATATTCAAAATGATATTGGTAATTTGGATGTATGCATAAAGAATTTGAGGAAACATTTTGAGACTAGAAAGAGTTTGTATATACAATGTACAAAATTAGAAATCCTAACAGCTAAAGAAGATAAGAAGATCAGAGAGAAGATAGATGCAATTATAGCTGAAACAAACACCTTGCCAAGCCCAAATGTAAAGATAAGTTCTGTAGAGAAGAACATAAGGAAGTGAAATGATGAAATAAAAATCTTAGCAGAGGAGAAGAACATAAAGATGATCAGGATTAACATCTTGAGAGAGCATATCTCAATCAAGACCTCAATTGTTGAAGACCAAATTGAGCAGTGTCTTTTAGCAAAGACATCTTTTCAGAAGTTCAGCTTTAATTCCCTGCAAGCTTGTCAGACAACAGCATACAGATTGAGTACTCTACTCAATGTTGCTAAATCCATCAGGAAGATATGGGAGAAATATTTTGAATGATGGAAGTTAGAGTTTGGTGACTATGTTGCAAGCCTACCAGCTTTGCAATAGCTGATAACAAGGTATCAAGTTTTTTTTGAAAGTTTTGTACACCCTATCTTTGTCATTGTTGTCAAAGGGGGAGAGATAGCAAAAAATTGAAAATATGTTGAGGAATGATACTCATAGGGGGAGCTATTCTATGGACTACAATATTGTATATGTGTTGTATAACATTTGGCCACAATTTTGTGTAAATACTTTGAAGTTTTGTATGCACACTTGGCCAATTTTCCCATTTGTTGCCACCAATGAACAAGGGGGAGATTGTTGGCAATTTGGATAATGTGGATGCATAGATGTTCTCATTATGGAAAAATATGATCTCTATTGAGAGCATAGAATCTGGAATGCAAGTATGGCAAGTTGAAGGAAGAAATTGTCTAAGTATGGATACAGTGATCTTGACAGAGCAACCGATGAAGATTTAGTTGGCAACATCCACTGGAGAAATATTTTTGTTTGCGCAGTTAACCGAAGCTTCTACAGTGTATGAGGATACCCCATCTTAGTGCACATAAAGTTTGGAATAGTACAGACAAAGTTATTCAAATTTTATCGAAGATAGTTTTTGTAGACATAACAGTTTTGGAGACAGTATTAGCGAAAGAGTTAAGGGATTATTTTTTCTTGTCAAAATAATGACTTAACATTATGAAGGGATGACATCCTAGATTTTTAGTCTTGGATAAAGATTTTGGAAGCTAACCATATAAATTTATTAGCTTTAATAACTCATATATTAGGCATACTTGAAATGTAATGAAAAAGTGTGTGTGATGTGTAAAAAGAAAGAAAAAGATAACTTGCGATAGTTGTATATTATGATAGTAGCAAAGGCTATTGATGAAAAGTTGTAAGCAGTACCATACTATAGTCAGAAAATTTTTGTATTACCTATTTGGAAAGTGAACTTAGCTGGTGATCAGGTTTTGTAATCTAACTCCTAGCAGGGTTAAGGCCTCTAACAAGGCCTAAAGTCTTTTAACCAGGATAGATCTACTATATATTTTAAATTGACTCCTAAAAAGGTCCAATATCCCTAACAAGATACTTTTGATTAGTGATCTTTGTGGGTACCATCCCCATTGGGGTTTTCCCTTGGCCAAGGTTTCCTCAAGAACATATCATGTGTTATGAGTTCTTTCTATTTACTACTATGTTTATTAATCAGCTTGATAATCTTTGTATGCACTAAAGTAATCTATTATATCCATAAGTGGGCAAAAGAAAAAGTTTATGAAATATTGATTCACCCCCCCCCTCTCAGTATTTCCTATTTCTAAAAATTCTTTCCAAACATAGCCTAATTCTGAAAAAAAAATTCAAAAATCAAGCACATGCACAGTTGAATAAGTAAAATATGATGCTGAAAAAGATTTTAATGAGGCAAAGCTCAATGAAATCTGAAGGAATAATAATGAATTCAAAGATCCATCAACTATTTCTCCATTATTTCAATATCCAAGATGAGTTGTACATTACATATGCATAGAAAGAAAAATATTCTCTCTATCCCTTACAACTACAAATGAAAACAAGAACAAAAAACTCTTCATCCCGCAGCACAAAGTCTGTAGGAAAGAAAAGCCTCCCCTCCTACCTATATTTACAGCTCTCATTTTGTTGTAGCTCAAAGTCTGCTGAGCAAAATCTAAAAAAAATTGGAACCCCCATTCCTTTGCAAAAATTATAATTTATAATCACTCTCCAAGAAAGCCCCTTTATTTTCAGTCACTTTTCATTTACATAACTGATTCTTGAAATATTTCATCTTTTTCTCCTTTCCATAACACTTCTCCAGAATAATATTAGAACATTATAATAATTTAAAAATTATCAAATGTTTTAATGTCTCCACATTAACATATAGATTTCTAATATTTATGCTTCCACATTTAAAAATAAATGATAGATTTGATAGTACTATAAATAGTCATTCGTATCTCATGAACCAGGTAGAATTTTGATGATCCCTCTAGTTAGATCATGCGTAACTTGCCTCAAAAATATATATCCAAAGCTAAGCTAAATCCAACGGTGCCATTGGAAGTTATGCCCCCCGTACTATTATTATTAATATTATTTCCACAAAGCTTTCAGAATAAGACTATGTTGTTTTTAAATTCTCACAGCCATTCAATTTAAAAATATTTCGTCATATCATTCCTACCAAATAATATCTTCTACAGATACTTCATACCTCTCATACACAATGATCCAAATTGAAGTTCCCATTCTTAAATCATGGGCTTGAATGATTATTGTCATGGTTCCTTTCTCATGAATGGTGACAAGAGTGTCTCTCTAGTCCATTGAGAATGAATGTATAGTATTGGTGGTCTCAAATTCTATCTCCTTTGTGATATAACAGTCATGATGCCTCCATAGTTCTCAAAATCTCATCCTATTGTTCTTATTGCTTTGTTGCAAAACTAGATTTGGCTTTAAGTATAGATCTTGTACATGACAAAGTGGACAAATTTAATAATAATTTTTGATGTGGTAATTCCTCTCAACAAATTGCACAGTGCATCACTATTTTGGAATATAAATGATACAAATGTTTGTAGAGACAATTTTCTTATTCCAAGAAAATTCTCTAATTTAAAACCTCAGTGAATTGTTTTTCATTTGTGCTCTGAATTCTAGAATCTTTTTGATGACCTAGCATAGTTATCATTTCCATAATCCCATGTCAAACTAGCATCAAATCATCTAATTGTGTAATTTGTACTTTTGAAATTTTCCATCGAACCTGGGGAACCTTGTAGCCTGAACCATTTTGAACCTCTCAATTGGGCCCACATTACTAACAATACTGCTCTTTGGTTGAAACTACGCTTTGAACATACTGAACCAGTGAACTAAATTATGAATCTTAAATTATGAATCTTTGAACCTGCACTTGAACTTGAACCTCTAAAACTGTGAATCTTCTTATGCAAACTGAACCACTTCAAACCTCTTTGAACCTTGGTTTGAAGTAGTTCAAAGAGGTTCAAGACCTTAAACATGAAAGTTTATTTTTAGGGTCTATATGGGTACTAACATGGGCTCTAATTGTGGGACTATTTTGAACACAAAAATAGAGAATTCTAGCAATCTCTAGGAAAAGATAGGTGCCTTAGCACCATTGGGCAATAGAGTCAAAATAATAAGCAAATGGAGCTTCTTGTAGTGAGGGTGGAAGGGAGCAGGGAAAACACCAAAACAAAACCCCTAAACTAAAAACAAGCTAGGAAAAAGCTACTAACAGTCTACGCACACCAAAAACTTTATTTACAAGCGATAGGGAAAATAGCCCATACCTTCGAGAATGCATCTAGCTGCTCATATGAAGCCATTAATGGGCTGAGTAAAGTATAATCCACTATGAAACAAGAATGCATGTCTTTGAAGCAGCTACCAGCATAGAGTTGACATGCAAGACAAATGGAGGTCTGCTGGAACAAAGAAACCATGATGCATCAACTCAACACCAAAGATCAACCTCCTATCATATACTTCTTGAGGGAACATAAGTATACCACACTGCATGGGCTGAATAATGATATCTTCATCCTCATTATGCATGATTTCTTTAGAAGAGTGAATCAAATCTCTAATAGGGCACCCCTTATACAATTTATGATGGTGACTAACATCAGTTAAAGAATTATCTTTACAGAATGCATGGATTCTAATTTTTGATTCATTAATCATCAATTGTTGATCAACAATAGGAAAAACACAAAAGAGATGTGTATCTTTACTATCAGAAATAAAGGGCTCCATAGTTAAATCATTCTTTACCTTAACCATGCACACATTCCTTTCACTATCTGATTCTTCTATGACAACACTAGCACAAGGATAAAACTTTTCTCATGTCTCCTCTCTTTCATTATTATACTCTTCAAATCTAGAATTAGTTGTATAAAGGGTATCTTTTGTGCACAAAGAAACATTTTTGATAATTTTATCATCACATACTTGATCAAATATTTGATTTTCTATAATAACACAAGATGTTTCAATTTTTATAATATCCATTTATGCAACTTTAGCTTCTTCAAGAATAGATAAATTTTGAGCACGTAAGTGATGCTCACCATTAGTCTTACTTTCAATGTCTTGCAAAGTCTTGAGTAAAGAAGGATGAATTTTGTGAGGCTGGAATTGCATGCCACCATAGAAGCTTATCAAGAAATTAGTCTATACTGATTGATTCACACTACCTTGCTAAGAATAAAAGTCATCATCATCACTATAGCTGACATTATTTTTGCATCCAAGATTCTTTTCTTCTGTACATTTTGTTTTACTAGCTTCTTCTTTCTTGTGTCTACATTCTTCTTCCTTTGATTCTTGCATAGGAGATCTCCTCTTCATAAGGACAATGCCATAGAAGGATTTTAGAAATCCTACTTCCCTTTCCAAGTCTCTTGTAACTTCTTTGATTGGGTTATCTATAAATGGTGGTATAAAGATAAAAATATCTTAGATATCTTCACTTCTTGCTGGAACCCAGTCTTTTAAAACTTCTGGATATTTCTAAAATAACTCATGGTATTCATCTTCAATAGAGATACCAACCTCCATCCTCAGGGAGGTACCTTCAAATTTAAGAGAAAAGAAAACATTGAGAGTGTGATTCCTTTCCCCAGTAGAGTCACCAAAAATCTGCTGGTGAACAGATTTGTCATTCAACAAAAACCTTTCAAATGACTCTTGAATGCCCAAACAAGAAGACACAATCAACAACCAATAGTTGGGTCTTTTGTAATTAAAATATTCAAATGCCCTCTAAATTTTGGTATGAAGGTACAACTCCCTCCATCTGATATGCAATGAATTTATATCACTAGTATGCTTTTCACCAAAAAACATCAAAGGCATCAACATCTACCCATAAACATGATGTAGATGTGAAGAGATTTTAAAGATATAAAAAAAATGAATATGAGAGGCTGATACAAAGCCCACTTCTCTCACACCCACAAATCATAACTCATTAAATCCACAAACAAGTATTCTTTCCAAACATAGCCTAATTCTGAAAACAAAGTTCCAAAATCAAGAACATGCAAAGCTGAATAAGTAAAATATGACACTGAAAAATATTTTAATGAGACAAAGCTCAATGAAATCTGAAGGAACAATAATGAATTCAAAAATCCATAAAGTATTTCTCCATTATTTCAATATCCAAGATGAGTTGTACATTACATATGCATAGAAAGAAAAATATGCTCTCTATCCCTTACAACTACAAATGAAAACAAGAACAAAAAACTCTCCATCCCGCAACACAAAGTCTGTAGAAAAGAAAAGCCTCCCCTCCTACCTATGTTCATAACTCTCATTTTTTTGTAGTTCAAAGTCTGCTGAGCAAAATCTTAAAAAAACTGGAACCCCCATTCCTTTGCAAAAATTACAATTTATAATCACTCTCCAAGAAATCCCCTCTATTTTGGGTCACTTTTCAGTTACATAACTGATTCTTGAAATATTTCATCTTTTTCTCCTTCGCATAACACTTCTCTGAAAGAATATTAGAACATTATAATAATTTAAAAATTATCAAATGTTTTAATGTCTCCACCTTAACATATAGATTTCTAATATTTATGCTTCCACATTTAAAAATAAATGATAGATTTGGGAGTACTATACACAGTCATTCATATCTCGTGAACCAAGTCAAATTTCAACGATCACTCTAGTCAGATTGTGTGTAACTTGCCTCAAAACAACATATCCAAAGATGACCTATATCCAATAGTGCAATTGGAAGTTATGCCCCCCGCACTGAGACCCATTTTTATGCTTCCAAAACTTTGTGGTTACAGGTTGCATAAAAAAAAGTTGCAAATAGTGTATTCACCAATTCCTACACTTGGAGCTTCCCTTAGAATAAAAAAAGATAAATATTATGGAAAGGTATTGTATCCTCAATCTTTGGCACTGAATTATTATTTCCACAAAGCTTTCAGAATAAGACTGTGTTGTTTTTAAATTCTCACAGCCATTCAATTTAAAAATATTTCATCATATCATTCCTACCAAATGATATCCTCTGCAAATACTTCATACCTCTCATAAACAAGGATCCAAATTGAAGCTCCCATTCTTAAATCATAGGCTTGAATGATTATTGTCATGGTTCCTTTCTCATGAATGGTGACAAGAGTGTCTCTCTATTCCATTGAGAATGAATGTATAGTATTGGTGGTCTCAAATTCTATCTCCTTTGTGATATAATAGTCATGATGCCTCCATAGTTCTTAAAATATCATCCAATTATTCTTATTGCTTTGTTGCAAAACTAGATTTGGCTTTGAATATAGATCTTGTACATGAAAAAGTGGACAAATTTAATAACATTTTCTAATGTGGCAATTCCTCTCAACAAATTGCACAGTGCCACACTATTTTGGAATATAAATGATACACATGTTTGTAGAGACAATTTTCTTATTCCCAGAAAATTCTCTAATTTAAAACCTTAGTGAATTGTTTTTCATTTGTGCTCTGAATTCTAGAATATTTTTGATGACCTAGCATAGTTATCATTTCCATAATCCCATGTCAAAGTAGCATCAAATCATCTAACTATGTAATTTGTACTTTTGAAATTTTCCATCGAACCTGTGGAGCCTTGTGAGCTGCACCTTTGAACCTGTGAACTGCCTGAACCATTTCAAACCTCTCAATAGGGCCCACATTACTAACAATAGTGCTCTTTGGTTGAACCTACACTTTGAACATACTAAACCAATGAACTAAATTTTAAATCTTTGAACTTGCACTTGAACCTGAACCTCTGAACCTGTGAATCTTCTTATGAAAACTGAACCACTACGAACCTCTTTGAACCTTGGTTCGAAGTAGTTCAAAGAGGTTCAAGACCTTAAACATGAAAGTTTATTTTCAAGGTCTATATGGGTACCAACACTAAGTTACTAAACATTTGTAATGTTGTAATGTCAATCATTAGATATGCTCTTTTTAGTTCTCTTGTTCCTCCTTCTATTCTCAGTAACTAATCTTCAATTCTCTTTTATCTCTCCCTTAGATAGTTCTCATCGGTGCATGTTTATCTTTCCTTTCATATTATTTATCTCTCCCTTTTACAGCAATGCCAAAGAAACAAATAAACAAATAGCTTTTTCTTGTAGCCAAGTAACTCTCTGTTGTCCATTACATTCACTATATCTCTGTATACTGATATCCCAATTTGTTTCAGTTCTCCAAACTTAATCACAACCTTGAACATGATCCAAAGTGTGAACTATGCTGCATCAACATGAATGATCTTCTAATAAGATTAGGCTAATGCAACATCCATATCACCTTAGTGACTAGTAGACAGGGGATGAACCCCAAGTCTAGTCCTCAAGTATTCAAATGTGTCCTTCGATAGAAGCTTTGTAAAGATATCTGCAAGTTGTTCTTTAGATGTGACAAATTATAACTTCACTTGCTTCTCCTACATTTGTTCTCTTAAGTGGTGATACTTAATAGATATATGCTTTTTCTTAGAGTGCCTCACTTGATTCTTTAAAATATTAATGGCACTAGTGTTGTAACAGTATAATTACTGGGTCAGTGATTAACTCATTCATTCCTTCCAACACTCGCTTAATGTATGCAATGTTTGAGCAATTAGTAGTAGCAACAACATACTCTGCTTCAGCTATAGACTGAGAAATACAAGCCTACTTTTTATTTGTCCAGGTTACTAGTCTTTCACCAAAGAAAAGTGCTCCTCTGGTGGTGCTTTTTCTATCATCTACATTTCCAGCTCATTCAGCATCAGTGTATACCTTCAGCTCAAACTTGCCTTCCTTAGGATACCAAATGCCATAATCTCCTTTTTTTTTAGGTATCTTAAGATTATTTTAGTAGCAATTATGTTTGATTCTCTAGGGTTACCAAAAAATCTAGCAATAATTCCCACATCATGTGCTATTTCTGGTCTATTGTGAACTACATGCATTAGCTTACCAATTATGGATTGGTAAAGTGTATGAATCACTTGTAGTCCTAGAAAGAACTTAATCTCTTTGGACATATACATTTCAAACTCCTTTTGCATTTCATCAACAAAGGCTTTACATATGTGACCTTGTCAGCAATAAGAATAGTATCATCAGTGTCACCTTTCATATACAAATTGTTGTTTTCACTTGTTCTAACAAATCCAATACTTAGCAAGTAAGTATGTAGCCTTTCATACCAAGCTCTTGGTGCTTACTTTAAACCATATTAATCTTTGTGTAATCTACATACCATGTCTCTGTTTTCTGGATCAACAAACCCTTCAGGTTGTTCTATGTAGACCTCTTCTTCAAGTATACCATTCAAAAATGCTAACTTCACATCCATTTGATAGACTTTTAATTTCTTGTGTGCAGCATATGCAAGTAGCATTCTAACTCATTTTAATCTAGAAATAGGTGCAAATGTTTCACCATAGTCAATACCTTCTTCTTGTCCATATCCCTTGCATACCAATCTAGCTTTATTTCTTGTAACTTCACCATTTTCATTCAACTTGTTCCTGAATATCCATTTAGTACCGATAACATTCTTGTCCTTTGGTTGGGGTACTAAGCTCCAAGTTTTTTTCTTTTCTATTTTCTCTATTTCCTCTTTCGTTGCATTAATCCATTCATCATTCTCTAATGCAACTTTTACATTTTTCGGTTCAAATTCACAAATGAGACATGTACCTTGTCTTGCTTTGCTCCTAGTTTGCATTCCAACTTGTTTGTCTCCAATAATTTGTCTCAGGATGATGCCTCCTGACAAATCTAGCCAATACTCAGTCTCTTCTTTCTTGTTCATCCTAATCAGGTTCATTAGCTTGCTCAGTAGCTCCATCTTGTTCGTCAATTTGTTCTTCCTATTGTTCTGCATTATTTTCCTACTGATCGGTTATAATAGGTTGTGACTTAGGTAGATACTCAGGTTATTCAATGTAAGTGAATCTACCATAGTCTTATGGTTCATTTCTACTTTCCTTTGTGTTCTTGTCATCAAACTCATCAACATGGACATTAGTACTTTCAATTATCTTATTTGTAACCTTATTCAGACATTCATGGCACATAGCATGATCAGGTTTTGACAAGTTAGGCAAACCTCTAACTCTTCTCTTTTTTCTAATCTTGATCATGTTGTCAAAGTTCACATGGCATAAAATTTTGTGCCACAACCATGCATCTTCATCCTTCATTAACAAACAAGAAGACTGATGAATATCAAGATAAAATAGGTTAACTCTAGATTGTGTACTAGTTCTGACAAGTCTTCCTCCATCATCATAAATCTTCACCTTTTTTCTCTCAAAAGCAAGTTGGTGGCCTGAATTGTTCAGTTGTGCCACACTTAAGAGATTGTAGTTTAGTCCATCTACCCAGTATGAATTTTCACATTTTATTCTATCATTAAACATCAATGAACCTTTACCTCTTACCGTACAAGGTGCATCATTGCCCATTCTCATAGATCCTCCATTGTATTCATCAAGTCGATCAAATTTCTCTACATCACCGGTCATATGATGCGTACAACTACTGTCTATGATCCATGTATCATTTCTATTTACTCTAGAGATCAATGTTGTTTCTTAATGTTTCTCTTCTTCCTCTAAGTCATCTTTCATAGAAACAAATACAACTTCTATGTCATCATCAGAATTAGATTTAGATTCAATATCTTCAGCTATGTAACATACCTTTTTCCCTTTTTCATAACTATCTTGGTTATCTCTGTTGTTGTGTCGGTAGCCTTTGTTGACTCTTCTCCCATAGCTTCCTTCCAATTGGTCTTTTGATCTATCATCATCTTTCTTATGTGGACATCTAGCAGTGATGTGGCCAACCTCTTTACAATTAAACTATGCCAAAGGTAGCTTACCTCTATATCTTCCTTTTCCTTTGGGTAATCTTCTGGCCATAAGAGATTCAAGCTCATCAAGCTCATCATCGGTATTGCTATCACTATCATCATTCTTATTTTTCCTACTAGACTTACTAATCTTCAAAGAACACATGAAAGTGAATTCCATAGAAGGAACAACACTATTATAAAAATTATTCAATTCAAAGCTTGTAAGCTTACCAATTAGTGTGTCAAGAGTAAGGTTGGATGTAGCCCTTGTTTCATGAATTGCAGAGATCCTGATTGCATAACCTGGCAGTAGAGTTTTGAGAATCTTTCTTATTACTGTTTCATCGTCAATAACTCCATCAGATGCTCTAATAGCATGTACTACCTCTTTTAGTCTATTTGAGTACTGCACAATGTTCTCACCTCCCTTCATCTTCATATCATCAAATCTACCTCTTAGGCTTTCAACTCAGGCTCTCTTAACATTCAAATCTCCAATATATATATATATATATATATATATATATATATATATATATATATATATATATATATATATATATATATATATATATATATATATATATATATATATATATATATATATATATATATATATATATATATATATATATATATATATATATATATATATATATATATATATATATATATATATATATATATATATATCAGTGTAAGTTTTTCCCACATGTCTTTGGCAGTAGTGCATCCCTTGATGTCTTCAAATTCAACATCGGTACAGGAAGCAGCAAGTTCCATCATAGTAATATTTTGTTCATGCCTATCTTTCAGTTGATCAAGAGTTAAGGGACTAGGGGTCGGTTCAATGTAGCCATTCTCCATCAGTTCTAGTGCAGAATTCCCAATTCTAGATATGTGCAACTTCATCTAGTTTTGCCATACTATGAAGTTCTCTTTGTCCAGTCTTGGCACTTCCCTCTTATACATCTTGAGACCTTTGTGCTGAAGTCCTTAAAACTCTATTCTAAGCAACCACCGCTCTGATACCAAGAGTTAAGGGACTAGGGGTTGGTTCAATCTAGCCATTCTCCATTAGTTCTAGTGTAGAATTCCCAATTCTAGATATGTGCAACTTCATCCAGCTTTGCCATATTGTGAAGTTCTCTTTGTTCAGTCTTGGCACTTCCCTCTTATACATCTTGAGACCTTTGTACTAAAATCCTTAAAACTCTGTTCTAAGCAACCACCACTCTGATACCAATTGTTAGAATAACTAAGAGGGGGGTGAATTAGCTAATCACTATCCCAAATCAAAATGTATAATTTAAAACAAATACTTTAACTTCTACTACTCCGTAAACATAAAATATTATCACTGTTTATGCTTTTACCGATTATTAGTCTAAAACTTATTGCAGTTACCGATCAAATCTAACATGTAATATGAAAAGTATGATAACAAACAAATATCACAATCAATGCATAACACAAGAGATTTAACATGGAAACCCTATGAAGGGAAAAACCACCTAGGATTGGCAACCCAAAAATATTCACTCTTCTAAAGTGAGGTTGGTGAAGACCCAACCCTGTTAAAGGTTACAAACACACTGGTAGGTGTGACCTTGTTAGAGGATTTTAGACCAACTATTATCATCCAAACAACATTTACTATGGGGTTGACAGGATAACAATGTTCATTCTATGAATGATAGATAAAAGACTTTATAGTCCACTCAGTTAAGAGATTTGACTATGTACAATGGTTAAATATGTAACAATAGATGATCTGCCTTAATACAACTTCAATTGTAGATTAAAGATCAATAATTTTCTGATAAAAATCCTTCTGATCAATATAACACTTTAGATTCAACAATGTATCAACTTACTGTCCATCAGTAATTACTCTTTGTAGCTTGATAATTGTTCTGCAGCTCGGTTCTCAATAACCAGTATGATTAGAATGCATGAAGCTTGTTCACATGATAAATTTTTAGCATCTTCTTCTTCCTGCAATATTTCATTATGAAATCTTCAGTCTCTTATATAGACATGTAAATTGTTTTCTTCTCCTCCATCAGATTTTGTCACTTAATCATCTTCATTGATTTTGCCACTTTAAGCTTCCTCAGTTGATGTGTCAATAACACATTTCAATCTACTCCATTAGATTTTCCTTGAATTATGTTAGCCGTCAATCTTCATAACAAACATTATCTGTTACCTAGATTGCATACACTTTCCAGCTCATCAATCTTATCAGCTAAACTGATCATTTAATTCCTTTTTGTTCTACTCGATTAGCAAAGAAATGCGTCAGTGAACACAAGCTCGGTATACACTACACTCCGTTAGTGTATACTGAAATGCTTCATTTACCAACAACAATGCTTTGTGTCTTTCAGCTCTATTCTTCATCATAGATGAATGCAACATAATAAAGTCAATATCATAAGGTCATAGACTCATTAACAAGTTACTCAATGTATTTCATATCCTCATTTGACATATACATCTTCCTCATGTAGATATTTATGTTCTTCATGTCTTTCACCTTTCTTCAGATGTTTCAGTATAGTAACTTACAAGATAAGTGTTGTCAAACTAGTTGACATCAATGACAACATAATACTGATTTAATCATATTCCATATCTAATCAACAATTCCTCAATGATCTTTAATCATAGATTCTTCAATTAGGTTCCAAATCAGTTGTAGTTCATCAGGAGCATCCTAGGATTCTTGGCAATCCTATATCAACCAAAAATATGTTTGTCTTTGAAGGTAGATTATTATTTTTTATCTTTGTTTGATGGAGTTCTTGCTCAGTTTGGGAGACTGACTACTCGGTTGATGTGGTTACCGAGGTGCTCTGTCTCTAAAGAATGCTTGATGACTGAAGGCATTGGTTCACTGGCAGTCAGTGATAATTGTGTTCCTCAGTCATGCTGGGCATGGTTGGTGGACTGGTGCTCAGTTATTTCCTCTATTGCTCAGTATTCTTGCTTACCGACTGGATCATTTGGATGGATCAACTTGGTTGACTTGTTCCATTGATTTGGGTCGCACTCCTCAAGTTATGGATTGACCATTGGATGTGTGGGGACCTAGATTTGGCATGTTGCATTCTTTTATGTAGATCTGATGACCGTTGGGGTCATCTTTGAGATTTTATTTATTTTGTAAGGCTATGTGATAATCGACATCCATGTTTTGGCATTTTTTATTTGTTTGTAAGGGTTTATTCTTTCATCACCTGACTTGTGGCTGGGAGTCAATATTTATAGGATGCTTAGTTAGTTTCTTAGGAGCATCAAATCATTGGAAAAAGTTAGTAGCATGTGAGCTTAGGAGTAGGAAGATTGCTTGGAAGTTTGAGTACAAGTTCAGATCTTTCCTGGGTAGCTACTAGTGTGATGTGTCTTGCAGACATGGGCTAGCTGAATGCTGATGTTGTGGAAAAGATTTGGATGCTATGAGATCTTATAGACTATTATTTTCTTTGTATTTGGCCGTAATCAGGAAGGCCTTATAGCCCAGCACATTACATGTAATTGGTAATTTGATGAATAAAGACTTGAGTTTTATTTCAGATCTGTTGTTGTTGTTGTTGTTGTGTATTTCTACTACATATTGGTTTGGTTGCAAGGTCGGTCATTCCTTAATTAGATCTACCAGACTTGAATACATCACATAGATATTTTTGTCAGATGGATTCATTTGATCTACCAAAAGATAAATTCAAAATGATTTTTTGTTAGCATTTTAATAGGTGCAAAGGAGACTTCATTGTAGATATGAATGAGGAGTATAGATGTTATATCACTTTTTTTTTAATCAAAGATGCTTCAAGAGAACCATTTGTAATTAATTACTTTAGATGGAACCTCTCAAGGCTTAAATTGTCATATTTTATTAAAAATGTGTTATTTCAACAAAAAACTAGCATGTCTAAAAAAGTGTAACCCACTATTTTGAGGTCACCCATTATCCTCCTCTATTTTAATTAAAATATTTATTTAAAAAATCATGACCAAAAGTATTTAAATCTATTTTGAATAGTTTCCCTCCATAAATGTATTAATATCATTTAATACATATTACCATCCAAGTCCTATTTAAATAAATCTTATTTAAATAAATCAAATATTTATTTGATATTCCTCCAAACCTCTAGACTCTTCAAGAAATTGCTAAGTTAAAACTACTTAGACTCCAAACCTCTAACCAATCTCTTAACCCAAGAGCATTTATTTCTCTTACACCCTTGTTCCCTAAGCATTTATGGCACTCATAAATGTGATTTCTGAGCCCCTTATCTCAACTTTGATATTTGTGTTAGGAATAGTTCCAAGAGATAACTGAGAGGGGGGGGGAAGGGGGGTGAATCAATTATCTACAAGTTTCAATTCTTTATCCAATTAAGTATACTTGAACATAAAGCATAAACACAATGAAAGAACAATTGAACACAATACCAATATTTTTGTTACGGGGAACCCAAATAGGTAAAAACCTCAGTGGGACTTGATGCCCACTAATATTCTACACTAGTGTATTATGATCCTTGTTAGAAGATCCTTTACCCCATTAGGAGTAGCTTTACAATATATTAAGTATAGTAGACCTGGTCAAGGGTAGGACCCTATTAGGATTCTTTTACCATTGTCCCTGTTAGAGGAGAGGACGCAATGTCTGAGAGCTCACTGCTCAAAGAGGTGAAGGCTACAACCTTCTCAATAATAGATACAAACTATATTTGAATCTTGGTGAACTACACTTTGACCTGCTATCTAGATTAGTTCCAATGAATAGCACAAACACTTTACTTGGTCACATAGACCTTCTTCTGATGGCTCAATACTTCGTACACTCTGCTCTGCTCTACTCAATCAACTATGAACCACACTCAAGCAATCACAAATGACTGCCTATAAATATCTTTCCTCTAAATGATATAATCAAGTCAGCCTATTAGAACCACCTTTAAATCATATTAGAGAAACCATAACAAACTCCAACAAACATTCTGTCAACTCTATTATGCATGCAACACATTCTGGGACCTATCTTAATAAGATAATTGTAGGCACACGCTACACACTGTCGGCTCTACGAAAACAATTGGATCTTTCTGCACAAGTTGAATTAACTCATGTGATCTTAACTAAACATAAATAACTTTTCACTAAGCTTAAATCCAAGGGCACATACCCACATGATTGGCGCAACTCAAGAACCAATAAAATCTTTGTCGGCTCTTCTAAATAAATACAGGAAACTACTACTGGTGAATAGCTACTACATAAATTTAGTTGTGCTCATCATCAAACCATGCATTCATAACCAAATCATCAATAACATGTCTTCAACATATATCCAAGCACACAAGGCTCCATGATAACTGTACGGACAACCATAGTCATAACACTATCTGTTACTTTGTCAGGAACACTGCTGACACAAGCTGCTATATAACTGTTTGTACTAACAATTGATGTCTACACCCATGATATCATGCTGATATCATATCCATGCTACATATATAGAAAGCTTACTATATAAGATTTCCACTCATGCTACTTTCCATATGTTTTCATCAATGACAAACATACAGTCAGTACAGGCCTGCTGGCAAATATCCAACAATCTCCCCCTTTGGCATTGATAGCAACATGTGGAATGAAAAACCACCACTAACCCAAATGAACATTTCTTTTATAACATTCTCTATTTCCTCTTCAAAAATGCCCCAAAGATGAATCCTCCAACTACTGCAATAGTTTCAACATTCTCCATTTCCTGTACTGAACTGCTGTCACAACTGAATACTACCCCCCCTTAGTATATTACTCCTATTTTTCATGAATATGTATATTACTCCCCCTTTGACATCAATGGAAAAGGGTGCCATACATTTTAAGCACCAGTACTACTCCAGAAGTAGAGTAGTCAACCTTCCATTAGTCCTAGAGGACTGATGCCTTTCCTTCTTTCTTCTAAGTAGAATCAGGGAAGGGAATTCCTCCCAACTTCCCCCTGAGATACTCAAAAGTATCCTTTAGCAAGGGTTTTTTGAATATGTCTACCAACTAGTCTTTGGTATTCACATAGTCCAGCTTGACTTCTTTCTCTGCCACTTTCTCTCTTAGGAAGTGATACTTGATCTTAATGTGCTTTGTCTTTGCATGCATCACAGGGTTCTTTGACATATTGATAGTGCTAGTGTTATCACAGTGAATAACAATATGATAATCAAGCTGAATTCCAAAATCCTTTATCATCTACTTGATCCAAACAATTGTAGAAAAATTCAAGGCTGCTGCAACATACTTCACTTCTGTTGTTGACTGAGAAATACAATTTTGTTTCTTGCTTGTCCAAGTGACAAGTCTATCACCAAGAAACACTGATCCACCTAATGTGCTCTTTCTATCATCAATGCATCCTACCCAATCTGCATCAGTGTACACATGAAGCTCAACATTTTCTAAATTAGGATACCATAAACCATAGTCTATAGTGCCTTGTAAGTATCTAAATATCCTTTTTACTACCATGAGATGACTTTGTTTAGGCTCTACTAAAAATCTTCCAACTATGCCAACTGCATTGGAAATATTTGGTCTAGTCTGAGTAAGATAAATAATTTTTCCAATCATAGACTTGTACAATGTTATATCCAATACTGGTGAGTCATCTTATTTTGTAAGCTTGCATCTAGTAATCATAGGAATCCCTATTGGCTTGCAATCATCCATCTTGAATTTTTTTAATATTTCTTTCACATACTTAGACTGATTAATGAAAATACCTTTCTTTGTCTGCTACACATTCAATCCCAAAAAGTATTTTATAGGACCAATCATACTCATCTCAAACTCATTCTGCATCTCCTTGGCAAATTCAACACTGAGTTTGTCATTACCACCAAAGATAATTCCATCAACAAATATAGCTACAAGTAACTAACCTTCAGATGTCTCTCTAATGAATAAATTACAATCTAATGCTCCTTTCTTGAATCAAATCTTTGTTAGGTATCCATCTAGTCTCTCATACCATGCTCTAGGGGCTTGCTTAAGTCCATAGAGGGCTTTCTTCAATCTACATACCATATCAGGTTTGTCTGATAAGGTCAATCCTTCTCGCTGCTCAATGTATACTTCTTCTTTCAAATCTCCATTTAGGAATGCTGACTTGCCATCCATCTGATAAACTTTGAATTTTTAAACTGTAGCATAAGCTAAAAAAAATTTAATAGCTTCTAATCTTCTCATAGGTGAAAATGTGTCTGAATAATCAATGCCTTCTCTTTGCACATATCCCTTACATACTAATCATACTTTATTTCTTACAACTGTATCATCCTCATTCATTTTATTTCTGAATATCCACTTTGTTCCAATGACATTCTTATCACTAGTTCTTGGATATAGTTCCCAAGTGTCATTCTTAATAATCTGATCAAGTTCTTATTTCATAACATCATGCCAATCTGAATCATTACAAGCATCTTCAACACTTAAAGGTTCAATCTAAGATAGTAAACATACCGCTTCATTGCTAGCTAAGATCTTTTCTTGTGATCTTGTTAAGACTTTGCCGCTCTGATCTCCAATGATGTCATTCTTGGAATGGTTTCTAGATGTAAAATTTGGAGCTTTAGTTGATGCTAACTCATCAGCCTTAGGGGTTTCTTCTTCACTTGTCTCAGGGTCATTGAATAACACATCAATACTATCAAAAAGTTCTTCAATAACTATCTCACTAGTGGAGGGTCTGGGTTCCTCTTCAATCATGGGTGAGTAATCATGATATCTTTCTTGGACCATGAACTTTTCATCAATCTTAACATGAGCACTTTCAATGATCTTTTTCAATCTTAAATTGAAACATTTATAAGCTTTACTTTTAGTAGAGTAACCAAGGAAAATACCTTCATCACTTCTTGCATCAAACTTGCCTACTGCTTCATCTCTCCAATAGGTGTGTGCAACTTTTCCTTCTATCATGATGGTGCACGCTATATCAAGAATGATCATATTCCTTCTCTCTATAATTCCAATTTTCTAAGGGGTTCTAGGTGCACTTAACTATCTCTTTATGCCATGTTCTTTTTAGTACTCATAGAATTTGCCAGAGGTGAATTCTCCTCCTCTATCCAATCTCAAAAATTTTATCTTTAGTCTAGATTCATTCTAAACCTTAGATTTGAATATTTTGAACTTCTCAAATGCATCTGACTTATCTTTTAAGAATGCAACCCACATCATCCTAGAATAATCATCAACAAAAAAAATGAAATACCTTTCACCATAGTATGATATTTTTTGAGTAGGACCCGTTGGTTATTTTTTAGGTTTGTAAGGTTTACCATTCCTAATCACACAATAATCCCTTTGCAAGTTTTACTCCTGTGGTTTAGGTTTTCAAAATCCATCAAAATTGCCATAATCAGGTTTAAAAACCCTTACCCTAGGTCTTGTCCTTAAGAAAATCTTGGTCATTCATATAAACCCTTAAGTTGGCCCTAGTTCTTATATCTCATTGTTACTTTTTCACCACTTATGTGTTTAGATCATGCACGTGATTTTTCCCATTAAGTGTTCACTGAATTGTGTAATGTTATTTCATATCTCTATGATATTCAGTGAACCCGAAAATGTATTAAAACCATGTTATATGTCACCTTAGTCACCAAGTCTCCAAGTTATCTAGTGGTTACTTCAACCTTTCCGCGAATCAATGAGTATGTTGTCTCTTGTTCACCTAATGTTCGGTGGTTTTTTGTAAACACTCAGTGACCTAGCATGGCGGTGATCTCTCATTCTTGAAATTGGGTGGTGAAGGCTCATGTCATCTAGTGACCTAGCAAGGACCATTGATGTCATGTAAGATCAATAGTCATGATTTGATTTCAAATTGTTTGGGTCCTACATGAAATTATTTGGGAATTCGGTGACTGGGCAGTTGCATTAGTGTCCTCTAAGTTTGGCAGTTCTGACAGTTTGGCTTGATGAATCTGGTGAAGTAGGGTTATTCTTATTTCGCTTATTCTTGTAATAAGTTGGCAAGGTCCCTAATGTTCTGGTGATTTGGTGAATGAAGTGGTCGCATGTTCTCTTGAAAGGCTAGAAGCATTTAGCGAATGGGCAAATCAAGCAGTTAGGAAAGTATTAAACCTTTAGTCTCTTAATCTCATAATGGAGTAGTCAGTGCTTAAAGTATTGGGAGATTCAGTGAACACTTTTTTCACTGAGTCTCGTAATCAAAAGATCAAGACTGGTGCTATCTCAGTGAATTAACGATGGCCGTCGATTGGTTTTAAGATCAACGGTTGAGTCAGAATCTCAGTTTGAAATAGGTAGTTAAGAAAGAATTCAATGATTTAGAGAGCAAGGGTGTTCACCAGTTCTGACAATAAAATTATGGTTAAGTCTCCCTTTTGGTGAATAAGTGAAGCTTTCAGTCGCTAAGTCTCTGAATAAAGTAATAGTTAACTGGAACATTAAGAGATTAAGAGACAACCATTGTCGCTAATTCTCTGAAAGGTAACTATGGTCAGTTGCTCAGGTATGTTTTCCTTGTTCGCTAGTTTGCTGAATGATGGATGAGTTAAGAGATTCATTTCAAGAATGAGGGAGTTCTTTGATCACTAGTTCTTTGAATGTAAGCTAGGGTTAACTTTCTATTAAGCGATTATGAGAACCTCCATTCGCTAGTTCTCTGAAATGGGCCCAGTTAGAGAAAATAATAAAGGAGAGGCTAGAGACCATTACTACATAGATAAACTACACTATCGAGCTGGAGAAGAAAGCAACTAGCCATCCAATTAGTTTTAAAGGGGGCTTTTATGACGTAAATAGGGTTTAAAGTACAAAGATGTAATCATTGATTCCTTGCCTTGATTTTGAGTTTTTTAAATTTATCTGTCAACATCTCGGCATCAGCTAGCTCTGATTTGAAAACTGGTGATATGTGAAATTGAATGTGGATGTAATTAAGGATGGATTTGCAACAATTTTGGTAGCTATACACATCTGATTTGCATCGATAAATAAGCTAACTCATTGTTTTATGTGCTTGACATCAGTTGAAGAGAATTGTGTTTTCTAAAGGAATTTTTGAGCACCAAGAAAATCAAGTCTGTAGAGTTGAGAGCAATTGTGCAGGAAGAATGATTCAGCCTAAGAGGAGTGTAACTTCTTTTAGTGGTGAAGCTAAATCTAAAGGAGGTGAAGACAAAAACAAGCCAAATTACTCAGATGAGTTCATGAAATTGCTACCTAGTTCTAGTTAGAACAAGAGAGCTACTGATGATGTTTTTGAGGATTTTCTAAGTCAGTGCATAGATCCTGTCACACCAAATTACTCAGGTTATACTATTTTCAATTTATTTTAGGGAAATAGGGGTAAACATGTTCCTGTTTGTAATGGTTGGGCTTTGGTCTTGGGGAAACTGGTTGTCCCTGATGTGTTCTTAGATGTGGATTTAATTATTGCATTAGCTAGGTGTTATGACCCTATCTCCAAAACAATTAGGAAAGAGGACCAGTCATCTTTGGTTACTCTTGATAGGGGTTCTTTCATGAAAGCTTCTAGTCTTTACACATCTTCCTCTACTGAGATTCATTTGAGCCAAGAAAAAGAGAAGTATAAAATAATATAGGGTTAGTAAAGGACCAAATGGTGAGGCATATCCCAAAACAAGATAAATATATAGCTCCCTTCCCCACTAGCATGAATGTCCCTTACCAGTTTAAATCCCTCTATCACTATATGAAGCAGACTTGTTATGGGTTGTGTAGAGTTTTGGGAATAGATGGGGATGTAGAATTCTTGCCAGCTAACCTTTTAATGATGATCTTAGATATCCAAAATTCCCTAGTGAAATAGATTATGATTACATCTAGTATTTAGTCGATAGGATGCATGAAGGGTCAATATCTATCAAAGAAAGTAAGAAACCCATCAAGTTCCTATATTATTCAATGTTGATGCACTTAATTTTGTTTTTCAACATCAATAGCTTTGATTTGAAAATGATGAAACCAAGGTTCACTTCTGAAGGCCAACATAATCTAGTGCAACTATGGGTGAGGATCTAGAACTCTACTTCAAATGAGGGTGATTTTTGTGTTTTTCATAATTTCATTATTTTTCCCATTTTGAGGTTGCTAGGCATAAATGTTACAAGGTTACCAAAAAGGATTCTTAGGCTCCTAAGACCTGTGCAATTGGAGGAGAAATGGGAGGGAAAACATAATTAGGGTGACTTCTACTTTGGGGAGAACTCTACAATTTTAAGAGTTTATGGTTGTCCCCAACCCCCACATTTGCTACCAAAGTTTGTGCCACCTAGAGTTGCCTCATTGGAATTTATTTGGTAGTTTATGTGGATAGACATAGAACTCTTGGCCCCTCATAGGAAAGGTACATTCACACCTAGGTAGTTCAAGATTGGTGATTTCTTGATTGGTAAAAGGGCTTTTCCACAAATCACTGCATAGCTAAATCAATTCAATATGGTATCTAGTGCTTGTAGACATGTGGACCTTGAGGATTTTATTAAGAATGCAAGGTTGACCCCAATTCCTAATATTGGTGTCATTAAGGAACATGAGGGCCTTGATGAGGAGGATGTGATTAGAAATGTTGTGGAGAAGGATGAGGTCACTAGGAGATGGAATAGGTTTTTTGATTTGAAAGATCTATCAAATCAAGTGAAAGCAGCCTAAATTCCTTTTGAGGGTTTCTTCCCTAACCTTCCCTACTTGAAAAGAATTGACAAGATGATAGAGATGCATGACACTTTGTCAAATCAGTTGGAGAAATTGATTGATCAGAAGCAGCCAAAGAAAAGAAAGGATTATTCATCCTCTAACTATGAGGAGTTTTCTAATGGATCTCAAGAAGGAAATAGCCCACCACACATTGGGGATTTACCAATTATTGAGGTTGTTGTAGACCGACCAAAGGTAGAAAATATTCAAAAGCCACCATTGTAGAAAAGAAGATTTGAAGAAGGGGAACCTTCCAAGAAGGAAAAACAAAAGAAGGGGATTGATAAAGCATCTGCTATTGTACCAGGTGATAGGGCATACCATCACCAATTAAGAAAAATAATAAGGGCTAGCAAGATGGTTGCCACTGATGAGGAAGATAAAGAACAATCCTTGTGGTTGGAATGGGATATTAGAGAGGTTTATCAACAAGAATTTTTAAGTGATGAACAATTCATTAAGAGCGATGAACTTAAGAACATCCTTATTTGGAGCAAACATGAGGAAGTAAAGAAAGCTCTACCTGAAGGTATGGAACCATTTGAAGAAACTTTGAGGACTTTAGCATCTTATGATTCTAGCCTTAACCCTATGACTGTAGATGAAGCTAGAGAATTGGTTAAATTGAGTGGAATGCTTTTGACTCTAGGATGGGATTTGACTTCTGATTTTATTATTGATCAGATAAGAAAGAAACCACAAGGAAATTTATCCTATGAAGTTCATATTGGTGATATGAATAGGGGAAGTGGTTATGACCCTAAGTCCCAAGTTGTTGCAATGTGGTCTATTGCCCCTAAAACTCAAAAGCCATCTCTAGTAAATATAGAGGATCAGATGGAAGGGAATAAGATCATATGGACTATATAGAATACAACTGATCTTGAGGTATCTAAGGCAGTGACTCATCTTGCTAATTTAAATCAATCAAAGATAGCTCAATTATCTGAAAGGTATGCAAAATTATTTGAGAGTTCAAACATGGTAGCTAAAGATAGGGATTTGAAGATGATGAAGATCAAATAGTTGGAATATGAGTTGGCAGAAGTGAGAGTCAGACTTGAAGAGGCTTCAAAGATAGTTCTTCCTCCTTTGTAGATTGAGGCCCCTGTCCAGACAGATACAGAAGTTCCTGAGAAACCTACTGAGGACCTAAAGAAGATAAGAATAGATGCATCTTTGGACACTATGGCAAATATTGTGCAATATAGGTAGAACAAAATAAAGGAAAGGATGGAGTTAGTCCATGAATCAGTCAATCTATTACACCAGGCCAATGGAAAGGTAAATGAATCTTTGACCACTTTGGAGCCACTTTATAGTACATGGCCAGGAAGGAGCTCACTATTTGATAAGCTGGATGATTTGCAAGAGTACAGGTCTGACATTTCTAAGGTAGTAATTGGAATTTTTTAAAAGATTAGTTCAGTGAGTGCTATATCTAAGTTTTTTATAGGTAAATCTAACCAAATAGCATCCAAGTTGGTTATGTTTGATGGGAACTACAGTAAATATTTTCCTTCAATGTTTGATGATAATGGGAGTATAATTAGTATAGATGAGTGGAAAGCATCAATGGATCAATTGGTAATCAAACAAGATGCTTTCCTAAAAGGTGATAGTACTTTAGACTTGGAAAGATGTAATAATGTAATTGACAGTCTGTTCAAGATTGAAAGTGATTGCATCTGATTTATAGCAGAGGCTAAAAATATAACTAATTCCATGTTGGATTGGTAGATCAAATCACTACAAGAGTTGCAAGCTTACAGTTGGCCATCTAATGATGATGTGGCAGCATGGGACAAGTTGACAAAAAAGAAGAAGAAGAAGCCAACTACTTAGATGACAGAAGAGGAAGAAGAATAGAGTTGCAAATGGCACTTGATCCAAAATTTGAGGGAGAGAATGTTTCAAATAGAGGATGATGTAGGTTAGCCTGTAATGGTAGTCATCATTCATGCAATAAATTTAGCAACTTCTCTAAAATATCTTTAGATGAAGGTGTCACTTGTAAAATTGTTAAGTAGTTGAGAACTACATTTTGTTATCTTAATCAAATATCTTTCAGTTTGTACTTTTGTCTTTAGTACAAGTGGTTTCCCAGCCATCCAAATCTTGTTGCATCCTTTTGAGGATTCCAAGATGGTTGTGGGTATATATAGGAAGTTTTTGCTCTTTTGTTATGGGGGGATAAAATTTTGTAAAGAAGGTTATGAATATAGAGCTTTATTTTCTGCTAAGTTTGGAAAAAATGTACTGAAACTTTTTGAAATACTAATACAAAATACTGGAACTACTTTCTTATCATATGTTGTCCTCATATGTGGGTGTTTTGATTTTCTTATGCATTTAATTGCAAGGCTTTTCAATCCATTGTTTACCAGATGAATATAGAGGTTGAGCTTAAGTATCTTTCAAGGAAAGAATAAACCTTAGGGGAGGTCTCTGGGAATCAATTGTCTAAGTATGAATTTGATGATAGATATGTGAATTGAAGGAGTGAAATGTTAGGAATTTCATTTTGGTTTCTAGTATACTTGTTTTAGTATGATTCAGTGGATGTAGGGTTTGACTCTATTGCCCAATAAATAAGGCACTAGTTTAAATTGTATTTACATTTGTATCACCAAGAAAATACAAATAACTGATAAATTTTACTTCTATTGCATAGTTTCTATCTAAAATTATTCTATGACAAGTTCATGGATGTTTATTGTAATTCTTTAAAGAAGCCCCTAAAAGAGGTTATCCTTCCTTGAGTTTAACTCAGAAAAAGAAGAAGGACGAATGTCCTTATGCCACTATCCTCTATTATTTCATTCATAATTTTTATCATAGTGTTATGTATCAAGAGGATTTGGGAAGCACTAAGAGGTGTGATATTTTATTGAATTAACCCTGAGAGAAAATAACATAGTAGTGAAGGAGCTAATTCACAATCCAAGGCTCATTTGTATAGGTAAACCCACCTAAGTTTATACTCAAAGTGGAGAAGGCTTGAAGCCTTAATACCTTAGCGCTTGCATTTTTTTAGATGCATCTATTGGGATTATTGGAGTTATGGTTTTATCAAGAATTTGTGAATTATAAATCATCTACATATTTGAGCACTAACAGGACCACATAGGTCTGTATGAATCAGATCCAACTTGTTCTCTGTTGAATAGTGCTTGCTCTTGAATGAATTCCTTGCATGCTTTCCTATCACACATTCCTTGCATAGTATCAACTAGCTTTGCTATGCTAGGTAGATATCTTACTACCTTAACATTTCTTATCTTCACTATGTTATCAAAATTGGTATGACATAGTCTTTTATGCCACAACCAACTGTCATCAACTTTAGCAACAAAAAAAATTACTTCTAAATTGAGTTTAGAAACATTACCTCTTGTCTTTGAGCCTGATGCAATCATAACACCATCCTTGTTGTAAATGATGCATTTGTCATCTTTGAACTCCAAATGATAGCCTTTTCCAAGTAATTGTCCAACACTAAGAAGGTTATGTTTCAAACCATCAACATAGAGAACATCATCAGTACTATTCTTTCCATCCAAGGTGATGGCTCCTCTACCAACTATCAGTTTAGGAGTGTTGTCTCCAAATCTAACCATACCACCATTGTATTTGTCTAGATGAACAAATCTACCTTTATCACCTGTCATGTGATGTGAACAACCACTATCTATAATCTAGCCTATCCTAATATCTTCTTGGGAAATTAATGCTAGCTTTTGCTCCTCTTTCTCTTCTTTATGATTTGTCTTATTATTAATTTTTTCTACAATAGCAATGAATCCAATTTCTTCTTCACTGATTCTTCATCTAAAACTCTAGCTCCAACAAAGTAACATTCCTTAGAGTACTTAGGCTTGTAATCCTTTTTGAACTTTCTAGCTCTAGTAGGACACTTAGATGCAAAGTGACCTATCTTATTACATGAAAAGCACTTGAATGGTAATTGAACTTCATATTTTACTTTTCCTTTTTTTTCTCTTTTGGAAATCATATAAATAAAATAATCTAAAGTTTTCTCTTCATCATCATCATCAAAATTACCAGAAGTGTTTGCAAATTTCTTACCATGAACTATTGCTTTGAAGGCTGTCTCACTTTTAGGTTCTGTCTTCAATCTTGAAATCTCAAAAGCTGAGATTTTGCTGATCAAGGTTTCTCTCTTGAAATTAGCTATAAGTTGCATGGTCTCATCAAGGATGTTGATCTTGCTTTCATATTCTGGAGTGAGAGTACTCATCAACTTGTCCATAATATCTTCCTCTGAGATCTCTCCACCATTGTTCCTGATTCCAACAACTACTTCATTGATTTTTTTATTATAAGCTCTGATGTTTTCTTCAGGTAGCATCTCTAATGCATTGAATCTTTTCTTCCATGTCTTTATGTGCACATCCTTTTCTTGTTTGTCTCCTTCAAATATGTTTGCTAGGTACTTCCATATCTTGTGGGTAGTGTCTACCTTCTTTATCTCTGAAAACTCACTATGAGATAGGGCGCTGATAAGGGCTTCTTTAGCTATAGCATTTTGATGAAACAATTCCTTTTGTGTGTCAACAGCATCATCCTTTGAAAGATCTTCTAGGGTAGGAATCTTGGCTACTTTGATAGTAACATTAAAAACTTCAAAAGTAATGCACTGCAAATGAGTCACCATCTTGTTCTTCCAATCAAGATAATTTTCTCCATCAAACTTAGGGCTCTATTTCCTGAAGTATGTCATCTAATCAACCTCAAGCTATTAAAATTTCTCTCTGAGGCACTTGGCTCTGATACCAATTGTTAGGAATAGTCCCAAGAGATAACTAAGAGGGGGGAGTGGATGAGTTATCTACAAGTTTCAATTCTTTATCCAATTAAGTATACTTGAACATAAGCCATAAACACAATGAAAGAACACTTGAATGCAACACCAATATTTTGGTTACAAGGAAACTCAAATAGGTAAAAACCCCAGTGAGAATTGATACCCACTAATATTTTGCACTAGTGTATTATGAACCTTGTTAGAAGATCCTTTACCCTGTTAGGAGTCTGTGCTATAATTATGTCACACTTCTATGAATCATTACATTCAAGAACACTGAAGAATGAGGTCTCAAAAATCAATCCATAGCTCCCTAGGCATGGAGTGCAAGGGTTTTTAAGAATGCTCTCAGCTAGAGCTATTAAGCCAATAACCTTGCTAGTAAACCATGCAATGGGAGATTCAATGAAGACAAAGGCAAGAATGCCAATATCCTCAAGAATCAAGAATGAAAATGCAATGCAATGCTATGCTAGAAATGGAAATGCAAGCTAAGCTATGAAAATGAAAGATGCAAGTATTACAAAGCCTCCTAGTTAAGCTAGATGGGTTAATCTAAAACATAAAGGAAATCTAAGCTAAGAATGCCATGATAATGCAAGAAATGAAACTATGATAACATGTAGATGCAAAAGCCAAGAATGCTCCAAATCTTCAAAAGCTCCAAAATGACCTAGAAAACCTACAGCATAACATTAGCATAAAAACCTAAGATATCAAAATGAAGAAGCGAGCTCTTCTTTTATAGGAAATGAAAAGGAATGGACCATTGAGATTAAGAGGCAAAAGACTTAATCAACAGTGGAGAAAAAAAGAAGCTTGATCCTTGTGCACAAATATCCTCCAATGAGAAAATAAGAGTTGACTTATGTGTCCCACATAAGACAAAAAGTTCTTTTTCCCTTTTTATAAAATAAGAATAATGCTTTATTTGTGCAACTTAGGATAAGAGGAAAAGTGGGGACTTTTTATTTATTAAAAGGGGAGGAAATATTTCTTTTAATAAATAAAGACTTAGGATAAAATGGTTAGCCCATAGAAAATAATTGAATAAATGACAAAACTAGGATTTGATCAAGAATAAGCAATTTATGATTTAGCAAAAGGGGCTAATAGTCTAGATGACCATTTTTGGGTGTATACACGGAGTAGCTTTACAATATATTAAGTATAGTAGACCTGGTCAAGGGTCAGACCCTATTAGGATTCTTTTATAATTATCCCTATTAGGGGAGAGGATGCACTGTCCAAGAGCTCACTACTTAAAGGGGCGAAGGCTACAACCTTCTGAATAATAGATACACACTATATCTTGATCTTGGTGAACTGTTCTTTGACCTGCTATCTAGATCAGTTCCAATGAATAGCACAAACACTTTACTTGGTCACATAGACCTTCTTCTGGTGGCTCAACACTTTGTACATTCTACTCTGCTCTACTTAATCAACTATGAACCACACTCAAGCAATCACAAATGACTACCTATAAATATATTTCCTCTAAATTATATAATCAAGTCAGCCTATTATAACCACCTTGAAATCATATTAGAGAAACCATAAAAAACTCCAACAAACATTCTGTTGGCTCTATTATGCACGCAACACATTCTAGGACCTGTCTTAATAAGATAATTGTAGGCGCACGCTACACATTGTCAGCTCTACCAAAACAACTGGATATTTCTTCACAAGCTGAATTAACTCATGCGCTCTTAACTGAACATCAATAACTCTCCACTAATCTTAAATCCAAGGGCACATATCCACATGATAGGCACAACTCAAGAACCAATAAAATCTCTATCAGCTCTTCTGAATAAACATAGGAAACTGCTACTGGTGAATATCAACTGCATAAATTCACTTGCGCTCATCATCAGACCATGTGTCCATAACCAAAACATCACTAACATATCTTCAACATATATCCAAGTGCACAAGGCTCCATGATAACTGTACAAACAACCATACTTAGAACACTATCTGTTACTCTATTAGGAACACTCCTAACACAAGCTGCTATATAACTATCTGTACTAATAGTTGACCTCTGCGCCCATGATATCATGCTGATATCATGTCCATGATATATATATAGAAAGCTTACTATATAAAACTTCCACACATGCTACTTTCCATATGTTGTCATCAATGACAAACATAGAGTTAGTATGAGCCTGCTGGCAAATATTCAACACTTTGAGCCTAACTCAACCTTACCTCTAACCCTAACCCTACCTTTAACCTCAACCTTACCCCTAACTCTAACCATGCTTCCTAACCCTAGCTCATCCCTCCAAATCATTGACCCGGTGGGATCACTAATAAAACTTGCGAGATCACAATGACATGTATTTCTACAAATTTCTGTTAGCCTTTTTTTCACTATCTTAAAATTTTCATATTGACAAACCTGTGGGATCACCTAAATGGCCTGCAGGATTTCTCTTTTTTGGTCGCGGGCTTGCAGGAATAGGTAGAAGTATCAAAAGTTTGATTGTTAAAGACATAATTTAAACATTGCTTTTGGTGTTTAAAATAGACAAAATCCAATCTCGAATGCAGAAATCAAAGAAATCAATAAAAATCTGCATTTGCAATGGTCTAGTAATTTGCAATTTTGGAGGTCTTTGGAGCATTAGATTGGTGAGATCTTTGGAAGTTTTTTGGTAGAAAACCTATAAATCCAAGTAAGGAGGCCTAAGTGGGGCTCTAGGGATACAAGATCAAAATATATACTTTGGTGAAATTGGTAAGAAGACAAGTGATAGGCCTTGATCAAATGGATCAAGAAGTGCCAAAAACACATAATTAGTCTACCTCGACACCCCTACAAGAATCTTCAACTTTTTAAGGAGGTAAGAAGAAATTTTCTTGAGAAGAGACCATGAAAAGTTTGATCTTGAAATAGTGAGGTGATCCCTTAGGATTTGGAGTGAATCATAGAGGGAGTGAGGGGCCTTGAAGGAGTCCTTAGAGTGACAAGGTGGAGCCTTGTGAAGTCTTTATTGAGCTATTGGAGACTTGGTGGAGTTGGGAGTATTAGTGATCCTAACCAAGTGGCAAGAATAACTACCAATTTCCTATTATGATCACATCACTCACTAGTGCTACCCCTCCGCCTGAGTATGCTTCTCTTATCAAGGAAGCTAATGTGTCCCCCTTGGAGTTAAATGTTGATTACTACCACCTCAATCCTAATACAGTGGATTATTGTGATGTTCTATACTTGGAAAGGGATAAAATCATTAACACTTTCTCTCTTTTTAAATGGTTGTTTCATTAAAATAATGAGATGAGGATTAAATATGGGTCTCTTAGAAGGAAATTTGATATTTTCAATTATGAGATCATTGGCAAGGGATTTTCTCTTGACATCGGTGGTCAGGATTTATGAATAGTAGAGGAGAATAATTAGCTTCTTGATTGCATGAAGATGATAGTTGATGTCTTGGATAAGTTAAAAATGATCATCATCAGCTGGAGGAAAAATGAATAGTCTTAAAGATGTTATGCAAAATGCCATGAACCAGAGTCCTAAGAGTGTGAAGAATATGGATGAGGTAATGAACATGTTGGTTGATTCCCTTGAAAAGAAACACTAGGATAAGCAGATTGTAGAAGTGGAATGGGATAAAGGGAAAGAAGTTCTTGGATGTCCCTTACACTACAGAGGAACATGCATGTAAAATGAAATTCCAAAGTAAGACATAGATATATACAACATTTTTAGGGTACAAGATATAACATTTTTAAGAACCATGGAGAAGGTCCAAATAACAAGTAAAAATAATTCTTGGTGCCTCCGACATAAAATTTTTTTAAAAATATATTGAATATTGAATCAATTTGAACCCAATATGTATTTAAAATAAATTTAAAAATATATTCAAATTTAGATAAATAAACATGATAGATCAGTAATATATCACTAAGCCTACATTAAATAACATTCCATTACTTATTTTTTCCTTTGTTTACTCCATCTTCCCTTATGTGCAACACAATAAATAATGACTAACAAGCTTCTAACACCTTCTATGTTTTGATCTTCTACAATGATTGTGAAATATCTCCTATAACAAATTTACATAGAAAAATCAAGTCTAAAATTAGAAGCACTTTCAACCTGGATATATATTAAATAATTTTGAAAGAGTTGTTTAAAAGTGACTACAGATATGTAAATGTGTGCACTATAAAATCATGCGATCTAGATATACATACCTATTTTAATGGATGTTTACATATGGTCATAATCATTAGAAATCTTGAAAAGGAATGTCTTCAAAGATTTCATCTTTGTCATATGTCTATGCAAAGATGGAAGCAAAAAATTAAATCATATCAAGTATGCAATCTATTTGTCAAATGTTACAAAAAAATAATAGATCTTTTAATCTCAAATATGTAGAACATCACATATCCCAAATAATAACCAAATAAAAATTATGAATTTTTTCAAATATGGGACAAATTACTCTCTCTCTCTCTCTCTCTCTCTCTAAAATTTTCTTAAACATTATGGATAACTATCTTGCTAATTTTTTGGTTCCTCATGCATTTGTCCTTTTTAAATCCAATGCAAAGAAGGGAAAAAAAACAAGAAAGCCTACATAATCTCCCTTTTTACTTTCTCATTTAAATGAAAATGAGGACTTTAGCATATTCTCACTCCCATAATTTGGAAATTTCTTAGGGAGTAATTGATTACTCCACTAGACTAAGCATGATAAATGGAGGTAAACACACAAATTCTTTCATCAACTCATATATACATTAATCATTGCAATATTTTTAACTTGAAACTAAATAAATAATTTTATATTGTATCTTTCATTTGTAATAGAGCTCTAGTCACCTCCATCAACATATGAATAATTAGAAATAAATTTTCACATATATACTTTGTGATTGTTCTTGGAGAGAATGATCTTCAAAGGAGGACATTAATAGACCTATAAATATCATATATATAGTCATTGTACATATGCTAACAAATACTAAGTAAGCTTCCTATGACATAAATAATTTCTACATTATGACGTAAACTAATTAAGGACACGAACACATTAGTTTAAGAACTACTATTAATTTATTCAATACTAATTAATGTCTTGATTCAACTCTAATGGTCACATCTTTAGTTGAACAAGAATCTAAAGTTCAATCATCTATTTTGATAAAGGTCTTGTCATTGTTAGCATAACTTTGGTTGAGTAGGCTGAGAGTGACACTCTCCCTTTTATCTATTTTCATTCTAAGAAAACAAATATAATACACAATAAAAGATAACTGCCTCCCTTTTAACTATGATCATTATAAGAAAACATGATCATACACAATAAAACATTATCATTTCCTTTTTATATATTTAACCATTATAATAAAACAAGATATTGCATAGTAAAAGATAATTATCTCCCTCTTACCTATGTTGATTCTTAGAAAATAAGATACTACACAATAAAAGATAACCATCTCTTTTTTATATATAATCAATTTTAGAAAATTAAATAGTATGCAATAAACAAGATAATCATCCCTATTTTGAAAAAAAAGATATATATTATTTATATTGAGAAGTTCGAGTTGCACAAAGTCCTATTGCAGCCAATAAAGAGATTAACAACAATATCCCACTCCCCAAGCACCTAAATGGATATTACAGCATACATAACCATCATCCAAACAAGATTAGTATCTTTTTTTAAGCCATGAATATAACCAAATATGATTTCCAAAAGATCAATAGCTTTGGGATAAGTAATTCCAAACATTAACTAGATTTCCTTAGCCACAAAACAGTCAAGTAAAATATGTCTGCAAGTGTCAGGAAGCCCACAAATGTTGTAGCACTTAGTAAGGGAGTAATCCTTCCTTAGATGAAATATGTCAAGAATCATAAGCCATTTAAAGAATTTAATTTTTGGATCAATGGAGCTCTTCCACAGTTTATTAAAGTGTTTTTTTCCAAGAATTGGTATCCAGATCATAATACCATAAGTTCTTCACATGTTTAATAATGGATTCATTTTAGGCAATAACATCATATATGTTGTTTGATTTAATCTTAGTCACAATGGTACCATATGGATAATTGAATTTACAAAATCTATGGGAGTCCACATGAAAGTCAATAGGAAGATCTCTGCAAGCTCTACATATCATGTTGAAAGTATTTTTTGAGAGATAGGGATGCTAAATTTAGAGCTAAGTTCATCCCAGTTGATGAGACAGTCTTGTTCATACAGGTTAATAAGTTGGGTTATTCCCAAACAAGATCAAGATTTGGCTGAGCATCCATGGAAGAGGGAAAGGGGCTTATCAGAAAGGTGGAGATCCCACCAAATCAATCTTTCACCATGAAGGCGGCTAGAATCATGGAAGTCTTTATTAAGCAAGAAGTCCCAAACATTTTCCCAAGCTTTCCATGTAGATTTAAAAATAGAAAATCCTTGAACAATTACAAGGAAATTCCCCCCAATAAGATCACATAAGGGAAGGTTTTTCCAAGATTTGGTATGTTTGGGAAAATATCTTTCATTATTGTTCCTAATAAGGATTTTCCATGGTTCGTCACCTTCAAGGGAGTGGAAGATCCATTTGGCTGCAAGGGAAATCCCTTGAATTATGAGATCTTTAAGACGCAACCCCCCAAGGAGCTTGTCAGTATGGCACCACTTCCATTTGACTATGTGGAGGTCATTGTTACCTTTACCATTAGACCAGAGGAATTTCTTGACAGCCTTCTAAATTTCTAAAACCTGGTAGTTATTAAATATCCAGGCCGAGGAGTAGTAAATTTTATAACAGAGAATTTTTTTGGCACACCTGGACTCTGCCAACTAAGGAAAGATGTATGTTGTGCCATTTACCCAATTTTTTGGTTATTTTTTCCTTAATCTAGGACCATGTATCCTTAAGAGAAGGGTCAATAGAGAAAGAAATACCGAGATATCTAACAATGTGTTGAGGGCCTCCCCATTGATAATCAAAGTTACCTAACCATTCCAGAGGTCTATCATCCCAGCCAAGGAGAACAAATTTGAAATGAGATAATATAGCACCAAAAATAGAACAAAAAAAACTGAGTTTATTATTAAGAGCTTCAAAATTATCTTTAGTAGCTTCAAAAAACAAGGTCGTGTCATCAACAAATTGACAGTTAATTAATTCAAAATTATCAAGAAGGGAAATGCCTTTTACACAAGGGGAAAGAGTGGAATCTATTGTTCCTATTGTTCCTTGGTTCCTACTATTTTGTCTTCCTTCAAAATTTTTATTCAGCTTCTCTTTAATCTTCAATGCCATCTGATAAGCATCTCTTATTGTTTTCATCTGAACTATAACTCTTCTTGAATACTAGGTCTCAAACCAGAGACATATCTAGCAACCTTCTCTTTATCAGCTTCAGAATGACCAGTCCTAATCAGGATTCTGTAAAACTAATTAGTATACTCTTGTATTGATTTGTTAGTCTGCTTCAAAACTTGCATCTTATTCAACATGTCCAATTCATAATCCACTAGAATCAATTGCTTCTTCAACTTTTCAACCATTCAATTCCACTTAGTAATCTTTTCTTTTCCTCTTCTACCTCTTTCCATCTGAACTTATCTCCACCAAATTGTGCATTGTTCTTTCAGTCATTTGTCACAACTCAATTATGAGATTCATAAAATGATTGATTCTGTCAATTAGATTCATATGTCATGTAGCTATGAGAATCTTAAGAGAGTCTGAAATCCCAAGTTGCTGCTTTGTAACAGATCCAAATAAATATACCAAATTCATTTGTAGAGTAGAATAAGGAAAACATTTTTGAAAGGTGTGGCATTTTCATAATTTGAGTATTTTATAATTTTCATATAGATTTTAATTTTATTGTGAGATAAGAAATCTTAGGTTAATTAAAATATTATCAAAACAATTTTTAATTTTACACAAAATTTATTTTTTATTTTAGTTTAAGTGGAGAAAAATATCTAATAAATATTAAAATTTATAAAAATATTTATTCTAATATAACGTTTATTTTCTGAAAACTTTAGATTCTTTTAACAATCAAAGTTGAATATATTTTATTTTTAGCAACACCAATATGGTCATATTACAAATTTAAATTCAAGCCTTCATAGGAGATTATATGGATATTTAGATCTAAAATGTGTAATACCTCTTAATCAATTATGTCTTATTTTTCATGTTTTTTGGAGCTCTGCCTGATCTTGATGCCATGGTCCACTTAGTTGTTTTAAAGTCCCTACTTAAAATATGTCCTAATGTAATTGTGCTTTAAATATATATTTTATATTAATATTAGATTTTTATTATTAGTATGTTGTATCTAGTAAACATGATTATTAAGAAATGTTAAATTATTATTATAAAATCATCTTTATATTCAGAGAGGGGTTTATTATGTTAAATATTTTTGTAAGACTTCTTCTATAGAATTTAATATTTGTATTGATTATAAGGAGTTCAAAGAGAGAATTTAGAATTGAAAATACAAAACGGGAGGCAGGGCCTCACACCAAAACTATCATAGTATCAACAAGAGAATATCAAAAAAGGACTAAGTAGTAGTGCAATAGCTAATATAGTATATTCTCATAGTTTTCAGCCTAGGATGTGTAACCCATTGGGCCTTCCATCCACACTATATTTTTCTTCTCATGTATTTGTGCCAACAAAAGTAATTTGTCATCAGCAACATTATTCTTCTTGTTGACCTCTTGATTGATCTTTTCCAACATTTTCTCAAAGACTGCAAGGTTGTCAATGTTCCTCCTCCAATTGTAACCATCTTTCATCTTGACCATAGACATTCTGGAATGCCCTATATTGAGGAATCCCTTGAGCTTCTCTCATTCAAATATCATGTTTATATAGACCTGCGAGGAATTATTAAAATATGTGAGCTTACAAAAAGACTCAATACGAGCTATGGAAGTGTTTTGATATCTTTCCTTATTTTTGATTTTCCAAATCTTCCATAGAATATTAGATGAAAGAATGTTCCAAACAAGATTAGTATCTTTTTTTAAGCCATAAATATAACTAGATATGATTTCAAAAATATCAATAGCTTTGGGATAAGTAATTCCAAACATTAACCAGATTTCCTTAGCCACAACACAGTCAAGTAAAATATGTCTGCAAGTGTCAGGAAGCCCACAAATGTTGTAGCACTTAGTAAAGGAGTAATCCTTCCTTAGAGGAAATATGTCAAGAATCAGAAGCCATTTAAAGAATTTTATTTTTGGATCAATAGAGTTCTTCCATAGTTTATTAAAGTTTTTTTTTCCAAGCATTGGTATCCAGATCATTATACCATAATTCTTCACATGTTTAATAATGTATTCATTATAGGCAATAACATCATATATGTTCTTAGATTTAATCTTAGTCACAATGGTACCATATGGCGATTTTAATTTAAGAAATTTTGGGGAGTCCACATGAAAGTCAGAAGGAAGATCTCTGCAAGCTCTACATATCATGTTGTAAGTATTTTTTGAGAGATAGGGATGTCGAATTTAGAGCTAAGGTCATCCTAGTTGATGAGATAGTCTTGTTCATACAGGTTAATAAGTTGGGTTATTCCCAAACAAGATCAAGATTTGGCTGAGCATCCTTGGGAGAGGGAAAGGGGCTTATCAGAAAGGTGAAGATTCCACCAGATCGATCTTTCACCATGAAGGTGGCTGGAATCATGGAAGTCTTTATTAAGCAAGATGTCCCTAACATATTCCCAAGCTTTCCATATAGATTTAAAAATAGAAAATCCTTGAACAATTACAAGGAAATTCCCTCCAATAAGATCACATAAGGGAACGTTTTTCCAAGATTTGGCATGTTTGGGAAAATATCTTTCATTATTGTTCCTAATAAGGATTTTCCATTGTTCATCACTTTCATGGGAGTGGAAGATCCATTTGGCTACAATGGAAATCCCTTGAATTATGAGATCTTTAAGACTCAACCCCCCAAGGAGCTTGTTAGTATGGCACCACTCCCATTTGACTATGTGGAGGTCATTGTTACATTTACCATTAGACAATAGGAACTTCCTGATGGCCTTCTAAATTTCTAAAATTTGGTAGTTATTAAATATCCAAGCCGAGGAGTAGTAAATGTTATAAGAAGAGAGAATTTTTGGCACACCCAGACTCTGCCAGCTGAGGAAAGATGTATGTTGTGCCATTTACCCAATTTTTTGTTGATTTTGTCCTTAATCCAAGACCACGTATCCTTAAGAGAAGGGTCAATAGAGAAAGAAATACCAAGATATCTAACAATGTGATGAGGACCTCCCCATTGATAATCAAAGTTACCTAACCATTTCAGAGGTCTATCATCCTAGCCAAGGAGAACAGATTTGAAATGAGATAATATAGCACAAGAAATAGAAAAAAATAAATTGAGTTTTTTATTAAGAGATTCAAAATTATCTTTAGTAGCTTCAAAAAACAAGGTCGTGTCATCAACAAATTGACAGTTAATTAATTTAGAATTATCAGGAAGGGAAATGCCTTTTACACGAGGGGAGAGAGTGGAATCTCTAAGGATATAAAAGAGGGCATCTGAAGCAAAGACAGAGAGGGAAGGACCAAGAGGGCAGCCCTATATGATAGATCTATCCAAGGGAAATGAATCATATAGAGAACCATTCACACCCATTCAACCTTGTCATAAGCCTTTTCAAAATCCAAAAGAAACATGGTAGCATCCTGATCAGACTGTTTAGCCCAACTCATAGCTTCCCAGCTGGTTATAAGATTTTCTAGGATATATCTACTTTTAATGAAACCAATTTGAGTGGAGCAAATTAATTTAGGGAGAATAGTTTTCGGTCTACAGGGAAGAATTTTTGTAAGAATTTTATAAGAGACATTGAGAAGTGTGATCAGCTTCTAGTTCTTAATGAGAGCCTTGTCCCCCTCTTGATGTTGTCTCTAAGAGTGCATATGCTTAAGGCTTTAGAGTAAATTTCATGAAGGTCATTGCAAATCCAACTAATGTTGGATTTGTAAAATTCAATAGGAAGACCATCCAGCCCAAGAGCCTTGTCATTATTAAGGGATTTAATGGCTTTATCAATCTCTTCAATAGAGATGTCATTACTGAGGCTAGTCACATCATTATCATAAATTCTTTTAGGGATGAGAGATCTAAAATTGTACCTAAGTTCCTTGGCTTCATCTTTATCCTCAGAGGTAAAGAGATTCTGGTAGAATGAAGTGAATGAATCTTTAATGGATTCTAAATCATTGATATCATTGTTATGAATAATAATTCTAGCTAAAGAGACCCTAGAAGATAATTCTAGAGGGGAGAATCACACTTTCCAAAAGGGAAAAAGATTTGGAGGAGCTTCAACATCAAAACTGTGAAAATGGAGATCATAAGGGAGGCCATTTTCCCCAAAATCATGGAGGATATTTAAGGCAAGTGAAGTTTGCTGACAGAGGGAGTTCTCATAGTTGGGAATCAGAATGAAGCTAAGGATATGCTCCTTACTCTATGTTTTCTATGAAATTTCATTATGCTATGACATATTGTGTTGCCATCAATGCCAAAGAGGGAGATTGTTGGATTAATTGTGTGTTGTCTTTGATGTCACACATATTTCTCCACGTGAGAAATAGATTAAAGGAGTTTTACCTTTGTATTTACCTCTGCCTCTAGTATATTTCTTTGCAAGTAATGCTTCGATAACTTCAAGATCACTATCTAAACTTTCCTTTGATTCTTCTTCACTTTCTGACTGGTTTTTCTTGCCCTTCTTAAGTGAAAGTTTGGCCTCAAATGCTGATTCAATATTTTTAGAAGTTGGAACATAGTTGTCATAGTTATCCAATTCAAAAGCTATCATCTTCCAACTAAGGCATCCAAATTATTGGAAATATAGATGTAGTAACTAAGAGAGGGGGTGAATCAGTTAACCATAAATTTTCTTTCCACAGATCCCTTAGATGTCTTATTAAATCATTAGCTCCTGTTATTCAGCAAACATACAGAGAAATGTTGAAACTCGGTTATTGCAGTGAGTATTAATTATAACTATTCTTAAGCATTCATTAGTGATTAAAATACATGAATAAAGAAAATAACATGAACACAAGAGACACCAGATTTAACATGGAAACCCAATATGGGAAAAACCACCAATGTAACTAGTTACTATTTTTCACTCTTCTAAAGTGATGCCCTGTTAGGAGCCAACCTGGTAAAAGGTTACAAAACACACTGTTAGGTGTGACCTTATTAGAGGATTTAATCACCCTGTTAGGAGTGGCCTAGTAAGAGGTCTTGAAAAAATTCAATAGAACTGTCACCTTGTTAGAGGATTTACAAAATGGCTATTAAACCAACTCGGTTAGGAGATTTTGAAATCACTGCTACAATGGTAAGAAAGTAACAATGAAATGACCTGAATAATGATGCAACTGAATTGCTGAATATAGATCTCTATTCTGCTTCACTAGATCCTTCCTGATCAAAATATATCTCTACTGCTCCTCAAGGATATCTAATCATCCTTCAAAATTCGCTCACACTTTTCTTCTTTTTCACTTCCACACTTTTAATTCACAACTTGAACTTCTATATATACCATTCAGATTGTCCATTCAGATTGTCAAGTCAGCACTAATAACATTACTAATCATTACAATAGTCAGTTGGAATAATCAAACTTTGTTTCTCAAATTAACAAAATCCTTTACTGGGCTGACCTTGCTTAGTAAACACTAATCCAAAAAGATTTCCTTTGGTGACCGAGAGAACTTAGTAAGCACTATGAATTCTGCAACATCCTTTCAAGACTGAGTGAACTCGGTAAACACTAACTTTCCTTCGTTAACCATGGAAGCTCGGTTAACACTATTTTTTGCCATAATTTTCTTTGACACTGGAGATATCTTGATAGACACTGAAAACCACCTATTGACTGACTAAGCTCGGTAAATACTGGGAACTTCTTTGCTAACCAATTGAGCTTGATAAATAATATGACATTTGTGTGATATCAAATACAACACACAATTAATCCAACAATCTCCCTCTTTGTCATTGATGGCAACACAATATGTCATAACACAATGAAATTTCATAGAAAACATAGAGTAAGGAGCATATCCTTAGCTTCATTCTGATTCTCAACTATGAGAACTCCCTCTGTTAGCAAACTTCACTTTCTGACTGAAAAAATCTCCCTCTTAGAAATCTAAAGAAATTTCTTGAAATATGACAGCAAACTCTCCCTCTTTGAAAACACATGCCAAAGACAACACATACCAGGTGAATAGCAATGTACCTTGAGTACTGATTCATATGCAATGATTCCTTGACTAAGCTGCATCAACTGACTCATCTTTAATATGCTCTAGTTGATGCATTACTAAAACTTCATTTAGTGAGCCTCGGATAGGGGAATGACCCCTAACTTACCTCTTAGATACAAGAATGCATCCTGAGGTAGTGGCCTGGTGAATATATCTGCAATCCGTTCTTTTGTATGAATATATTCTAATCTGATTTCCTTGTCCTGCACCAATTCTTTGACAAAGTGATATTTTATAGCAATGTGTTTGGTTTTGGAATGCAATACTAGATTCTTTGAAATATTTATTGCACTTGTATTATCAAAAAATATAACAACTGGTTCTTTTCAACCTTCATGCCTTCTAATAACTATTTGAACCAAACAATATTAGAGTAGTTTACTACTGCAGCAACATATTCTGCTTCTGCTGTGGATTGGGATGTGCAATTTGGTTTTTACTGGTCCAAGATACCGACCTCTTGCAAAGAAAGAATGCTCCACCACTTGTACTTTTTTTGTCATCAATGTTTCTTGCCTAATCAGCATCAGTAAACACTTTTAAGTCCAAATTGCCTCCAAATTTATACCACAAGCCATAATCTTCAGTTCGTTTCAAGTATCTCAAGATTCTTTTGATTGCCATCATATGATTTTCTCTTGGTTTTGCTAAGAATCTTGCTACTATACCAACTGCTAAGGCAATATCAGGCCTTATATGAACTACATACTATAATTTTCCAATCATTGATCTGTATAAGGTCCGATCTACTTCTTTTGAATCATCATTTTTGGTAAGCTTCAGTCCAGTACACATGGGGGTACCAACTAGTTTTGCATCTTCCATACCAAACTTCTTAAGTATTTCCTTGATGTATTTAGACCGAGTAATGTAGATACCATTCTTGCTCTGCTGAATTTGAAGACCAACAAAAACTTTATCTGACCAAACATAGACATTTCAAATTCTTTGTTCATTTTCTCTGAAAATTCTTTGCACTGATCATCATTACTTGTAAACACAGTATCATCCACAAATATTTCTTCCAAAACAATTCTATTATCTGGTCCTTCCTTGATGTACAAACTACTATTATCATTAGCTCTTTTGAAACCAATCTGAATAAGATAGTTATGTAATCTTTCATACCATGCTCTAGGGACTTGTTTCAGACCATACAATGCTTTGTGTAACTTGTAGACCATATCCTTTTTGTCTAGATCAAGAAAACCTTCAAGTTGCTGAATGTAGACTTCTTCATCAAGAATACCATTGAGAAATGCAAATTTTACATCCATTTGATATACCTTAAATCCTTTATGTGTTGCATATGCAAGTAGAGTTCTTACACCTTCTAATCTTGTAATAGGAGAAAAAGTCTCTCCATAATCTATACCTTCATCTTGAGAATACCCTTTACACACTAATCTAGCTTTGTTTCTAGATACTTGACCATCTTCATTCAGCTTGTTCCTGAATACCCATTTTGTTCCAATTACATTTTTATCTTTAGGCCTAGGTACAAGAGTCCATGTCTTGTTTTTCTCTATTTGTTCTATTTCTTCATTCATAGCCTCAATCCAACTTTCATTTTCCAATGCATTTTTAATATTTTTAGGTTCAAAGTCAGCAAGTAAACATGTACCTTTAAGTTTACTTCTTGTCATAGTACCATCTGATTTGTTTCCAATAATCTGATCTAGTGTATGATGCTTCCTGACATACTTGGCCAATACAGGTCCTTGCTTCTTGAATGAGTTACATTGTCATCTTCTTGAATTTCATCTTCAGGTTTAGTTTTCTCAGGCTCGGTAGATATTCACTCGATAGCTTTAGGCTGAGACTCAGTTTCTTATGACTTGGTTTGAATTTCTTCTTGTGACTCAGTTAATATACTGGGCTCAATAGATGTAGTTTCCTTATTGACAGATGTGTCTAGCAATGTATCAGGTTCAATGTAAACAAATCTTTTGTAATCCTTTGGTTCCTTTTTGCTTTCTTCTTTAGTCTTTTCTGCAAACTCATCAACTTTCACATGTGCACTTTCTATGATTTTGTGAGTAGACAAATTCAGACATCTATATGCTTCACTTTTGCAAGAATATCCCAAAAATATTCCTTCATCACTTTTTACATCAAATTTTCCTTTTCTAGATTCTTTTAAGATGTAACATTTACTACCAAATACTTTCAGGTAACTTACATTGGGTTTATAGCCATACCATAACTCATAAGGAGTTTTTATTGTGTCTTTCCTCAATTGTACTTGGTTCAAGGTATGAACTGTAGTGCTAATAGCTTCTTTCTAGTATTTCATAGCAATGTTCTTTTCAATCATTAGAGTCCTTGCACAATCCATGATAGATCTATTCCTTCTTTCAGCTATTCCATTTTGCTTAGGAGTTCTTGGGGCTGATACTTGTCTTTTGATTCCTCTTTCAATGCAAAAATTATTGAATTCATGGGAGATGAATTCACCACCTCTGTCTAATCTCAAGCACTTCATTCTTTTTCCTATTTCCTTTTCTACTCTTGCCAGATACCATTTGAATTTCTCAAATGCCTCTGATTTTTCTCTTAAATACATAATAGTCATCATTCTAGAGTAATCATCAACAAAGAGAATAAATAATTTTTCTCCTGTATAGCTTTCAACTCCAATAGGTCCACATAAATTAGTATGCACAATATCCAAAATATATTCAGACTGGTAGTTTTTACTTTTAAAGCTAGTCTTTCCCATTTTACCAATCTGACAATTCTTGCATAGACCAACATCAGGTTTCTTCAAAGTAGGAATACCTCTTACTTTCTTGAATTTTCTTATTTTCACCATATTATCAAAATTTACATGACATAACCTTTTGTGCCATAACCAACTTTATTCAATTTGAGCAATAAAACATGAGCATTCACCAAGATCAAGATAAAACAGGTTACGTTTGGTTTGTTTCCCTGAACCAATCAGTTTTCCTTTGTCATCCAGAAGTCTTGCTTTGCCATCCATGAATTCAACCTTAATTCCAATGTTGATTAGCTATGCTACACTTAGAAGATTATGCTTTAGTCCTTCAACCCAATATGCATTATCACATACAAGTTCTTTGGTTAATGAAATTTGTCCTATCATCATCGGAATCATCACTAGAAATATAGATGTAGTAACTGAGAAGGGGGGTGAATCAGTTAACCATAAATTTTATTTCCACAGATCCCTTAGATGTCTTATTAAATCATTAGTTGCTGTTATTTGGAAAACATATAGAGAAATGTTGAAACTCGGTTATTGCAGTGAGTATTAATTATAACTATTCTTAAGCATTCATCAGTGATTAACATACATGAATAAAGAAGATAACATGAACACAAGAGACACCAGATTTAACGTGGAAACCCAATATGGGAGAAACTACCAATGTAACTAGTTACTATTTTTCACTCTTCTAAAGTGATGCCTTGTTAGGAGCCAACCTAGTAAAAGGTTACAAAACACACTTTTAGGTGTGACCTTGTTAGAGGATTTAATCACCCTGTTAGGAGTGGCCTTGTAAGAGGTCTTGAAACAATTCAATAGAACTGTCACCTTGTTAGAGGATTTACAAAATGGCTGTTAAACCAACTCAGTTAGGAGATTTTGAAATCACTGCTACAATGGTAAGAAAGTAACAATGAAATGACTTGAATAATGATGCAACTGAATTGCTAAATATAGATCTCTGTTCTGCTTCACTAGATCCTTCCTGATAGAAATATATCTCTGCTGCTCCTCAAGGATATCTAATCATCCTTCAAAATTTTCTCACACTTTTCTTCTTTTTCACTTCCACACTTTTAATTCACATCTTGACCTTCTATATATACCATTCAGATTGTCAAGTTGGCACTAATAACATTACTAATCATTACAACAGTCGGCTGGAATAATCAAACTTTATTTCTCAAATTAAGAAAATCCTTTACTGGGCTGACCTTGCTCGGTAAACACTAATCTGAAAAGATTTCCTTTGGTGACCGAGAGAACTTAGTAAGCACTATGAATTGTGCAACATCCTTTGGAGACCGAGTGAACTCAATAAACACTAACTTTCCTTTGTTAATCGTGGAAGCTCGGTTAACACTATTTTCTGCCATACTTTTCTTTGACACCCGAGATATCTCGGTAGACACTGAAAACCGCCTGCTGACCAATTGAGCTTGGTAAATACTGGGAACTACTTTGCTGACTGACTAAGCTTGATAAATAATATGACATTTGTGTGACATCAAAGACAACACACAATTAATCCAACAGACCATCCAGCCCAAGAGCCTTGTCATTATTAAGGGATTTAATGGCTTTATCAATCTCTTCAATAGAGATGTCATTACTGAGGCTAGTCACATCATTATCATAAATTCTTTTAGGGATGAGAGATCTAAAAATGTACCTAAGTTCCTTGGCTTCATCTTTATCCTCAGAGGTAAAGAGATTCTGGTAGAATGAAGTGAATGAATCTTTAATGGATTCTAAATCATTGATATCATTGTTATGAATAATAATTGTAGCCAAAGAGACCTTACAAGATAATTCCAAAGGGGAGAATCACACTTTCCAAAAAGAGAAAAAGATCTGGGGGAGCTTCAACATCAAAACTGTGAAAATGGGGATCATAGGGCAGGCCATTTTCCCCAAAATCATGGAGGATATTTAACGCAATGTCCACAAGGAATAGATGATTGATCCCACGTTGGTGGTTCTAAGCGATAAAGCTAGGGAAATGGATTTGGACTTCCTTAACAACACTGAGAATAGTAGGCTGGATCAATATAGGTCCTTCAAATGGCTCTTCCATGAAATTAAAGACCTCAAAGATAAAATTCAGAGTATTGACAACAAGGATCACTAGACCACAGAGAGAAAGCAAAGCTTGGAGGCTAGGGGCCAACACCTAGAATAAAAAATGATCAGCCTAGAGGAAACCATGAAGGATATTGCTGAGAAAAACTTTAAAATTCTCAAAGTGTCCAAAGACAACATAAAGCTTCTCATCAACAAAATGAAAGAGAAAATGGACAACGGGGTTGATAAGAGGACTAGAGTGGAAGGGAAGAAGAAGCCGAGTGAGGGCCCAGATAAAAGAACCAGAGCCAGAACTAAGCAAAATAAGGAGAAGGAAGGCTCCCATGATTCCCAAGACATCTAGAATGTTAAAGAGGTAGTAGAAATGATGAAGGTTCTCAAATGCAATACTATTGTCATGATCAAGAGCTTGGTTTAATCCCTGATGCCTATCTTTTTTCTCTGTTTCATCTTTCCTTTTTTGTGTGGCTATTTTATGTCTGGCCTTTCTATGGCCTGTCCCTTGGACTGCAAAAACTTTAGCTTTCAACTAATCTTGTTTAGCTCCTTTTAATTACTATGTTGTGGGTTTCAAGCACTCTATAAAACCTTGTTTACTTAATCAAAAAATTATAATTCTAGTTATAGATTCATTAGTGTGTTTTTGCTGAAGGAGATTGAAAAAGAATTTTGAGCCATGATCCCAAAATTGGAGCCAATGGGCCTGGGATCTAATCTTAGTCCCCTAACTTTGAAATATTAATGCTTTCTAAGGGCATCCCTAGTTTTAGGAACATTGTAAGAAATATTATCATCTGAGGGATTGGCTTGAATTTGAATCTCAGGAGAATGGAGATCCAAAGAGAGTTTCTTTTTAAGGAATCTATGATATTTAGCTTTCCTTTTTCCAATGGTCTGCAACAAATTTTTCCATGCAAGGACATTATGATTCCATCTATCAATGGGAGAGGAAAATTGTAGACTTTTTTTATTGATGACTCTAATAAGGTTAATAGCAGACAAAATATCTTCATCAAGTAATAAACTAGTATTAAGAATAAATTTTGGGTTGTTGGGCTTTCCCAGTGAAGGGGAAATATTAAACTCAACACAAGAAGAGATGGGGTGATGATCAAAGAGGGGGATCAGGGTAATAGTAACAAGGTTTCCCTTCTTCTTAGTTAATTAATTTAGAATTATCAGGAAGGGAGATGCCTTTTACACAAGGGGAGAGAGTGGAATCTATTATTCCTATTGTTCCTCAGTTCCTATTGTTTTGTCTTCCTTCAAACTTTTTATTCAGCTTCTCTTTAATCTTCAATGCCATCTGATAAGCATCTCCTATTGTTGTCATCTAAACTATAAGTAACTCTTCTTGAATACTAGGTCTCAAACCATAGACATATCTAGCAACCTTCTCTTTATCAACTTTAGAATGACTAGTCCTAATCAGGATTTTGTAAAACTCCTCAGTATACTCATGTACTGATTTGTTAGTCTTCTTCAAAATTTACATCTTATTAAACATGTCCAATTCATAATCCACTAGAATGAATTGCTTCTTCAACCATTCAACCATTCGGTTCCACTTAGTGATCTTTTCTTTTGCTCTTCTACCTCTTTCCAACTAAACTTATCTCCACCAAATATTTTCATGACCCTTCAACTTAGTCTTTGCAAATCTAACTCTGTCAGGATCTTCTATTTCTTCATACTCAAAGTATTCATCTATCTTATCAATCTAATCAATCAATTCTTCAAGCCTTAGGCTTCCAGCAAATGCAGAAACTTCAATCTTAGGTATTTTACAAATCTTAGACATAGCTTTCATAATTTGATTCTCCTCTGGATCTCTAGCTTCTTCTACAACTTATTCAAAATGATCTTCTTCCTCAGTTTCATCATCACTATCCTCTTTCAAGGTAGGGTTCTTCTTTCTCAATTCATGTTGTAGATCTTGCACTTGTTTCTGCAAAGCCCTAAAATCATCAAGACTGAATTGTCCAATGGTTTCTTCTTCTAAGATCTCATTATTTCTTCTTGGAGGCATCTTCAAATCAAGATCCAGATGTAAACACACATGATCCACTCAGTTCCAATAGGAATAGACTTCACTCAAACCAGAACAAACTTCACTTCCACAAGATCTACTCTTGCTCTGATACCACTTGATGCAGTCAAGGTTGGGGAATCCAATTAAGGACTGATCGACCTTGCAACCAAACCAATATGTAGCAGAAATACACAACAACAAAAACAACATATCTGATATAGAACAAGAATCTTTATTCATCAAATCACTGATTACATGCAATGTGCTAGGTTGTAAGGCCTTCCTAGTTATGGCCAAATACAAAGCAACAATCTACAAGATCTCGCAAGATCCAAATCCTTTCCACAACATCAAAAATCAACTAGTCTAGGTCTGCAACACACAACACACTGGTAAGCACCCAAGAAAGATCTAAACCTGTACTCAAACTTCCAAGTAATCTTCCGGCTCCAAAGCTCCAAGGCTACTAATCTTTTCTCTCCCAAATAAGGATGCCCTAAACAACTACCAAAACATCGTATAAATACTGATTCCCAACCAAAAGTTAGCAAATGAAACAATTAACTCCTAAGAACAAATATTAAATGCCAAAACATCAGCTGACTCTCAAATAACCTTACAAAAGATTAAATCTCCAAGATGGCCTTAAACGGTCATCAGATTCACATAAAAGAATGCAACATGCCATATCTAGGTCCCCACATGTCCAACAGTCAATTCCATAACTCGAGGAGCATAACCCAAATCAACGGAATCAGTCAGCCAAGATGATCCATCCAAACCAACCAAGTTGTTAAGCAAGAACACCGAGAAATAGAGAAATAACCAAGTGCTAGAACCAACCATGCCAAGCATGAAAAAGCAATGCAGTTATCATTGAGTGCCAAGAGAAATCGATGCCTTCAGTTACTGATCATTCTTTAGAGGCCGAGCACCCCGATAACCACAATAATTGAGCAACCAGTCTCCAAAACCTAGTAAGTACTCCATCAAACCACAATCAAAACTAAAAATCTACCTCCAAAGAAAAACATATTTTTGGTTGATATAGGATTGCCAATAATCCTAGGATGCTCCTACATCACATCCTCCTCCTCCTTCAGAGATTTAATCAACAAATTCTTTATCCTCTTCATTCTTGACGCATCCCACATAGACCATTACTATTGTGCATTTTGCTTTCAATCATTTGTCATATATTAAGATGCAACTCATTTATGAAGTCCCGATAGGATTGCTTCAGTTGATTTAATCTAGGGTCTAGGAATCAAAAGGATTTCTTCCTTTCCTATCTTTTCCTCACCATTTTGGTATACGAAGAAATTGGGTTAATGAACTTCTGAAATGATTTGGCTTTGTGCGGGTTGGTAGGTCTCAATCTTTCTTTTTTCAGTGTGCATATATGTTATATTAAAATCCTTATGAAGTCCTTAGAGGATTGTTCTCTAGATATACACTAGAGAGTGAATTATCATTTCTTTTTCTTTTGAATACAGTGCTATCTTTCTATTTAATGAGTTTCATTTTCTACACTTCAAAAGTAGAAGTATGCTTAAAGATGAATAACACATTTCACAATTAAATAAAATTTTAAAATTTTATAGATCATTTCTACAACTGCACATTAAAATTTCATGAGTTTGATCAAGGTTAAGAGGTGCCTGAATAGTAGTGCATTAATATCAATATCTATGATTTTAAATAGAGACACAAATTTTGAGTTATGTGGCAACTACCAATCGACATTATAAAATTTGTATACTTACCATTCTTTAATTTAAGATGATTTGTTTAAACAAAATTCAATAAAGGAAATTATTTGGAAGTTGTGCTTTTCTACATTTTTAAAAAAGAAGTATGCTTAAAAATGAATGATTGATTTAATAATTAAATAAAATCTTATACAATTGCACATTAGGCCTATAATCATGAATTTGATTAAGGATAAGAGATGCGTGAATATTGGTGCATTAATATCATTAACTATGATTGATTCTTATCTCATTGGACAACAATGCTTGAAGATCTGAACCTCCATCAAAAAATAAAATAGAGACATAAAATCTTGGGTTTAGTGGCAATTATCAATAGAAATTATAAAATTTGTATACTTAACAATTCATAAATTAAGATAATTTAATTAAATGGATTTAAAAAATGGAAAGTATTTGTAAGTTGTGTGATTTTCACCATATCGCCACTTTGTCTTGCAAGTGAACTATCATGAGAATGCTTGTTAAATTAAAATCACACAATTAACATGAAATAAATTTAATTAGGTGTTAGCCCATTTTCCTGTAATAGCAAAAATCCTCATAAAATGGTCTATCCTTGCAAAAAATTTCATGGCTTCTAGTCATTCCCTTTGGTCTCTGCAATGTTTTTCCTTGTTTCTAGCTCAAACCCTAGGTTTTATTTCATATTTCTAGTCGTTACATAGATAAACCCTAAATTACCTAGGCCTTGTTCTATTTGAGCATTACTTTTTTGGGCCACTTAAATCCCCTTTCTACATGTGGTTTATTTTCCTAGTCTTCACTGAATCATTTAATATCCTTTTATGTATCTAAGTCATTCAATGAACTGGTGAATTCATGTTTGTCACTTGTTCGCTTGATTCCTGGTGGTCACATCCTTCTATTCTGCGATTACCCAACTGCAGTGTTCACGTAATCTCCTAATGTCTGGCGGTTTCATGTTAACATTAGGCAACCCGATGAGCAGCTTGTTCTTTTCTTCAGTCACCGATTTGCTAAATGGTGGCCCCTATCAATAAAAAATGATACATGTGGACCGGTTGTCAGAAGGATGGTGATGTGGTAGCTTTTTATTGGCTTGCGTATTGTGAGTTAGAATCTATCAGTGGGGCCTGGCATCTTAGTACCTTTTAATCTAACAACAGGCGTATGATCTCAAGGAATATTTTTCCCCCACGATATCATACATCAACTGTTGATTCTTCCAAGGTTGTGGCACTTCAAATAGGTGGGTCCATTTCCAGATAGGCATAGATGGCGTTAGCTAATTGGTTGAAGGGAAAATGATTTGGCACCTCTCAGAATGTTTGGTGGCTGAGGAGGAAAAGTCAAAGGGGCTCTCCTGTTAGTTCTTTGCAACATGGCATTATTTGATTTGACAAGGTGGCTGATGCAGTAGGGTGGGGTCATGTTTCGGTGGCATCAACAAAAGATTCAAGAATGACAGTGGTCTTATGATCTCATGGAATCTTTTGGGCCTATGAGATCTTAAGAGAACTATCTGATCTTCTAGATGTTCAGGATGACAGTGAGTGGGATTGCCGACAAGAGTTACAATTGGTGCCTCTTTATTGGTTATGTCAGTGGAACCATTTTCCATGGTGTCATTCAGGTGTCGAGTTTTGATAGGTTGAGCTGACGGTTGATGAGGGCTTCTATGTGGTGGGTCCTTTGTCAGAGGTGACCGAGAAAAAGTGGTGAATGATTTTTTTCTAGGTGGCACAAGGTGGGCCCATGTGTGGGTCTTACATAAGATGATTCAGCGAACCAGTGACTATGTAATATCAGTGTCCTCTAAATTTGGCAGCTCCGATAACATTTTCCTTTGTTCACCTATTCTCAAAATAGTTTGGTGATGTTCTAAATGATTTGGCAAATAAGAGAATATAGTGGTCACTGAATCTCTAAATTAGCTAGTGGTGACATGAAAAATTCAACGAATAGGAGATGGCCTTTAGTCGCTAGTTCTCCAAATAGTAACTTGGGGCTAGTTATTTTTCTTGTTCACTGATTCGCTGAATAAAGGATGAGTTAAGGATTTCATTTCGAGAATGAGAAAAGTGTTTGTCGTGTAATGGCCAAATGTAAACCACGATTCCTATATGGTTAAGTCACAAAGCTGGGAAAAGATGAGAATCTAACGGTCATGTTTTAAAGTTGATCTCAGTTTTATGTTGACTGTCAATTTGCTGCTAGCCTCATGAAACTAGCCATTTCCCTACAGATTTGAATATTTTAAGGGTTTCCAATGACAAAAGGGATTGAAATTGAATGCTTATGTGGCTAGATTTGGTAGGAATGATTCTGTCAACTGACATGACATGGTCCAGAGGCTTCCATGACTATTTTTAGAGGTCTATACTATGATGGAATGGGTATATAGTTGCTTGACGCTTGTTGCAGGTGAAGTGATTAGATTGATAAGTATGGTTCCATGAATGTTCTGTGTTGTAAATATTACCTTCTTCTCTGCATATAGGGTTCCCTCTTTCCTTTTTGGCTATGGGAATAGAATATATGTTCTAAGAGATGTTTATATATGAGATTTCAATATATTTGTGCTGCTATCAGATTGTCTCCATTTGAATTTTAAATTTATTGATTATATCATCAAGGGTGTTGTAGTCCTTCTACTTGCATTTCTAGTGAGTGTCTATAGTAGAGTTGTTTTCATAGAAACAAATATGTTGAAGACTAGTTTTCAGATGTGTATGAGCTAGGGTATCAAGGGTATTTCATGCTTGTCTTTCAGTGGATGTTGATTAAAGTATCACTTGTTTGTAGGTCTCTTCTAAGGGGAGGGTTAAAATCCTTTGAATGAGTGATAGCACATTTGGATACACAAGTGGTTTGGTAATTCATGATCTAATCAATGGTGTATGTTGACATAAGGCATCAACATATTTGAATGTATTATTTTCTTGCTTCATAGCTCTTTGTTACAGTGAAGTATTTGACTCTACTGCCCATTGGATAAGGTACTGGTCTATGAGAGACTAAGGGTATTTCAAGGGTCCATTCAACCCAACGTCAATCATTCAAATCAAATACCTTTCCCTCTCATATTGGTAGTTGAAGTAGGAGGTCCTTTCTAGTCTTCAGACTCATTCTATGCAAATAGGGCTGTTGCATAAGATTTGGTTTCATTGGGGTGTTAGGTACCCATAGGGGTCTGAAAAATATTCCATAATAATATATTTGTAGGCCTATTGTTTGTCATGAGGTGTCTTGAGTGTGCAGATAAGGCAATACCCGCCTGAGTGATAGTGATGTGGAGCTCAAAGAAGAAAGAGGATTCCTTTCAATCCTCATCAATTGGACTCTTTCTTGTCAAACTTGAGTGAAAAATCTGAGAATCAAGCCCATACATTTATTCAAGTTTGGTCTTGCAAGGAAAAGCTCCAAAAAATTGGCAACTCTGCTGGGGATTGAAATAAGTTTACCAATAAGAGTATCCCAGAGGCTTGCTATATTCATTTTGGGGAAGAGTCTCATAAATGTCACAATCTAAAAGTTGTTTTCAGATCTACAAATGTATTACCTGGATTTGTTGTTGTAAACTTTAAAAAAAAATTATTATATGTGACTTTGCTATGAGGAATGCCTAGAATCTATTGGTGTTTCAAAGGAGATCAATGAAAATTTATGTCCTCTAAAAAGGGGTGGTGACTCTGTACTAGAATGTGTTGGAAACAATTGTCTGAAGGAAATTGCTACTCAATTATGTATTGTCTTTGATGTCACACTATGTCATAGTCTGCAGCAATCAGTTCCTACCGAGCTCAGTTAGTCTGCCAGACAGGAATATTAGTGCTTACCAAGTCTACTCGGTTATCAAAGAAAAGCAGTGTCTACCGAGTTCACTCGGTTACCAAAGAAAATTTAGTATTTATCTAGTTCACTCGGTTATCAAAAAAAAGGAAGATAGTGTTTACCGAGTTCAGTCGGTCATCGAAGAAAAGTTAGTGTTTACCGAGTTCACTCGGTTGCCGAAGAAAAGTTAGTGTTTACCGAGTTCAGTCGGTTATCAAAGGTAAAGGATTGTCGGTGTTTACCGAGTTCCCTCGGTCACCGAAAGATTATAAAAAGTTATGGTCACCGAGCACTGTCGGCCCTTGAAGGACTTTTGCAAATAGAGTTTGCTTAATTCAGCCGACTGTTATACTAAATAATGTCGATTTGACAAATCCAAAAATCATATAAATAAAAGGTCAAATGTGAAAAATAAATATACACAGCAGAAGATTTACAGAAGAAAAGAAGGAAAGGTATATGCGAATTTGTGAAGGATGTTCAGATATCCTTGAGGAGCAGCAGAGATTTATTCGATCAGAAAGGATCAAACTTATGCAGAACAGACATCTGTAGTTAGCAAGACAGTTGCATTATCATACAGGTCACTTTTTCATTGTTACCTTCTTATCATTGTAACAGTGAATTCTAAATCTCTTAACCGAGTTGGTTTAACAACCATAATGTAAATCCTCTAACAAGGTGACAATTCCATTGAATTGTTTTCAAGACCTCTTACCAGGCCACTCCTAGCAGGGTGTTTTAAATCCTCTAACAAGGTCACACCTAACAGTGTGTTTTGTAACCTTTTACCGGGTTGGCTTCTAACCGGGCATCACTTCAGAAAAGTGAAAATCAGTATCTAGATACATTGGTGGTTTTTCCCATATTGGGTTTCCACGTTAAATCTTGTGTCTCTTGTGTTCTTAATTGCTTTCTCAATCATATACATGTGCTGATGAATATCTAAAGATAATATTGCTAACACTTTCTGCATCTTCAAAGTTACTGCAATCTATTTACCGAGTGCTAAAACAGATAACATTGTTAAGATATCCTAAGGAATCTACAAAGAATTAATTATGAAGTGTTTTTATGGTTGACTGATTCACCCCCCCCCTCTTAGTCACTTCATCCATATTCCATCAATTGGTATCAGAGCATTTGGTGCTTGCAGGAAGGGTTTCAAGGACCTAAGCTAAAGATCAGGATGTCTTACAAGAGGGAAATTCCAAAGCTCAACAGAGATAACTTTTCTGCATGGCAAGGTCTCATGCGACTTCATCTGGCTTCCATTGGTGATTCAGGATGCAAATACATTAATGAAGAATACACAATTCCTAATGGCGCATTAACTGTTAAAGACATTGCAGATAAAAAGACTCACAACACCATGATGATAGACATTGCATCCGCTCTCAGCTATGAAGAATTTGATGATATTAAAGACTGCACTACTGCATATGAAATGTGGGTGGCACTGAAGAAAATATATGGTGGTGATGCAAATGTGAAAAGAGCCAAAGCAGAAAGCCTAAGAGGACAGTTTGACAAGATGAATATGAAGGAAGATGAAAACATTGCAAAATATGTTGAAAGAATCAAAGCAAGTGTAAGTGCAATTAGAGCTTCTGGAGGAACAATCTCAGATGAGACTGTTATAAGTAAGGTACTTAGAACACTACTCCCTATCTATGCGATAAGAGTATCAGCTATTCAAGAAAGAAGATGTGAAACAAACCACAATATAACTTTGGATGCTTTAGTTGGAAGATTGACAGCTTTTGAATTAGACAACTATGATAACTATGTTCCTAGTTCCAAAAATATTGAATCAGCATTTGAGGCCAAGGTTTCACTAAAGAAGAACAAGAAAATTAAAGAAGTTCAGTCAGAAAGTGAAGAAGAATCAGAAGAAAGTTCTGATAGTGATCTTGAAATTGTAGAAGCATTACTTGCAAAGAAGTACTCTAGACGGAAAGGTAAATATAAAGGTAAAACTCCTTTAATCTATTTTTCATGTGAAGAAATTGGACATATTGTAGCTAGGTGCCCAAACAAGCAAGTCAAAGAAGAAAAGAGAAGTCACAAGTACTATGGTTAAAAGAATTTCAAATCATACAAGGATAAAGGTAAGAAATCATGTTTTATGGCTAAAGATTCTGATGATAGTGAAGAAGAAATTGTCTTTATTGCTATAAAAGATGAATCTGATGATGATGAAGATAAGATGGCACTTATTTCTCATATAAGCAAAGATGATATATGGATAATAGATAGCGGATGTTCACACCACATGACTGGTGACAAGACAAAATTTGAATATCTAGAAGATTGTGATAGTGGTATTGTAAGATTTGGAAACAATGAACCTTGTTGTATAAAAGGAAAAGGAAGAATCTCTTTAACCAAAGAACTCATATGTGATAATGCTTATTGGGTTGAAGGACTAAAACATAATCTTTTAAGTGTAGCACAGCTAATCAACACTGGTTTCAAGGTTGAATTCATGAATGGTCAAGCAAGACTGCTAGATGGAAAAGGAAAACTCATTGGATCAGGCAAACAAACAAAAGGTAACTTTTTTTATCTTGATCTCAGTGAATATTCATGCTTTATTGCTCAAATAGAAGAAAGTTGGCTATGGCACAAAAGGTTATGTCATGTGAATTTTGATAACATGATAAAAATAAGCAAATTCAAGAAGGTTAGAGGCATTCCTACTTTGAAGAAACCTGACACTCGTCTATGTAAGAATTGTCAGATTGGCAAAATGAGTAAAACTAGTTTCAAGAGTAAGAACTATCAGTCTAAAGAAATTTTGGAAATTGTGCATACTGATTTATGTGGACCTATTGGAATACAAAGCTATACTGGAGATAAATTCTTTATTCTTTTCGTTGATGATTATTCTAGAATGATGACTGTCATGTATTTAAGAGAAAAATCAGAAGCATTTGAAAAGTTCAAATGGTACTTAGCAAGAGTAGAAAAAGAAACAGGGAAAAGATTGAAATGCTTAAGATCAGATAGAGGTGGTGAATTCATCTCCCATGATTTTAACAACTTCTGCATTGAAAGAGGAATCAAAAGATAGGTATCAGCTCCTAGAACTCCTGAACAGAATGGAATAGCAGAAAGAAGAAACAGATCTATTATGGATTGTGCAAGGACTCTAATGATAGAAAAGAACATCGCTATAAAGTACTGGAAGGAAGCTATCAGCACTGTAGTTCATACCTTGAACCGAGTACAACTGAAGAAAGACACATTCAAAACTCCTTATGAATTATGGTATGGCTATAAACCCAATGTAAGTTACATGAAAATATTTGGTAGCAAGTGTTATATCTTAAAAGAATCTAGAAGAAATAAATTTGATGTGAAAAGTGATGAAGGAATATTCCTAGGATATTCTAGCAAAAGCAAGGCATACAAATCTCTGAACTTATCTACTCACAAAGTCATAGAAAGTATACATGTAAAATTTGATGAGTTTGCAGAAAAGACTGAGGAAGAAAGCAAAAGGGAACCTGAGAACTATAGAAGATTCATTTACATTGAACCTGAAACATTGGCAGACACAACTATCAGTAAGGAAACTACATCTACCGAGCTGAGCACAGTTACCGAGTCACAGGAAGAAGTTCAAACTGAGTCACAGGAAGAAATTCAGACCGAGTCTCAGCCTGAAGTTACCGAGCAAATATCTACCGAGCCTGAGCAACCTGAAGAAGAGATCCTAGAAGACATCAGCATGAATCATTCAAAAGGCAAGGAACCTATACTAGCCAAATATGTCAAAAGACATCATACACCAGATCAAATCATTGGAAACAAATCAGATGGTACTATGACAAGAAGCAAGCTAAAAGGTACATGTTTGCTTACTGATTTTGAACCTAGAAATATCAAAGATGCATTGGAAAATGAAAGTTGGATTGAAGCAATGAATGAAGAATTAGAACAAATACAAAAGAACAAAACTTGGACTCTTGTACCTAGACCTAAAGATAAGAATGTAATTGGAACAAAATGGGTATTCAGAAATAAGCTGAATGAAGATGGTCAAGTATCTAGAAACAAAGCTAGACTGGTATGTAAAGGTTACTCTCAAGAAGAAGGTATAGATTATGGAGAAACTTTTTCTCCTGTTGCAAGATTAGAAGGTGTAAGAACTCTACTTGCTTATGCAGCACACAAAGGATTTAAGGTATATCAGATGGATATAAAATCTGCATTTCTCAATGGAATTCTTGATGAAGAAGTCTACATTGAACAACCTGAAGGTTTTGTTGATCCAGATAAAAGGGACATGGTCTGCAGGTTACACAAAGCATTGTATGGTTTAAAACAAGCTCCTAAAGCATGGTATGAAAGACTCCATAACTATTTGATTCAGATTAACTTCAAAAGAGCTAATGATAATAGCAATCTGTATATTAAAGAAGGACCGGATGACAAAATTGTATTGGCAGAAATATTTGTGGATGATACTATATTTACAGGGAATGAGGATTAGTGCAAAGAATTTTCAGAGCAAATGAATAGAGAATTTGAAATGTCCATGTTTGGTTTAATAAAATTCTTTGTTGGTCTTCAAATTCAGCAAAGCAAGAATGGTATATACATTACTCAATCCAAATACATTAAGGAGATACTTAAGAAGTTTGGTATGGAAGATTCAAAACCAGTTGGTACACCCATGTGTACTAGACTAAAACTTACCAAAAATGATGATTCAAAAGAAGTTGATCCGACCCTATACCGATTTATGATTGGAAAATTGTAATATGTAGTACATACAAGACCTGATATTGCCTTAGCAGTCGGTATAGTAGCTAAATTCTCAGCAAAACTTAAGGAAAATCACATGATGGCAATCAAAAGAATCTTAAGATACTTAAGAGGAACTGAAGAATATGGTTTGTGGTATAAATTTGGAGGCAATCTAGACTTGAAAGTGTTTACTGATGCTGATTGGGCAGGAAACATTGATGACAGAAAAAGCACAAGTGGTGGAGCATTTTTTCTTAGAAAAAGACTGGTATCCTGGACTAGTAAAAAGTAGAATTGCACATCTCAATCCACAACTGAAGCAAAATATGTTGCTACTGCAGTAAATTGTTCAAATATTGTGTGGTTCAAATAGCTATTAGAAGGTATGAAGGTTGAAATCAAAGAACCAGTTGTTATATTTTGTGACAATACCAGTGCAATAAACATTTCTAAGAATCCAGTAATGCATTCCAAAACCAAGCACATTGCTATTAAATATCACTTTGTCAGAGAATTGGTGCAGGACAAGGAAATCAGATTAGAATATATTCATACAAAAGAATAGATTGCAGACATTTTTACCAAACCATTACCTAAGGATGCATTTGTGTATCTAAGAGGTAAGTTAGGGGTCATTCCCCTATCCAAGGCTCACTAAATACAATTTTAGTGATGCATCAACCAGAACATGATTGAAAATCAACTTGTTGATGCAGCATATTAAAGGAATCATTGCATATGAATCAGTACTTGAGGTACATTAATTTTCACCGGTAATATGTGAATTATCTTTGGCATGTGTTGTCAAAGAGGGAGTGTTTGCTATTATTTTCAAGAAATTTTCAATAGTCAGAAGGAAAAATTTTCAGGATACAGGAAGTTTGCTGACAGAGGGAGATTTGAATCTAAACCGAGCTAACTCTTTCAAATTTCTTATGCTATGACATATTGTGTTGCCATCAATGCCAAAGAGGGAGATTGTTGGAAACAATTGTCTGAAGGAAATTGCTACTCAATTATGTATTGTCTTTGATGTCACACTATGTCATAGTCCACAGCAATCAGTTCCTACCGAGCTCAGTCGGTTTGCCAGACAGGAATATTAGTGCTTACCGAGTCTACTCAGTTATCAGAGAAAAGCAGTGTCTACCGAGTTCACTCGGTTACCAAAGAAAATTTAGTATTTACCGAGTTCACTTGGTTATCAAAAAAAAAGAAGATAGTGTTTACCGAGTTCAGTCGGTCATCGAAGAAAAGTTAGTGTTTACCGAGTTCACTCGGTTGTTGAAGAAAAGTTAGTGTTTACCGAGTTCAGTCGGTTATCAAAGGTAAAGGATTGTCGGTGTTTACCGAGTTCCCTCGATCACCGAAAGATTATAAAAAGTTATGGTCACCGAGCACTGTCGGCCCTTCAAGGACTTTTGCAAATAGAGTTTTCTTAATTCAGCGGACTGTTATACTAAATAATGTCGATTTGACAAATCCAAAAATCATATAAATAAAAGGTCAAATGTGAAAAATAAATATACACAGCAGAAGATTTACAGAAGAAAAGAAGGAAAGGTATATGCGAATTTGTGAAGGATGTTCAGATATCCTTGAGGAGCAGCAAAGATTTATTCGATTAGAAAGGATCAGACTTATGCAGAACAGAGATCTATAGTCAGCAAGATAGTTGCATTATCATACAGGTCACTTTTTCATTGTTACCTTCTTATCATTGTAACAGTGAATTCTAAATCTCTTAACCAAGTTGGTTTAACAACCATAATGTAAATCCTCTAACAAGGTGACAATTCCATTGAATTGTTTTCAAGACCTCTTACCAGGCCACTCCTAGCAGGGTGTTTTAAATCCTCTAACAAGGTCACACCTAACAGTGTGTTTTGTAACCTTTTACCGGGTTGGCTTCTAACCGGGCATCACTTCAGAAAAGTGAAAATCAGTATCTAGATACATTGGTGGTTTTTCCCATATTGGGTTTCCATGTTAAATCTTGTGTCTCTTGTGTTCTTAATTGCTTTCTCAATCATATACATGTGCTGATGAATATCTAAAGATAATATTGCTAACACTTTCTGCATCTTCAAAGTTACTGCAATCTATTTACCGAGTGCTAAAACAGATAACATTGTTAAGATATCCTAAGGGATCTACAAAGAATTAATTGTGAAGTGTTTTTATGGTTGACTGATTCACCCCCCCCCTCTCAGTCACTTCATCCATATTCCATTAGAATGAACCTAAGGTGTGTAGCCTTGTTTCATATTTTAGTTAGATGTGATGTGAACAACAATAATAAGCAAAGGCTTCCAGGTATTCCCCATTCAATATTTTGTGTATTTGCATGGTCCTTATCAAATGATTTTGCCATTAAAGAAAATGACATATAAGTGTGAAGTATGTAGGAAAGGTTTAGTGACAAAAGAAGGTTAGTTTTGAGTATAGATTTCATGTCATTGGTCTTGTAGAATTTCAAGTGGTTGTGCAAAAGTTGCAGCCAATAATGGGAGATTACAGGGTTTCTTTTGTCGGAGGATATGTGCCATTTTTTTATGATGGCATACCTCATTTCCCTAATAAGATCCTTGATAAAATCAGGGGATACTTGCCTAATTTTAATGGGAACCATCTAATTTCAACCAGTCACCATGTTCAGTTGTTTTGTGACTTGAAATTGCTCATGAGGATGTGCATATGAAATTGTTTGTTCAAACTCTAGAAGGTGATGCTAGAGACTGGTTTTATTTTCTACCAGCATGTTCTATTTCATCTTGGAGTGAGATGCATTCAGCCTTCATGGAGTGATTTGGAGAAAGGGTAAGCATATCTAATTCTTATGATAAGTTTTTAAAGATTCATATTGAGAGTGATGAACTTGTCCCTCAATTCAATATCAGATTTGCAAAAGTTTTGAATGAAATCCCTAAAGGTTATAGACCCAATGATCAAGTGTGCGTGAATGTCTACTTTGATGCATTTGGTAAGAAAATGAATTACTTATTGAGGGATAAAGAACCTATATCATTATATCAGGCATTTATAACTGCAATGGATATTGAAAACAATTTGAAATATGGATTGATCAGAGGTCATTTTGCCATGAATGTATGCCGGTATGATGAATATGAAAGAAAAGAAGAATGCAGTGTTGATACCACAATTTGATGAAGGGTGCTCCCCTTAATATCACAAACACATAACAGAAATAGAGAAACCACAACAATATGCAAGAACAGAAAATTGGCTTCTTATTATCTCCACAAATGTGGAATTACAAAATTTTAGAATTACAATATGCAAAGCCACATGGGTATTCCCTTACAATATTCTGTAGGAAAAAGCCTCGAATCAATACCTAGATCTACTACCCAGAACTATTCTGAACTGCCTAAGACAATAATACAGCCTTCCTTATATAGGCAATTTTCCACCGCTTGGGAAGGTTCCAAAATTTTAGCCAATAAGGCCGACCAAACTTAGAATTATTTTTATTTTACATTTCATTACATGATAGTCGGCTCAAGATAACCTTTGAAACCTGAACATAAATTTTGAAGAAAATTATTTTTCGCCATTTCAGGTGGCCCAACTTCCGAAGACCATAAGTCATCACCAGTTGACCCGATCAGCTATTATAACCCCATTTCAGAAATGCCACGAAGCGCTCTACAGGCTTGACTTGCGCAAGCGCCTGTGACCCAAATTTTCAACCTCATTCGGGGCCTCTAAAGCTTTCAAAACTGATTTCAAAGTTTCTGTACCCTGCTACCAATACCGAAAATCTTCAATATCTTCCAATATACACTTGATCTGGCAATGAAACTTTACTGGCAGACTTATATGACCAAAATGAACCTCCAAGAAAGAAATCAAATCATTCTGAGCACATACGAAAATTACCAAAAATAGTAACTTTCCATAAATAGCAGCTCTGCACAAAACAACCCTTATTGAATATAAAAACATAAATATTTTTGGGTGATGCAAGATTGCTCTTACACCCAGGATGCTCCTGCATCAGACACCCGGGGTAATTTGAGAAGTGACCCTGTCACGACTCAGGTGTGCAGAGGAAAACCAAGATGGTTAACCTCCTCCTTTGTTAGCCATGATGAATCTTCAACAGGTCATCATTTCCACTTGACCAGATATTCTTCATATGTCCTGTTCCTTGTGCTTCTGCCAACACGACTATCCAGTATATCTTCAATCTCCTTAGTGTCTGAACTAGTTGCTGGAATACTCCACTGTGCTGCTGTGATCTCATCTTCAACACCTCCCTCATGATACTCTGTCAGATCTAAAATGTTAAACACTGGTGAAATATTTAGCTCAGTAGGAAATTCTACCTCATATGTGTTTCCTAAATCATGTTTCTTCAATATCCTGCATGGTCCAAACTTCTTCATTTTCAGCTTGTTATATGTACCAACTAGAAACTGCTCCTTCCGCAAATGAACCATGACTTCATCACCAACCTGAAATTCCTTATACCTCCTTTTCTCAACTGCCTTAGCCTTATACTATGCGTTCATCTTGGTAATATGCTTCCTCACCTCCCCATGGATGTTCTTCAAGTGTTCTATAAAATCCTCAGCTTCAGCACTACTTATTTCTCCTTTATCTATCTTCCTCAATTCAGATGCATTTCTTGGACTACTTCTATATACAATCTGGAATGATGATTTACCAGTGCTCCTGTTGACAGAATTATTGTATGCAAATTCTTCCTGTGGCAAAATCAAATCCCATCCCGTTGGCTTATCTCCAACCAAACATCTCAGCAAATTTTCCAAACTCCTATTCACCACCTCTGTCTGTCCATTAGTCTCTGGATGATGTGATGAACTGAACTTCAAATCTTTCTTCAACTTCTACCACAATGTATGCCAGAAATATCCAACAAACTTAGTGTCCCGATCTGAAACTATGGTCTTTGGCAAACCATGAAGTCTCACTACTTCTCTGAAAAACAATTCTGCTACATGAACAACATCATTAGTCTTCTTGCAGGGAATGAAATGTACCATCTTGGAAAATCTATCAACCACCACAAAAATTGAATCATGCCCCTGCTGAGTCCTCGGTAAACCAAGAACAAAGTCCATGCTAATATCCTCCCAAGGCTTCTCTGGTACAGGTAATGGCTGATACAATCCTGTATTCTGCTTCACTCCTTTCACCATCTGACATACTCTGCAACTCTGTACAAACTTCTTCACATCTTGCTGCAACTGTGGCCAATAATAATCCTCACTAACCAAACCAATGGTTTTCTCATGACCAAAATGTCCAGCCAATCCTCCACTATGCTTCTCCTTGATGAGATTCTCCCTCATAGAACTTCATGGAATGCACAACTAACTCCCTCTGAATAGCATATCATCCTGGATGATGAAATCCAACCATTTCATCCTATCTAGAGTAACAAGTTCTGTACAAGCTTTCCAAGCTTCACCAAAATCAGGATCCTCTGGATACAAATTCTTGAGTTCCTTGAACCCAACCACTTCAATCTGCATTTTTGTCAGCAATAGTTTTCTTCTGCTAAGAGCATCTACAACCCTATTAGAATTTCCACTCCTGTGTTTCAAAAAAAATGTATAACTCTGCAAAAACTCAACCCATTTCAAATGCCTCTGATTCAACTTTCCTTGACTATTCAAATATTGCAAAGCTTGATGATCTATATACAAAACAAACTCCTTAGGAAGTAGATAATGTCTCCACTTCTTTAATGCCTGAACTATAGCATAAAATTCCTAATTATAAACAGAATACTTCCTCTTGGCATCATTTAACTTCTCACTGAAATACGCAACAGGTTTACCTTCTTGGCTCATAACAGCTCCTATTGCAGTACCACTAGCATCACAATCTACTTGAAACACCTTATTAAAATCTGGAAGTGCTAAAATAGGTTGTTCTGTAACTTTTTGTTTCAATAATTGAAAACTCTTTTCTGCCCCATTAGTCCACTTAAACTCTTTTCTATCCCCTCTCATTGTTTCATTCAAGGGTCCACAAATACTGCTAAAATTTTGGATAAACTTTCTGTAAAAGCTAGCCAAACCATGAAAAGATCTTACCTCAGTAGCACTCCTTGGAGTAGGCCATTCAAGGATAGCCTGTACCTTCTCTAGGTCCATTTTTAGACCTTCTGCTGAAACTAAAAATCCCAAATACACTAACTCTTTCTTCACAAAACTCCACTTCTTCAAATTAATCAACAATTTCTCTTCTCTCAGCTTCTCAAATACCATACGAATATGCATCATATGCTCCTCCAATGTCTTACTAAAGATCAAAATATCATCTAGGTAAACAATGACAAACTTACCCAGAAATTCTTTTAGAACCTCGTTCATGAGCCGCATGAAAGTGCTCGGTGCATTGGTTAGCCCAAAAGGCATGACTAACCACTCATACAATCCTTCCTTTGTCTTGAAGGCAGTCTTCCATTCATCTCCTTCTCTGATCCGAATCTGATGATATCCACTTGTTAGATCTATCTTTCAAAAATACATAACTCCACTCAAACAGTCCATAATATCATCCATTCATGGCAATGGAAACCTGTACTTGATTGTGATCTTGTTTATTGCCCTAGAATCTATACACATCCTCCATTCTCCATTCTTCTTTGGTGCTAATACCGCTGGTACAGCACAGGGACTCAGACTCTCACAGATCAATCCTTTCTGTAACAACTCATGTACTTGTCTGTTCAACTCCTCACTTTCTGTAGGTGTCATTCTATGTGCTGCCTTGTTTGGCAAACTCGCTCCTAGGATCAAGTCCATCTGATGGCTAATCTTCCTGACTGGTGGTAATCTATCAGGCACGTTATCGGATACAATATCCTGAAACTCATTCAACAAATCTGCAACTTCTACAGGAATATCTTCTACTTCCTCTTTACCAGCTTTTGGAATTAAAACAAAACATACATGCTCATGCCTCATACCATCTAGGAAATTTCTTCCATCAACAAAAGTTATCTTTGCAGTACCACATACCTTTTCTTTAGTCTCCTTCAATGGTTTTAGCTTATGTCACACTCCATCCTTTGTCAGGGAATAGGTATTCGCACGACCATCATGTACAGCACATCTGTCGAACTACCATGGTCTACCCAACAACATATGACATGCATCCATAGATATGATATCACACAATACCTCATCTTGGTATCCGCTGATCTTGAACTTTACTAGGCACTGTTCACTGACCATGACCTTGTGGTCATCCTGCACCCAGGCAATCCGATATGGATGTGTGTGTTTCTATCTCTTGAGCTTCAACTTTGTCACCATCTCTTTTGACACCAAATTGTCAGTGCTTCCACTATCGATAATCACATCACAACATTTACCCTCACACTTGCATCTAGTGCGAAATAGGCTCCTTCTTTGTTCAGGTTCATTCTCACCACTCAGCAAGACTCTTCTATAAATTAGCATTTCTCCTCTTTCAGCATCTTCAGAATTTGATGATCTAGCATCTTCATCGACATGTGCAACTCTGGCCTGGCCTTCATTTCTCCTATCTGTTCTGCCTTGGCACTAAGGACATTCAAATGCCCTGTGACCTTCTTCTCCACAGTGAAAACATGTTCCATGGAAGCCACCTCTTCCAGATCCTTGTCCTCTTCCTCTTCCTCTTCCTCTTTGATCTCTATTATTCTGATCCTGGAAGCGATTGAAATTATTTCCTCACTGATTCTGACTGCTATTGGCCTCATCCTTCTTTTTCAGATCTTCATTTCAGCCACCATATGACCGTCCACCAGATCATCCACCGCGACCTCTTCCATTTTGTCTGCTTTCAAACTTGTTGTTCAACTTTTCCTCTACTTTTAGGGCAAACTAGTATGCCTCTTCAATACTATTCATTCGAACTAGATTCAGCTCCTCCTGAATGCTTGGCCTTAACCCATTAAGGTATCAGGCAACTTTCTACTTATCAGCTTCTGCATGGCCTGTTCTGATGAGAAGTCGATAGAACTCCTCTGTATACTCCTGAACAGATCTTCCTGCTTGCTTCAGACTCTGCATTTTCTTCAGTAGGTCAAGCTCATAATCAACAGGAATGAACTGTCACTTCAATTTATCCACCATCCGATCCCATCTCATGATTTTCTCTTTTCCCCTTCTATTTCGCTCCAACTGAATCTCTTGCCACCATATCTTCGCATGACCTTTCAGTCTGGCCTTCGCAAATTTGACCCTATCAAGATCCTCAACATCTTCATACTCAAAATATTCTTCACATTCATTGATCTAGTCGATCAATTCCTCTGGGTTAAGATTTCCAGAAAATGTAGGAACCTCAATCTTAAGTCTTTTCCGAATCTTGGAAATCGCCCGAAAAAGTCTTTCTTCCTCTTGGTTCACAATTTCAACTTCTCCTTCTTGATATTCTTCTTCGGCTTCATCCTCACTTTCGTCTCTGACATTAAGATTCATTCATCTACTAATCTCTTCTTGCAATGCTCGCACTTGTCTCTGTAGCTCTCTAACCTCAGGTGTCACAGCACCAGCTCTTCTGCCACGTTCTCTTCGTGGAGGCATTTTCATGATGCGCACTGAAACCCTAACCATGGTCCTGGTGCAAACTACCTCACAGTCGGTGATCTATTTACACACTCAAGAAAACCTGCTCTGATACCACTTGATGAAGGGTGCTCCCCTTAATACCACAAACACATAACAGAAACAAAGAAACCACAACAATATGTAAGAACAAAAAATTGGCTTCTTATTATCTCCACAAATGTGGAATTAAAAACTTTTAGAATTACAATATGCAAATCCACATGGGCATTCCCTTACAATATTTTGTAGGACAAAGCCTCGAATCAATACCCAGATCTACTACCCAGAACTATTTTGAACTACCTAAGACAATAATACAGCCTTCCTTATATAGGTAATTTTCCACCGCCTGGGAAGGTTCCAGAATTTTAGCCAATAAGGCCGACCAAACTTAGAATTATTTTTATTTTACATTTCATTACATCATAGTCAGCTCAAGATAACCTTTGAAACCCAAACAGAAATTTTGAAGAAAATTATTTTTCACCATTTCAGGTGGCCCAACTTCCGAAGACCATAAGTCATCACTAGTTGACCCAATCGGCTATTATAACCCCATTTCGGAAATGCCACGAAGCACTCTATTGGCTTGACCTATGCAAGCGCCCGTCACCCAAATTTTTGACCTCATCCGTGGCCTCTAAAGCATTCAAAACTGAGTTCAAAGTTTCTGTACCCTGCTGCCCATACCGAAAATCTTCAATATCTTCCAATATACACTTGATCTGGCAATGAAACTTTACTGGCAGACTTATATGACCAAAATGAACCTCCAAGAAAGAAAACAGATCATTCTGAGCACATACAAAAATTACCAAAAATAGTAACTTTCCATAAATAGCAGCTCTGCACAAAATAACCCTTATTGAATATAAAAATATAAATATTTTTGGGTGATGCAAGATTGCTCTTACACCCAGGATGCTCCTGCATCACAATTCCAAATCAGGGTACCAACACTTCTATTGTAGTTTGTAATTAGATTGAAATGTCAAACTAGAATTTGTGTATAAATGTTGTTGAGTCTTTTGTTACTGATGAGGCATGTGTTCAGGCTACTACAACAGTAAGATATATTCCAGACCTTGATAGAATTGAGCAGTGTGTTGGCGTTTTGAGTTGTGAATTAGATACTGCAGTCAATTCTTGTAATTTTGATTATGAGCATGATTTTGCTAATGTTCCTAGACGTGAGGTTGCTACTTCTATATCTCAGTATTATATAAATAAAGAGGCTGAAAGTTATGTCTCTAATGATGAGTTTGAAGTTGTTGCACAGGATGAGAAATGTGATTCCTAGGCATATCAATCATAGTCAGAGGAACATAGTGTTGAAAGTGGTTATTAAAATGAGAATGATGAAGGCAATGATGTAGAGGTGTCTTCATATGAGTCAGATGTAACATGGGAGGAGGAAAGTAATGATGGAAGTGAACACTCCTTTGACAGTGAAGGTATGATTTCTCTTTTTGAATCTAAAAATGAGAATGAATCTCAGATTTTGCATTATAAAAATCATTCTGAATATGATGATTTTGAGAATGATTTGTCCTCAAAGTATGAAGATAAGGAAATGGTGATTAAATGTGATATCAGTGAGGATGAACATGAAGATTTGAGTAAAGGTTTATCTAATGGTCCTACATTGGGTAATGAAGTTGCAGCATATAGTAGAGGGTTTAGGGGTGAATCATGGTTTTTCTATAATGGTATTCCTAAACAAGATAATGAATAAGATGTAATTATGGACACTATATGCTTGGTAGGTGATGTTGACTATGAATCTTCATATAGTTCTAATTTTGCTTCATATGCTGAGAGTCTCCATGAAAATGAAATGGGTAGTGAGTTTAAAGTGTTTACTAATACTTTATATGATGAGGACTAGGATGATGATCAGCCCATTTTTTGTCATAATGTTTAACAAGGTGTATTACATGGAGTTATCAATCCATTGTTTGAAGAACACATGGAGGTTTTAGATGTAGTTGAACTGGATGTAAATGATGACATATTGTCATACTGCTATTAGGAACTAGGATGTTATTCTTCCATGATTGATAGAGTTTTAAGTGATGATGTTGCATTTTGTGCATTGGAAGGTTTTGGAGTGGTTACAAAATTTGATGATGATGACATGTGTGATTATAAATCTAATTATTCATTTGAACTCCAACCAGCTACACCTGAGGATATGCAAAGTCAAGGTATGAATGAAGATTTTTATCAAATAAAGTATGTGACTTTTGCATTTTAGATTGATAGCATGCATAAATTAGTAGATAAAGATTAGTTTCAGTTTGATGGCGGTATTCATGACCATGTTGAGTTTTAATTTCATAGTGAGAAAGATGATGAAAGTGTTTCAAGTGTTTACATGCACTATGAGAATGAAGACAAATATTTTGTTTTGCCTAATGGACTGGTTCAAAGAATTGCTATTCTTGGTGAAAAAAATGGAAATAAAGTGTCTAGGTTACCTGAAGAAGAAAGAAATGAAAATCAGGTATATGACAGCGGTAAAAAGTTTTGAAAATTTCTGGTGATTCAGGGCCATCGTTTGTACGTAGTAGGAGTAGTTTTCTTGTTTTCAATAAATTTGTTGGAGAAGGGTTTTTGTGGGGTGGTCTGCTTCTCCCAGAGATCTGATTTCTTTCCATAGCCTACAAGAGGCATGCATCCTCAGACAGAGCCACTGTTAGCCCATTTTCTTGTAATAGCAAAAATCCTCAGAAAATGGTTTGTCCCTGCAAAAATTTTCATGGCTTCTGGTCATTCCCTTTGGTCTCTGCAATGTTTTTCCTTGTTTTTGGCTCAAACCCTAGGTTTTATTTCATATTTCGAGCCATTACATAAAAAAACCCTAAATTACCCCGGCCTTGTTCTATTTGAGCATTACTTTTTCCAACCACTTAAATCCCCTTTCTACACATGGTTTATTTTCCCAGTCTTTGTTAAATTATTTAATACCCTTTCATGTATCTAAGTCATTCAGAAAACTAGTGAATTCATGTTTGTCGCTTGTTTGCTTGATTCCTGGTGGTCACATCTTTCTATTCATCAATTACCCAACTACAGTGTTCACGTAATCTCCTAATGTCTGGCAGTCTTATGTTGACATTAGGTGACCCGGTGAGTGGCTTGTTCTTTTCTTCAGTCATCAATTTGTGAAATGGTGGCCCCTATCAATAAAAAATGATAAACATGGACTAGTTGTCAGAAGGATGTTGATGTGGTGGCTTTTTATTGGCTGGCGTATTGTGAGTTGGAATCTATCAGTGGGGCCCAACATCTTAGTGCCTTTTAATCTAATGGAGGGCATATGATCTCAAGGAATATTCTTCCCCCATGAGATCATACACCGAACGTTGATTCTTCCAAGGTTGTAGCCCTTCAAATAGGCGGGTCCACTGCCAGATAGGCACAGATGGCATTATCTAATTGGTTGAAGGGAAAATGATTTGTAACCTTTAGAATGTTTGGTGGCTGAGGATGAAAAGTCAAAGGGTCCCGCTTGTCAATTCTTTGCAACATGGCATTATTTGATTCGACAAGGTGGTTGATGCAGCAGGGTGAGGTCATGTTTTGGTAGCGTCAATGAAAGATTCAAGATCAATGATGGTCTTATGATCTCATGGAATCTTTTGGGCCTACAAGATCTTAAGACAACCATCTAATCTTCCAGGTGTTCAGGATGAGAGTGGGTGGGACCGTTGATAGGTGTTACAATTGGCACCTCTTTACTAGTTGTGTCAGTGGGACCATTTGCCATGGTGTCACTGTGGTGTCAAGTTTTGATAGGTCAAGCTGGAGGTTGATGAGGGCTTGTATGAGGTGGGTCCTTTGTTAGAGGTGACCGGGCAGAAGTAGTGAATGATTTGTTGCCAGGTGGCACAAGGCGGGCCCATGTGTGGGTCCTACATAAGATGATTCAGCGAACCAACAACTATGTAATATCAGTGTCTTCTAAATTTGGTGACTCGAATAATGTTTTCCTTTGTTCACCTATTCTCGGAATAATTTTGCAATGTTCTAAATAATTTGGTGAATAAGCGAATACAGTGGTCACTGAATCTCTAAATTAACTGGCGGTGACATGAAACATTCAGTGAATAGGAGATGGCCTTCAGTCGCTAGTTCTCCAAATAGTAACTTGGGGTTAGTTGTTTTGCTTCTTCACCGATTTGCTAAGTAAAGGATGAGTTAAGGATTCTATTTTGAGAATGAGTGAAGCCTTTGTCGTGTAATCACCAAATGTAAACTAGGATTCCTATATGGTTAAGTAATGAAGAGTGGGAAAGATGAGAATCTAACAGTTGTGTTTTAAAGTTGATCTTAGTTTGATGTTGACTGCTGATTTGCTGCTAGCGCCATGAAACTAGCCATTTCCCTACATATTTGAATATTTTGAGGGTTTCTAGCGATAGAGGGGACTAAAATTGAATGCTTATGTGGCTAGATTTGGTAGGAATGATTTTGTCAACTGACATGGCATGGTCCAGAGGCTTCCATGACTGTTTGCAAAGGTCTGTAACATGACAAAATGGGTATACAGTTGCTCAAAGTTTGTTGCAGGTCAAGTGATCAGATTGATAAGTATGGTGTATGCATGATCTTCGATACATTTTCAGAGTTTTCTCATAAATGGAGATCATTCTTGGATCTGACCACTTAGTTTTCATCCATTGTAATAAATTTTGATTGATTTTAGCTAGTTTGGTGGGTAAAACCCTAACCCTAATCATTTGTAGCTTGGTTCATCTTATTTTTGGATACCAAGATGATTAGGGGTATATATGGCTATAATTTTGATTTGAAGAAGGGTTCGTAGTTTTTGGTCATAAGTTTCTAGTTTTAGAGCTGGTTCCATGAATGTTCTACCTTGTAAATATTACCTTCTTCTCTACATATAGGGTTTCCTCTTTCCTTTTTGGCTATGGGAATAGAATACATGTTGTAACAAATGTTTATGTATGAGATTTCAATATATTTGTGCTGCTATCAGATTGTCTCCATTTGAATTTTAAATTTATTGATTATAGTATCAAGGGTGTTGTAGTCTTTCTACTTCCATTTCTAGTGAGTGTATGTAGTAGAGTTGTTTTTGTAGAAACAACTAAGTTTAAGACTAGTTTTTAAATGTCTATGAGCTGGGGTATCAAGGGTATTTCATGCTTGTCTTTCAGTGGATGCTGATTAAAGTATCACTTGTTTATAGGTCTCTTCTAAGGGGAGGGTTAAAATCCTTTGAATGAGTCATAGAACATTTGAATACACAAGTGGTTTGGTAATGCATGATCTAATCAATGGTGTATGTTGATGTAAGGCATCAACATATTTGAATGTATTGTTTTCTTGTCTCATAGCTCTTTGTTGCAGTGAGGTATTTGACTCTGCTACCCATTGGATAAGGCACTGGTATATGAGAGACTAAGGGTATTTCAAGGGTCCATTCAACCCAACATCAATCATTCAAATCAAATACCTTTTCCTCTCATGTTGGTAGTAGAAGTAGGAGGTCCTTTCTAGTCTTCAGACTCATTCTATGCAAATAGGGTTTTTGCATAAGATTTGGTTTCATTGGGGTGTTAGGTACCCATAGGGATCTAAAAGATATTCCACAATAATATATCTATAGGCCTATTGTTTGTCATGAGGTGTCTTGAGTGTGCAGATAAGGCAATACCCGCTTGAGTGATGTGGAGCTCAAAGAAGAAGGAGGATTCATTTCAATTCTCATCAATTGGACTCTTTCTTGTCAAACTTGAGTGCAAAATCTAAGAATCAAGCCCATACATTTATTCAAGTTTGGTCTTGCAAGGAAAGCTCCAACACTAGGAACTCATAAAAACTATCTTGTATTTTCTAGATTTGGCTATGTGCATTTCCCCATTAGCATTTTGGACCACATTCCATGATATATTATTGAGATGTTGAACCATGTCTACATATTGATGATGGATCATGGAAAGTGATGCAAAATATTGATGGAATCTACATTTCAGTGTTGAATCATGGAAAGTGATCCAAAATGTTGATGGAATCTACATCTTGATGATATTTCACATGAAAAGTCATCTAAATTATTGATGGAAATTACATCATGATGATGGATCATGAAATGTGATTCAAAATATTGATGGAATCCACAACTTGATGATGGATCATGAAATTTGATGCAAAATTGTTTTTTAGAAATGTACACATATTCAAATATAGAAAATACAAGATAATTTTATGAATAGTGGAAATTTTGTTTTTAACTCGTAAAAATGACATGGATAAGGATATAGATAATGCTCCTTTAAAAATAATGTGTTGGAATGATTTAATGACCTTGGAAAATTATATGATTAAGAAAAGGCACAAAGGAACATTATATGACAATTTAAAACAACATTAACGTTTCTAAAATTAAATGAAAAATAAGAAGAAGAAATGGTTTTTGAAATATTCAAATTGTAGTTGAAAAAGGATACTACTTAAGCTAGAAAATTTATAGACACAACATTCTAGGATAACATGAAATGGTCCTTGATCAAGTGGTATTCATTGCAACCATGTTAAGAAAATGAGTTTCAGTTACCATATAGAATCCATTCAATCTTTTGTATGTAAATAATTCAATTTAGTTGGAGGAGAATAAAAAGTTGCATATTATTATTAATTTTGAAATTTGAGTGATCATATCATAGTGGTGACATGAAAGATACAAAATATATACTTGTAGAATCACATGTAATGAATTGGAGCATTAAAACCCTAGAGTTGGCTCTAAATGTAACAAAAAAAGGGCCACTAGGTGTGATACAGAGATCAAATGTTGGAAATCTCAAGATGATGACTCACTAATAGAGATACATCATGGGACCAATACACCAGTTAAGATGAATATTATTATCCAATACACTTCCAATGGTTCCTTACTCTTTCTTCAATTTTTTTTTGACCAAAATGAAACATGAGTTCTGGTTACATCTGTACTGATTTCTTACTTGTAGCATCTTAGATGATCCTATAGGATGAATTCCGCTCATAGGTTCAAAAATTGGAAAATGTTGTATTGTGGTGAACTTAGGTGAGAAATTTTAATAAAGGAATCATAACAACATGTTGGACTCATAGGTGCAGACCCACAACTTTGAACATGCATGGTTTACCTTCTAGCTACTTAGTTTCCTAGTAGCCCTATGAGACTGGTTTTCTCCATATAAATTGTGATCATGGGAGCATTATTAAAAAATAAGGGCAGTTTGGAGTACCCTTTCTAGTTCTCTTCAAGACTTGAAAGTATAATTTTCTGACTCCAACTTCTGTTATGATTGTCTACACCATGTGCACAAAAACAAAAAGGCCTATTTAGGTAGCTTAAAGAGGGGGATATTATGCAGGGGTATGGTCTCATACTCCAATCACTTGGGATATATAGGATACCATGAAATACTATCACATACATAATTTTAGCCTTTGAAAAGATCATATGTAGAAACTAGCTTGATGATTACATGGTTTTCAGGGCTAAATAAGCTAAATTAAACAATGAACGTCCATTTAAACTTGGAACTAGGACTTCTAGACCATTGGATCATCTTAAGGATACCAAATAACTCTTAAACCCAAAGCTTGGGCCCGTGGAACACTTCTCAACAAAAGTTCTAGGGTTGATTGCATAAATTCACTAAGTAATAACATGGCGAGGTCTATGTAGGGTTGCAAAAATATCCTTTTCCCCTACATGTAAAAATATGTAAATATCAAAATTTTTAAGTACATCAATAAAGCTTGATTTCCTCCAAAGGCCAAAGGGAGTGAATGGAGGAGATTTAAGAAAATTCCATTTGAAAGAAAACTCTGATCACAAATAGCCTCATATACCAATAGTGGTAAAATGTTAGGTATCTATGGTCCATGATCAATTAAAAATGTTATAAAAATTGAAAATCAGACCTATGATCCTACTCTTATAAATGAATTCAAAAAACTAGTGATAGATTAACTGTGCAGTCCGTACAAGAGGCTGAAAATAGTGAAAAATGAGTAGAAATTGAGATTTTTGATTCACAAAATGTCTTCCCAAGGTACATTGCATGCCATCATCCTTCCTTTTAAAGGATCTCACATTGTAACCTCCAAGAAGGTATCTAAATCATGGTTCTACTAGCTCCATGCGAATTTGGACAAAAAGACAATATTTTTGGCAATATTGCAAAAGTTGTAATCATGCAACTTTGTCATTTTAGAAACTTTTTGGCATCTTTACATAACTGAACTTGCTTGGATTTTTCCCACCTTGGCTATGCACAGACACATCTAAAGGCTAATTCTAATCCACTAATGACTCAGGAAAAAAAGCCAAAATTGGACATAGCATATCCTAGGTGGCTAAAGGCAAGGTGTGCCTATAAGGTTACCACCTTATCTTTTCCACCACACATAGGATTTTATTGAAAAATTAAGAAAAACTAGTAAAAAAAACTTCAAACACCTATAAATTAAATATTTTAAATCCATTTTTATGCCTTATATGCTCTATTTTGGAATTTCATCATTGGCTTAACCCTAGTTCTAAGCTTGTGCCCCTGCATCGAGCTGGGGAAGGGAGGTTGTGCTTCAACGTTTCCAATTGGAAATGTCTATTAAATCCATGTTTTATGCCAATTTGGGTCCAATTACCAAAGAAATAAAATTATTTCAAAAAAGTGATGTTACAATAACTCCTACTCTTTTTAATGATATTTTTTCAAAAATATAAAAATACCCTTTTGTAGAGCTCAAATTCAAGAATATGCTCATATAGATGTTATATTCTTTTAATTAGATATAGTATATTGTAATTAAAAAATACTGCAAGTAGGTATTTTAACAGTCGAGAAGTTGTTCATTCAGAGAAAGAAAAAAAAAAAGTAAATCATATTAAATTTTTTTTTTAAAAATATGGTTCACTAGATGAGAGAGTCCTCTTTGAGAATGTATAATGTTTTACTTTATTATCTAGATTTGTTATAAAATTTATGGTGGGAGATGAAAACAGTTGATTTCAAGTAAGTTAGAATTTGAATTGTCATAAAGGAGAAAATATAGATCAAAAACTAGTTTTTCTTTTTTCATGAACTAGCTATATATGCCATCTATAACATATTTTGAAATCAAAGGAAAAATAAATTATTTACATATTATTATTTTGGTGGGAATTTGACCTGCTAATTTTTAGCATTTTTTAGTAGCTGGAAAACTGGCTTTAAAAATTTTAAAAACATACCAATTCTTATGCAATTTTTTTTAATTAAAAATAATAACCATAAACTTCATCCATTTTTATACATTTGATTCGTTTATGTCAGCTAAAATTCCCAAAATAAAATGTCACTTTTATGCCATTGAAGTTGAACAATTTTGGTGTTGTTAGCATTTTCCTTTATACAAGTGTGACAACTTATTGTGCTTTTAAACTGTTCCAATTGATGTCCTTGTTGGGTCACCGGTTAAATAATTTATATGTGTGATGATAAGTAAATAATTAATACATTTAGCTAATAGGTTAGTTGTTAAGAATATGTTCATGGGAAAATAAGGCTAAATAAAGCTATTCAAAAAGCAATTCAAGATTTTTTTTAAAAAAAATTCAACCTCTTTTATGATTTTGTTATATTTATATACATCAATGGTCTAATTATTATGTTTTTAAATGATTTCTCTACCATTTTAGCATGGTGTAAGGAGAAGCATGAGAGTAACATGGCATCCAAAAAATTGATTTTGGCATAGGATAGAAGAATCCAAAGCAAGAGTATTAACATGAGCAATAATTTGTTTCTTTTTTCTATATATTGTATATATCAACCATACCTAATATAATAGGATATTTTTTAGCACACAAGTATATATAAACCATTCTTAGATGGTGTGATATTGATAGAGAGGCTTATGTTCATTTATAACTAGGGAATAGGAAACTGATGAAGAAATGTCATAATATTTTATAAAAGGTGGTCAATTCCATTACACAATAGAATATAGATGTTGGTTTAAAGAAGAACCCAGTTGTAGAGTTACAAATATTAAAAACAATTCTTTTTAGAGAATACAAAATATTTTATTCAAAATAAAATACTATAATTTTATAGCAATAAAGAAATGTATTGATTTAATTATATCATCATTTCATAATAGAGAGAAAATGGTGTTGTTCCAACAAAAATCTTTGTCTTAACCTTGGAATCATTGATAGATACATTGGTTATAAAAGGAAAATAAAGAAATAAGTTTTAGAGTATTAGTAAAATATTACAACCAAAATTACTTATCTTTGATCCAAACATATCCTAGAAAACATAGCATTGCTAGTCATAATGTTGAGTGTCATTTTTACAAAAAGACAACAGCTAGGATTTTACGTGAGCAAATCCACCTCTTAGAAGATTGACAGAATCAATCTCAAAGTTCCTTTTGGCTGGGTCCCAACCGCTGGGATAACTCAACGAAAGACAAATGTGAATTTGTTAGCAAGGAGGCCTTTACTGGTTCTTCTCTCGAGGGAAACTGTAAAACAAACTTTAGGATTCCACAATATCTCTTTTTTATTCGATTTTTAGATTTAGGAATGAAAGCAATGTTGATTTAAATTAATCTACTGAAAATAACTTGCAAGGAAGGTTAGAAGATGTAGGGTGACAAGAAATTCAAATGAAAATGCTCAAATAAACCTAATGGACATATGATAGCATCACATCACCATGCGAATTAAATAACCAAGAAGATGAAGAAACCCACAAAATAGAGATCAGATCATGTCACAATCTTTAGTTGAATGGATGCAATCATCAATAGATCAAACAAATATAGACGTATGATAAGCCAAAACTCATCAGATCATGAAGCCACCCCAGATGTGTGCACACGTGAGACAAGTTAATCTTGAAGCGCCAAAGAATAATCTTCTCATAAATTCATCATAACATAACAATGCAGTACCAGCAAACACCGAACTAAAAGATCACAGACTTCAAATCATTAAACAACCAATTGGCTCTTTGAAATAGAGAATGAACAAATCACATATTCACAAACTTCATATAGATAGGAGAAAAATCAGACCATGAATGAAGCACCAATTATTTCTTTTATATTAATCATCAAGTCGACCTTCATTACATCCTTTTATTACAATTTATAGAGCTGGGCTCTTATTTTCACAGCTAGGGTTTAGCTGCGACTAAAACTTGAAAGTAAATTTAAACTAAAGCTTGCATTAAAGAAACTAATTCTAAAGCTTAGCTAAACTATCCTGGCATGGAATTAAACCTGATGCATTATAAAGCTTTAAGAAAATCATGCATCAAACATATAAAAAATAGAGCTAGAACTCATGCATGCTCTTAATAATCTTCATGTTTCCACCCTTGATCCTTGGATAGGGCTTCTCCACGTGGACCCAACTAGAAGAGATCCCTAAATAATGCAGAAATGACACCGAAAAAGAAGCCCAATTAACTGGAAAATGAACTCTAAGATAACTGGACTTTCAGACTTTCAAAGGCCAAAAAAAATAGGAAGGCTGAAATGCCGAAAAGGTTGAAAAGGCCAAAATGCTGAAAAAATAGGAAGACAATTTTCTAAGTCCAAAATGTTTTCTCCAAAAAATTTTTTTGAAAAAAATGGCTAATTCCACAACATTTTTTTTGGCCTTTCATGGTTGTCAGGAATTTTGGCATTTTCGCCTTTCTGATCTCTGAAACTCCGAAAAACTTGAACTCCAAACTCAACCTCTAAACTCTAAACTTTTGAACTTCGAACTTTGAACTTTGGACATTGAACTTTTGAACCTCAAACTTTGAACTTTGGATCTTGAAATTTTGAATCTCAAACTTTGAACTTCAGACTTTGAACTTTTCAACCTTGGGCAACTTCATGGCATGCAACATTTTTGTTTTCATTTCACAACATCTTCATACAACTACAATTCAATCTCATTGAATCATTCCTCTTAACTCGTCAGTTCCTAACATGCCATAATGAGATTCTCATCTCTACAACCACAAACGATGCCTTGTCATCAGTCTTTATTAAAAAGACAAAATTAAACTAGAGCAACTAAGTGTAAAAGAAAAAGAAAAAAAATAACTCAATGAAAAGAACACACAAACAAAAGAAGCCAAAAAAGGAAAAAGAAAAGAGGAGGGAAAAAAAACCAAAAGAATCAGCTCAATTGACATCCAACTATCGGGAGCGCACGTGCCCACAATCTGAATCATTGGGTGCCTAATCAAATTGATCATAGGGGTCCCTCACATAAACTAAAAGAGAAAAAAAAGGGGGTCCCCATTTGGCCAAGTGGCCAAAATGGGTCGTGTGTTGTGGAACCACAACAAATAGCCCCGAAAAAAGGAGAAATGACCAAGGCATTTCTTCACCAGCAAACTTTGTTTGAAAATTGTCCTTCATTAAACTGAACACAAGCACCACTCATGAAAACATTCTTTCACCAACTTTCGAAATTGAAGTCATTTGTTGTTTCATCCAGTGAGTGCATCTATGTGTTCATTCTTTCAACACTTGTATGAAGGTTTCCTGGATGAGTAACACTTGGAGCCAATCTTTTCTTACTTTCATAGACTTCCCCAATCTCATTCTAACTTTACTCTACTACCAACTAGGCATTCATAGCCCTAGTAGAGGTTGCTAGAGTCACCCTTCTCTATCTTCTGACAAGATGTCAAATTCTTTTATTTTTGGAAGGCTCCTTTAGAGTCAACATCATTTACATGGAAGGTGACTTTTATTGAGCCATTGTGCTTTAAATGTTTTCACTTCTTCAATTATCTTTAGTTTAGGACCTTTTGGTACACTAAGGTAGTGCTTAGGTTATGCTACCTTAGTCCTTGCATTTCTAATTTCTCCTTTTCTCTTCTTTTTTTTCTAGAAACCCGGACAATAATTAGGCTGTGCCACCCAAGCATTTGAACTTTTCTTTTCCCTGTTGACCTTTCTTTATGCATTCCTCCTTTTGATTTTGTCTCTTCAAGTCAAGATGTAGATGGAGAAGGGTTCTAAGATTTGAGGTCAACTTTGAATATCAAGTTGATTTCCAATGAAAGGTATCACCATTCATGATCCATGTATACAACTTCTTGCAAGATGAATTCATTTAAAATTTTTGACTAAGAAATACCTCTCCCTCCTATCAAAGACCACGTGGGATGGACCATTTTCCAAGAATAGCACCGATGAAAAATATCTTTTCCCTAAACCGACAAACAAAAAGAAAAAACACTCAAGCAACAAGGAGTGAGACAAAACAAAACTTAATGACTAAAACACAAGGGAAACTAACTAACACCTACCTAATTACAACTAAAGTTAAATTATATACAAAAAACTTAGAGAAAAAAACATATGAGTTGCTTATTAACTGATTTTTCTTTCCATGCAATAGTAACAGTTCTAAGGAATGCAAACTCATCTCTGTACTCAGAAATATAAAATTTAGATAATTTCTATTCAAATTATGGGTACAAATCACATAAAAAAAAAGTTGTGGCAACTCTCCATAATCATGATTAATCCACAAACAATTTTTTTCACCTTTATCATACTCAAACTGAAAATCATCAAAAAGCAAGGGATAATGGATAGATACAAGCTAATTTAGTGAGTTCCCAACCATGCGCATATACTCACTCAATGTGATTTCTTCTTCTAGAGGTCTTATCTCATGGTACACCAATCCATCCTCCTCAACTACATGCACACCATTAGAAAACATATTCATCTATGATGTATTATACCTCTCATTACAACAAGGTTCAAAAGGTAAATCATCCAGATTGTGATCCCTGTTATAATTATGATTAGTCATAAATAATAAATCATCACATTTGATCTCATTAGGACTAAGAATTTCACTCATAAGCATGTCTTCAAAATTTCCAGAATTGTTAGAATCAACATTCAAATCATTTCCTCGCTCATGCCTCAAAGAGATATGTTCAAAGTTGTACTTACCTTCTAAGGCGATCTCCCAAGCTAACAAAAATTTAGGACAACTTACCTCTGAATGTATCTCAAAAGGATGAATCCTACATGAATCAACTATTGCAAGGTTTGATATATTCATGGAATACACATAAATGGATATTTGTTTACTCAAACATGATTAACATTCAAAAGGGGCAGCGCATCATCACTTATGATTTCACGAGAAGAAACCTTTCCACTTTCATCTTTCATGAAGATGTCTATGAATGTATTTATGATTTCACTCTCCTCATCATTGGGAATTTTCTCGCCCTTATTTTCTTCTATGTCAATCATTTTATCTTTCTCATTAGGCAAATCCATATCTTCCAAAGTCTCATGAATTTGATCATGCTCCTCTTCTTCTTCCCTTGATTGACTATCCCAATGATCTCCTATAGGAATGAATACCTCTTCAATAGTCATATTTCCTTTCAAATAGAAGTCCATCTTTCCAAGAAAAATATGGCAATCCATCTCACAATGTTGATACTTGAGGTGTATTCTACATCCTTCCATCCATGAAAAATCTGATAATGACATGGGACTACCCGATTCTTGCAACTTCTCATCCATTCTACTTTGTTCAAATGGAATATCTACCCAACAATGATTATCTATGTCTTTGTCATGTGAATATTTTTCAACATCAAAAGTATCATCAGGATTACCTTGTAAAGATGAAAAATATTTTGTACTTGTTTCTCTTTCATGGCAATAATTCAGGGGCAGCATTGAATATATCTCATCCTCCTAGATTTGTTCATCATTTCTTGTTATCCCATGACTGATTTTTATCTAGAAATCACTTGGTGACTTGCATTCTGAATTACAATAAGCATTTAGGATCATTTCACTTTCATTATTGCACAACTTATCGCACTCATATAATTGACCAATAAGCTTTCCATTTGAAGTCTCATCATGTTATGATGCATTGAGTAACGGAGTATAGTAAGAATATGACAAGATCTCTATAGGAGCATCATTAGGTGGCACAATATTTGTGTCCAAGGTTGCATCATGGTAATTTTGTCCCCAAATATGATCTTGAAAGTGATTGATTTGATTCTTTTGATTGGTAGACTGCATCATATGGATATCAGGCATGTTGTAATTGGTTGAATGAGATGATTGTAGCTGATTTGACATATTCACTGAGTTGACATAGAGCTGTAATGATTGGCAAAATTCAATCAATTGCATATTGAAACTTCCATCAGGACCATTTGTACCATTTGTAACATCATATCCACATCGTGCCAAGAAAAGAGCCTTATTGAATGCATCATGCACGGTAATAACTTCACCAAAAGATCTGATTGTGCATGAAAATAGGACATCCAAACACCATAAATAATGTGATTTTTAACATTTAACCATGCACCACCCTTTCTGAATCTTGAACCCTTTGATACATGAGAAGAAATCGATGATTGAATTGGGCAATGGACTCTTGAGTTGTCCTTCTTACAGTGGGAAAATAAAATAGTGAATCTTGTGAACTCACATTGGGATAAAATTGAATTAAGAATCAATCCTTTAATTCAATCCATGAGCGAATAGAATTGGATGAGCGTCTTTCATACCATTGAAGTGCTACACCTTGAAATGTCTTGACAAATAGATTGCAAACAACATCTTCATGTTCAATTTTGAGAAAAAGCATTAGATCCTTGTCAATCCTTACATTATTTGTAGCCTTTTCTCCATTATTAGGGAAGAAAAAATGAAGCCTATTATGTGCATGCAGAGGAATCTCATGGTGACCTCCCGGTATACACAACAGACTATCCATTAAAGCTAGATCTTCTAGACATCCAACTTTTTAGCGTGATTATAACTTGAAAACCTTTTGGTTCGTGCCCTCCTTCGAGCACCACTTCTATTGAGTGTCATTTTTACATGAAGACAAGGGCTAGGAATTTACTTGAGAAAATCCCCCTCTTGGAAGATTGATGGAATCAATCTCAAGGTTCCTTCTAGATGGGTCCCAACCACTTGGATAACTCAACAGAAGACAAATGTGAATTTGTTAACAAGGAGGCCTTTGCTGGTTCTTCTCTCAAGGGAAACTGTAAAACAAACTTTAGGATTCCACAATATCTCTTTTTGATTCGATTTTCAAATTTAGGAATGAAAGCAATGCTGATTTAAATTAATCTACTAAAAATAACTTGCAAGGAAGGTTAGAAGATGTAGGGTGACAAGAAATTCAAATGAAAATGCTAAAAAAAAACTAATGGACATATGCTAGCATCACATCACCATGTGAATTAAATAACCAAGAAGATGAAGAAACCCACAAAATAGAGATCGAATCATGTCACAATCTTTAGTTGAATGGATGCAATCATCAACGGAATTGAACAAATACAGATAAGCCAAAACTCATCAGATCACAAATCCACCCCAGATGTACGAACACGTGAGACAAGTTAATCTTCAAGCACCAAAGAATAATCTTCTCAGAAATTCATCACAACATAACAATGCAATACCAGCAAACATCGAACTAAAAGATCACAGACTTAAAATCATTAAACAACCAATTGGCTCTTTGAAATAAAGAATGAGAAAATCACACATTCACAAACTTCACATAGATAGCAGAAAAATCACACCATGAATGAAGCACCAATTGTATTTGTTGTATTAATCATCAAGTCCACATTCATTACATCATTTTATTACAATTTATAAAGTTGGGCTTTTATTTTTGCAGCTAGGGTTTAGCTACGAGTAAAACTTGAAACTAAATCTAAACTAAATCTCGCATTAAAGAAACTACTTCTAACGCTTAGCTAAACTATCCTGGCACAGAATTAAACCTCATGCATTATAAAGATTTAAGAAAATCATGCATCAAACATCTCAAAGATGGAGCTGGAACTCATGCATGCTCTTGATAATCTTCATGTTTTCACCCTTGATCCTTGGCTATGGCTTCTCCACGTGGACCCAACTGGAAGAGATCCCAAAATCATGCAGAAATGACCCCTAAAAAGAAGCCCAGTTGACTTGAAAATGAACTCTAAGATAACTAGAGTTAAACTTCCGACATGCCAAAAAATGTTCACTTTTCCCAATTTCAGACTTTGGACTTTCAAAGGCCAAAAGTTCTCTAGGGAAGAAATGCTGAAAAATAAGGTCTTAAAAAATGGATAACTACAAAACTACTTCTCCTCTAACTCTCAGACTTTCAGACTTTTGGAGGCCGAAAAAAAATAGGAAGGCTGAAATTCTGAAAATGGCAAAAAGGCTGAAATGCAGAAAAGGACGAAATGACGAAACGCCGAAAAGGCCAAAATGGCGAAAAAATAGGAAGACAAAATTTTCTGAGACGAAAATTTTTTCTCCAAATTTTTTTTTAATGTTTTTTTTAGAAAAAATGGCTAAGTTCACAACAATTTTATTGGCCTTTCGAGGTTGTAAGGAATTTTGATATTTTGGCCTTTCTGATCTTGTAAAGTCCAAAAAATTTGAACTCCAAACTCAACCTCTAAACTTTGAACTTTTGAACTTCAAACTTTGAACTTTGGACCTTGAACTTTTGAACCTCGAACTTTGAACTTCGGACCTTGACCTTTTGAACCTTGAACTTTGAACTTTGGAATTTGAACTTTTGAACCTTGGGCAACTTCATGGCATGCAACATTTTTGTTTTCATTTCACAACTTCTTCATACAACAGCAACTCAATCTCATTGAATCATTTCTCTTAACTCGTTAGTTCCTAACATGCCACATTGAGATTCTCAGTTGTGCAATGACAAAGGATGTCTTGTCATCAATCTTTGTTGAAAAAATGAATTTAAACTAGAGAAACTAAGTCTACAAGAAAAAGAAATTTAAACTAACTCAACGAAAAGAACACACAAACAAAAAGAAGCCAAAAAAGGAAAAAGAAAAGAGGAGGGAAAAAACACCAAAATAATCAACTAAATTGACATCCAACTACCGGGAGCGCATGTGCCCACAATCTAAATCATTGGATGCCTAATCAAATCGACCATAGGGGTCCCTCACAGAAACTAAAAGCGAAAAAAAGGGGGTCCCCATTTGGCCAAGTGGCCAAAATGGGGCGTGTGTTGTGGAACCACAACACATAAAATTCTAAATTGTTGCAATATCTTATAGAGACATTTTTAGAATACAAAAAACTATTTCCGAAAAGGAACTTCTTTCTCCAACCACCCCCAAAAAATTAATGTTCTATTTATAAATTAAAAATACAAACCCTAAATACTACATGTAGGGAGGAGAAATAAGGTGCAATGGGTAGAAGACAAGGGAAACAACTGACATATATGGAAAAAATAAAAACTAGAAAGTTTCTTAACAAGAAAGCATATGCATCATCTTAAAATCAAAATTACCAATTACTATATAAATTGAAAGATTACACATGTTTCTCAAATTTTCTGATCTGGATTAAGCATTAATGTCTCCAATCTTCACTTTAATTTTTAATGATCTTACACCAATAGTTGATTCTTAACTTTTCTAAAATTTCCTATGAAATTTCTTTGTTGAGTATATCAGCAATTTGATCATTGGTTTTGTAAAATTTTAATTTAATTTGTCTCCTAGCCACAAGATTTTTTTATAAAATGATATGAAATACCAATATGTTTTGTTCTACTATAGACGAATATATTTTTGGTGATGTAAATTATAGTAGTACTATCACAATATGTAAGAATTTTATTATTCCAACATGATCTTTTCTTAATTCTACAATGGTTCTCCTCAAACATATTATTTGAGACTTGAAGCTAATATTGCAACACTATACACAAATTTAGATGAGAATAAATATATTGATGATTATTTTCCTAATGACCAAGAAATGGAAATTAAACCTAAACTGAAAAAGATAAGCATTTTGGAGTACAACGATTACAGAGATGGGGTAGTGACTTAATAATCACCCACATAATTTTTTTTAAACTTCTTTTAAAATTTTAATAAAAATGAGTAATGTTAAATTAAATAATGCAGAAAACAATAAGAACACATGATACACAAAATATTGACACAAATGTTTTCTTGAGTGCAAACCCTCCCAGGGAATAAAACCACTCCAACTTAGCCTCAATAGATTTATTCCTTAAATCAATTTGTACATCTCACTAGACTTGTACCTCATAGGTCTTTTGTGCATCACTAGATATATGCCTCACTGACCTTATTACAATCTTCCTTAATGACTTTTCAAATCTTCTACAACTTTCTACATAAAGAGATCAGAAAAATTGATTTTCATTTAGCCCCTACAATTATATACGAAACATCATTGAGCACAATACATGTGTTTGTGCTAAACATTTCATAGTATTTAACTATAGATTCTAAGTTAATCATATATTTTTGTCTAAATTGTTTGTGCACAAATTTTGTCAAAATATAATGAATAATATCCTAAATATCTTCTTTGTATGTACGTGGAAATCTACTTATGACATACAAATAAGTATACTTTGATTGAAAGAGATGAAATCAAACTCTTCATAAACCAATTCAAAAAATTATTTAAAAAATGTAACATAATATGCCGTGATAAGGACACATAAAAAATATGTATATCAAATAATCAATACCTATCTGAATAATGAGAAAAAAACTAAATGATACTATCTTTTTCCTCTTCACAATTTTCTTCTCTAAAAACCCAAACTGAATATCAATATAATGTCAACTTAAAACTGAATCATACATTCAAGATTGATAGTAGCAGTATTTAATGTATTTTGTCAAACTAAAATCATCAAGTATACCTTAAAATTGTTGTTCCATAAAACAAGTGTGATATGACTATAATGATTCCCCTTGAAAATAACTTATACCATAAATAAAACTGAAGAACAGTAAACTGGCATGATCTTCTCATATGAGTGTATATGTGTATGCTTACATGAGAAATACATGGTACAAATGAAATAGAAAAAAGATAACATAATGTACATTAAACATGATAACCCTTACAGAGGTTTTAATCCAACATTGTGTTAGACCATTTTCCTTTCATTGCCAAAATCTTAGAAAATGGTCTGGATCCTTGCAAAGCCCTAGAAAGTTGCCATGTCCTGCTGCAAACTTGTTTTGATTAGTGAAGAAGATGTATGATGTTTTATGGCTTGTGAAGTGATCCAGTGATAGTTCAAGGTGTATGCAAGCTCAAGTTAAGATCACATGTGCTTAAATGCATAAACCAGAGAGATATGGTTGTTTGAAGGTTTGAGAAACAGGTCTATTCCATGAATAAGTGTTTCAAAAATTGTCTAAGTCCAAAAAACCCTAGCCAGTTCTATTTCTTCATTACCTTTTTCAGGTCACTTAAGTTATTTTTTTGTGCATGTCTTTTATTTTCCTTTGTTTGTGTAATCTCTTAATCCTCACAGTTAGTTGTTTTTATCCAGTGAGCTAGTAAATCTAGTGTTTTCTCTATCTCCTGATCTTGGCGGTTAGTGGCCAAACTTTCAGCAATCTGGCGAGTAGTTAAGGATTGCTTCAGTTGCCGAATCTCCAAATCAAGTGATTAAGTATGTTAACACTCAAAGATTAAACATGGACCTCATATGTTGATCAAGATCAATGGTTGGCATGTGTTTTCTTAATAGAAGTCAGGATTAAGAAAAGACTAAGTGACCTAGCGAATGGCTTCAATCGCGTGATCTCAGAACCAAAAATGGGTTGAGTTAAAAATTGAGTGAATCATGAGAAGTCTTCGATTGCTAGATCACCAGAAAAGAGATGAGTTAAGTTAAAGGTTTTAAGATTCAGTGTGGGATATGGATGCAGATGTGGTTAGACAATGGTTGCATGATCTCCCTATCAAACCATGAGTTAAGTGAAATTCAAGAGATTACGTGAATGCTTTGGTCGCTAAGTCTCCAAACCATACTGGGGTTAAGTGATATGTTAAGAGATCATGAGAAATCCTCAATCACTTAATCTCTAGATCCAAGAAGACCAAGCTTTGGGTGATGAGCATGGACCATTGATGAAGACAATATCAGATGGTGGTCGCTAGTTCACTCGATGAAACCACAGGTCAAGGATAACCTTTAGCGAATTAGAAATGACTTCAGTTGCAAGATTTCCAGATAGAAGTTGGGATAGAGATAAAGGTTGGGAGATTCAACAAGGGTCATGGATATTGATCTTGATCAATGGATGGTGTTTAATTATGATATTGAACCATGGTTAAGAGAAACTTTTAATGATTCAGAGATAAAGGTCATCATTGGATCTTGTGATTAAACTTGAGTTAAGGATAACATTTAGAAAATTGGAGATGGCTTCAGTTGCTGAATTGCTAGTTCAAGCATGGGTTAAAGATGAAGACTTGGAGTTTGAATATGATTCATTGATGCAGATAAAATCAGATGGTGGTTGCGTATTATCTAAATGAAACCATAGCTCAAGAAAAGATTATGTGATCACGTGAATGCTTTGTTTGCATGATCTCCAGACTGAGCTTGGGTTAAGATAAACTTTCAACAACTATGAGGAAGCCTTCAGTCACGTAATCTCTAAATGACTTAGGGTTAAGGTTCTTTTCGAGGATAAGATAAAGACAGTTCCAGGTTTGATGAGGAGTTCATTTCCCATTAGTCGCCGAAGGAAAAGATGATGTGATCGGATATTTTTCAAAGCTTAAATGACTATTGTCGATTAATAAGGATCATCTGATGTGCCAAGAAAGATGATGATCAAGGGTTATGTTTTAAACTAAATCACTTAGCCATTGTTACCATATTTTCAAATTGAGTAAGGGTTTTCTATAGGGTTTGATATAGTGAACTAGAAATGACAAGTTGAAATAGATTTTTTTTGTTCCAAGGATAGTTATGGGGAGCACTTTGAAGCCCAAAATAGGATGTTTCAATAGATGAAAATTGATTAGATATTTTGATAGAAAGGAATATAAGGTGGTTACATTTTCTTTGGCCCAATAAAGAGGTTTAAAAATATGGGAAATATGTTTCTTCCTCAGAGAAAATAGATAGAATTAGCACCAAGTGAGATCACAACAGGTGGCACTTCCCAAGTTGTTAAGGAAAGCATACTGCAGAGAATATTCTATATGAAGTCACAAATGCAAAGGCAACACTTGGCAGGGTTTGAACTATTTTTGGAAGTTATTGTAGAAGACTTGACTCTCAAATTAACATAAACTTTTTAAAATTGCAACTGAATGCACAATCTTTGTGCGCTTTTTGTCCTTTGTCTTATCTATGTAATCTTTGATATTTTCTAAGTGATCTATATCTTGTTTGCAATCCTTTTCTATAAAAGGATTTCCTGGATCATTTAGAAGGATCGGGACTAGAATTATTTTTTCTTCAAAGTTCTGAGTCTAGGATGTAGTAGATTCTTGTATTAGACAATATTATTATATCAAAGGAAAGCTTCTGGTCTTTTTCATATTATTGAAGTGGTTTTAGATCTTTAAGAAGGTGTATACAGAGGCATGATCCTCATACTTAATATAAATAACATGTCTTATTTCTTTCCATTTGTGTCCATCTTATGAGTTTTGAATTTTCTAATTCATTGTATGGATTTTTATGCATGCATATGCTATCATTCTCTAGTTCTAATTTAGGATTAGATTAAATGATGCTCTAGATGAAGAATAAATTCATTGGGTTTTCATTGGGATGTTTGTAAGTAGTTTGGGTTCAGATTTTTATATTTACAGCTTCGATCTATGATGAAGATTAGTAGTTGGATTCTGTATTCTATCATGCAATAGAGATTTGACCCAATGGATAAGGCATTGGTCATAAGCAAGTAAATTCTAAAATAATGTTTCTGATATGGTGTGTTACATCCCACCAATATTAATCATTACCAATCCTAAAATCCCTCAAAGTCTTGAGGTCACAAGTCCATTTTGTTCACCATAGCAATGGAGAGTCAATGAATGGCTGGTTATCATTTAGTACTTTCTTTCTATCACCTGCTTTGTTCAATCCAGTTTAAAGTTGTAAAGGTGTTATTTGTTACTAGATTAGGAGCACCCTCCTTGGTTTTGCAGAGCCAGAAGTGCTGAGGGAAGTCTTGTCCATATAGTTGGTCCAATTACCTAATAGACTTCACCACATTTGGAATTAACCTTCCCTTAAAATCTGTCTCTAGGCATACTAGTGTCTCTTTGAGTGTAAAATCCATTTTGAGGAACCGACACATTGACTTTGCATGTGAATATTGAGCCATATATATGTGAACAAGATACAAGTGTGGTTATAAAAATTACAATATCATTTCGAATAATTCATCACATAAAAAAGTAAACATTGGAATCCTTACTATCCATATGATAGTTATGGTAAAATCTAAAATGAAATATATGCTAAACCCAACAAGTGTTTTATGAAATACATAGAGAACTATGATTAAATTGTAAAATATGACCAATGTGACAAATAGAGTAAGAGAAAGAATGTGTTTAGCAACAAAAATATAAAAAACCTAATATGGTTTTTAAGAATAACCAAAAGTACAAAAAATGTACATTATGGTTAGGTGGAGAAATGATATGAAAATGCTATGTAAGAAATGCTTTAACCAAAGTTAATTTTTTTTTTTACTAAAAACATTTAGTATTACCATGATGGTGACAAACTTGACAAGGGTTTAGTAAATAATGTCAAAAAAGAACTAAACCCTTAAAGAATAAACTAATCACAAAGCTTAACATCTTTTAAACAAAGAAATGATATGTGTCAACAACCAACAGATGAACTCAAAATGAAAAGAAAATAATTAAATACACCTAAAGGAAATCTTGAAAATCATGTGTATCTCTTCAAATAATCAAACCCAAAATTGCTCCATCTCCCTTCTAACTATCATCCCAATCTGAACTATATTTCTGAGAAAAATGTGGAGCATAACTATGATGCCTTAGATTGACAAATTTAGGATTAACTTTGTAGTTAACCAAAACAAAATAAAGTTTCAAAATTGATGCTCAAAGCACCAAATATGGTACTCGCATTATACCCATAATAAATGATCTTTAACTGTACTTCAATATGGATTTATCAGATTTTAGCAAATGAAACAATGGATAGAGGATTGACCATGTTAGGCCATTTTCCAGTCAATGCAAAAATCCTTTGAAAATGGCCTCCTCCCTACAAATGTTTCATGGTTTGTGTCCTACTTTGTGTTCCTTGTGTTGTCACCAAGCTCTGGTCCAATTTGCACATGCTGAATCATAAAACCCAGAAAGTTATTCGAGTTTCAAGTTCTGCAGGAAATGTTTTCAAAATCTACCATAGTGTCGAAAACCCATAGTGTTTTAGAAAATCCATGATGTTTTCGACCTTTTTGGCCTGCATAAAACCCTCGATGATTTTAGCTTCCTTGTTTACCTTTGTGTCATGTTGAAAATTCTATGTGTTTTCGATCTTTCACTGAAAACCCTATGTGTTTTCGACCTTGCTTGTCTTCTTTCTTGCCGGCTCTCCTCGTTCATCTATCTTAACTGCGCAAGTGCGACGATGGGGGGACAGATGGAATATTCTTATTGGCTGTCACATGGCCGCATGTCAGACTTTTCTAACATGCGATCAGGCAACCGCTTGCCACCTATCCATGTGGGTCCCGATTCTTCGCAGTTGGTGGTTGCTGTTTCATGGTCCCAAAGGTGGTGATGTGGCAGCTTTGGGTTGGCTGTCGCATGATTGCATAGCCCAGTTTTTGGCTATGCGATCATGTGATAGGTTGACACATGTCCATGGCAGTGTGGTGGCATTTTGTCGATGGGCCCACAAGATGCAGAGAAGTGGGTGATGTGGTGGTCTTGTGGCCTTGTTGCATGATTGCAAGGACCATTTCCATGGCATGCGATCGTGCGACAGACCCCATGCTGTTGAATTCATGCGGTGGTGGTTGTGGTAGGGTGACAGTTTGTGGGTTGTCGCATGTTCGCATAGCCCGTTTCCTGCCTATGCGATCATGCGACAGGGTGCCATGTGTGCTGGGGCCCATTTGTAGCTGTTTGGTGGGCTCAGTGGCAGGTGGTGTCGTGGCAGTTTTCGGTTGGTCCAAGCTGGCAGGATGATAATTTTGAACATGGGCCTAGGTTAGGGTATCTCATCGGTGTTTTAACAGTCAGTTGGGTGCATGTTAGCAGCTTGTCACATGTTCACGTGAGCCAGTTTTTTGGCTTGTGAACATGCGACATACCCTTTTGTAGCAGTGGTAGCATCGGCGGTTATGAAGAAGGTAAGGGGAAATGGCATGTCGCATGTTCGCATAGCCCATTTCTAGGCTATGTGATCATGCGACAACTATTTGGCATCACCATTGCAGAGTTAGCCGGAGGTGTTTGGATGGTTAAAAACATAGGCCTGCGAATTGCATGGTGACTGTTGCAGTTTGAATTTGAATTTTTGAGAGTTTCCAGCGACCAGAAAGTACCAAATTTATGGAATTCATTTTAGAAAAGATCTTGTTTGGTGAGAGGCTACTGGTTTGCCATTTGCGGTGTGGTCTAGGGTGCTATTGGATTGGTTACAGAGCTTGTACCATTTCAGTTGTGTGCTCAAGGCTTGTTGCAGGGTGTCCTTTTGAGCCTGATTTTGTGACCCCTTGTACTTGCAGAGAAGAATTTCATGATTGTGGATTAGTTCAGGAATTTCCTCATTCCTGATTGACTGTGTTTCTTGCCCTTGTAATAACTTTTTAGACCATTTCTAGTAGGTTGGGTGGTTGAAACCCTAACCCTAGTCATCCGTATCTTGTTGCAGATTTTCAAGATGACTAGGGGGTATAAGTTAGAGAATTTTGGATTTTGCAAGGGTTCCAAAAAAACATTCTTGCTTTTGGTCCCTAGTTTTTGACTATAATAGACTGATAGAAGTCTGATTTTGTGACTTTTTTGATCTTGGTATCATTCTGATTGTATGTTGATTCTGATGGTGTTAATGAGAACATTTTGAATCCCAATCTTGTATCTTGTGTATGTCTTCTTTCTTGTCTCTAAGCTCATATATGTTAGTTTCACAAAGTGTGCTAACATATGGTAAACAAAGAGTATTTTGAATTTATCTTTGAGTTCCTAACAAAGTTAGGATTAAAGTCTTCTAGGTAAATTCAGTGAGTTTACAGTCAGGTGTAGAATTTGATATCCTTGTGCTTGAGGGAAAGGGGTAATAGGCAAAGCACTTACCTCAGATTCTATTATGTTTGATTTGAGGTATTCAGTTGAGGTATATAGTTAGGTGACTTTGAGCCCTGGGATAAGGCACTGGTCCTTCCTCTTGAGGTATGCATGGTTAACAACTACAAACACAAACATTATTTGATAAATCTTTAGCAATCTTATATGAGATATAGTGGAATATTGTTTTAGACTCCTTTAGAGAAGTGAGTCAAGGGTACACCTGCCTGAGCACTGAAGCTCAAAGTGTAGAAGGATCTTTTGATCCTTATCAGTTGGCCCTCTTCCTTGTGGACTTTGGAGTGGTGATAGAGTCAGAGTTTTATTTAAATTATCCATCAAAGTGTAAATCTGCAAGTTGAAGATCAAAGGGAATAATCCACAACCAACAAAATGGTGACTCCATTGGGGAGCCATTGGAAAGAGTCAAATACAAAAACAAGCATTTGCTAATATCTTCTCACCTAGTTGTGAGTGGTGGCTCTGATTTTCTCTATTTGATCAGTGTTCCTTCTGATAAACAGTGGGTATACCTGGTGTGGTTTTGTGTTGGTTGGAAGAAGAAATAGTGAAACATTTTCCTCTCAAGGAGGTTGCGGCTCTGCATGACAAAGTTGTCTAATGGAGCTTCAAGGTGAGCCCAAGATCTTCCCTGCATTTCCAGCCAAAGGTCTTCTGCTGCAAGATTTTCCCAGGTATTTTTCAAGTTTTAAATGTTCCTTATAAAGTGGTCAAGCACTAAAAGAAGGATAAGGTGTAAGAAGAGGTTAGCATACTTCAAGTTTTCAGTTGCAGTTTGGAAAAATTATGTGGAAGTATTGCATTAAGTTTAATGGATAAGTTGAATAAGGAGCTTGCATTATTAGATCAGGGCATCCTTAGGGATTGCGTAAAGTTGGTAAGATTGAAAGTGGGAAGTAGAAAGGATTTATCCATATCCTTGTTCTGTGATGGATTTTGTGAAGTATATGATGAGCTTCCTAAGGATGTTGAGTTTCCTGAATTTGACTTCATTGGTTTATTCCTAGAACTTTGTTTTCCTGAGTCAACCAGTTGGTCAAATGCCTTGTGGGAAGAGTATTACAGATGTGTCAAGGATTGGGTACTTGGTGATGTTGATCTTGAACTTGAGGATGCACTTGGGGCTTTGCTTAGTAGTGTTGATATTGAGAGTGATGAAATTTATAAAGGGGATGTGTCAAGTGTTGACACTCTTTCTTGCAGTCATGAAAGTGATGCCTTTTCTCAATATGGGGCAGAAAGTTTATGCAATCAGTCAGATGAAGAAGAGGATTGGATTGATGAAGGTACTACTGATGATTGTATGGTAGAAGATGATGTTCTTGAGGAAAACTGTTCACTTCACAGTGAACAAATTTTAGACCTCTTGTCTTGTGAGTATCTCAGATATTCATGGGGAGATGGCTCTGGGTTCTTACATCCAGCACACATTGATTTCGATATGGAACATGAGTCAATGGGATCTGACTTTGACATGTGTGCCTCTTCTCCCCTTCTTCCCCCATCACCACTAGGCAACAACCCTATTATATATGATGTGTCAGATGATGAGGCTGCTAGTGTTTTCTCAGTTTCAAATGACTCAGTGGTCCCTGATATTGTTTTGAGTACTGATTGGAAGAGTTGTGTGGATTTTGAATCCTCTTCTGATTTTGAATATTCTGCTAAGCCATGGAAGGATAGCCTTTCAGCTACTCAAGCTTCACCATCTCATGGACAGGTTGATGTTTCTCTTCCCACCTATCAACATTTTTCAGTTTTGTCAAATGCTGACATAATGCAGGTTGCGCCTATGTTTGATGATGATGTCCCATGTGATGAGTCCCCTTAGTGTTTGCATGAAGATCAGTATATTTTCTCCTTGGAGGTGCAAATTTCTGGTATGAGTGGATCCAATAGTGACTACACTGATAGTTTGATAGAGCTAGAGTGTTTTACTTTCCATGTGGACAGTAGAGTTCCTAGGTTTGTTGACAGGATTGAGGATGGTTCATCTTGTGGCTCCTTCAACATTACCCTTTTTGAATGCAACATGCATGTGCCACAACATTTTTAGAATTGGTATGGTTACCTTTCCAGCCCTCAAGAGAAATGTGCTAGCAATCTTTGTTTTAAGTTTTTGAAAAGTGGATATAATTGTGTTCTATCACATGGAAGTAGAATTTTTAGTTTGTCTCTATGGGATGGAGATGAAAACTAATTTTTTGACAGAGGCAAGTATTGATTATAATGTTGGAGCCTTGAGGCTGGTTGTAAATATTGTAAATCTTTGTATAGTCTTTCCCTTTTCTACTATGTGTTTCCTTTCCTTGTTCGATTGCTAGTTTTTGGGTTCCTTGTTTTTGTCCAGTGGTTGGTCTACTCTCCTAGTGCTTCTGAATCCTTGCCATGCTTGTGGAAGGCATGCTTCCCCAACTAGAGCCACTGTTAGGCCATTTTATAGTCAATGCAAAAATCCTTTGAAAATGGCCTCCTCCCTACAAATGTTTTATGGTTTGTGTCCTGCTCTGTGTTCCTTGTGTTGTCACCAAGCTCTGATCCAATTTGCACATGCTAAATCATAAAACCCAAAAAGTTATTCGAGTTTCAAGTTCTGCAGGAAATGTTTTCAAAATCTACCACAGTGTCGAAAACCCATAGTGTTTTAGAAAATCCATGGTGTTTTCGACCTTTTTGGCCTGCATAAAACCCTCAATGTTTTTGGCTTCCCTGTTTACCTTTGTGTCATGTTGAAAATTCTGTGTTTTCGATCTTTCACCGAAAACCCTATGTGTTTTCGACCTTGCTTGTCTTCTTTCTTGCCGGCTCTCCTTGTTCATCTGTCTTAACTGCACAAGTGTGACGATGGGGGGATAGATGGAATATTCTTATTGGCTGTCGCATGGCCCCATGTCAGACTTTTCTGACATGCGATCATGCGACCGCTTGCCGCCTGTCCATGTGGGTCCCGACTCTTCGCAGTTGGTCATTGCTATTCCATGGTCTCAGATGCGGTGATGTGGTGGCTTTGGGTTGGCTGTCGCATGATTGCATAGACCAATTTTTGGCTATGTGATCATGTGACCGGTTGACACGTGTCCATGGCAGTGTGGTGGCATTTCATCGGTGGGCCCGGGAGATGCAGAGAAGTGGGTGATGTGGCAGTTTCCTAGTCTTGTCGCATGATCACAAGGGCCATTTCCATGGCATGCGATCATGCGACAGACCCCTTGCTATTGACTTCATGCGGTGGCGGTTGTGGCAGGGTGACAGTCTGCAGGTTGTCACATGTTCGCATAGCCCATTTCCTGGCTATGCGATCATGTGACAGGGTACCATGTGTGCTGGGGCCCATTTGTAGTTATTTGGTGGGCTAGGTGGCAGGTGGTGTCGTGGTGATTTCTGGTTGGTCTGAGTTGGCAAGATGATAATTTTGAACGCAGGCCCAGGTTAGGGTATCTCGGTGGTGTTTTAACATTTGGCTGGGTGCATGTTAGCGGCTTGTTGCATGTTCGCGTGAGCCAGTTTTTCAGCTTGCGAACATGCGACATACCCTTTTGTAGTAGCGGCAGCATCGGTGGTTATGAAGAAGGAAAGGGGAAATGGCATGTCACATGTTTGCATAGCCCATTTCTGGGCTATGCGATCATGCAACAACTGTTTGGCATCGTCATTGTGAAGTTAGCCTGAGGTGTTTGGATGGTTAAAAACATAGGCCCGCGAATTGTATGGTGACCATTGCAGTTTGAGTTTGAATTTTTGAGAGTTTCCAGTGACCAGAAAGTACCAAATTTATGGAATTCATTGCAGAAAAGACCTTGTTTGGTGAGAAGTGATTGGTTTTCCATTTGCGGTGTGGTCCAGGGTGCTGTTGGATTAGTTGCAGAGCTTGTACCATTTTGGTTGTGTGCTCAAGGCTTGTTGCAGGCTATCCTTTTGAGCCCAGTTTTGTGATCCCCTATACTTGCAGAGAAGAATTTCATGATTGTGGATCAGTTCAAGAATTTCCTCTTTCTTGATTGACTTTGTTTCTCACCCCTATAATAAATTTTTAGATCATTTCCAGCAAGTTGGGTGGTTGAAACCCTAACCCTAGTCATCCGTAGCTTTTTTCAGATTTTCAAGATGACTAGGGGGTATAAGTTAGAGAATTTTGGATTTTGCAAGGGTTCCAAAAAAACATTGTTGCTTTTGGTCCTTGGTTTTTGACTGTAATATACTGATAGAAGTCTGATTTTGTGACTTTTTTGATCTTGGTATCATTCTGATTGTATGTTGATTCTGATGGTGTTAATGAAAACATTTTGAATCCCAATCTTGTATCTTGTGTATGTCTTCTTGCTTGTCTTTGAGCTCATATATGTTAGTTTCACAAAGTGTGCTAACATATGGTAAACAAAGAGTATTTTGAATTTATCTTTGAGTTCCTAACAAAGTTAGGATTAAAGTCTTCTAGGTGAATTCAGTGAGTTTGCAGTCAGGTGTAGAATTTGATTTCCTTGTGCTTGAGCGAAAGGGGTAATAGGCAAAGCACTTACCTTGGATTCCATTGTGTTTGATTTGAGGTATTCAGTTGAGGTATATAGTTTGGTGACTCTGAGCCCTAGGATAAGGCACTAGTCCTTCCTCTTGAGGTATGCATGGTTAACAACTACAAACGCAAACATTATTTGATAAATCTTTAGCAATCTTATATGAGATATAGTGGAATATTGTTTTAGACTCCTTTAGAGAAGTGAGTCAAGGGTACACCCGCCTTAGCACTGAAGGTCAAAGTGTAGAAGGATCTTTCGATCCTTATCAGTTGGCCCTCTTCTTTGTGGACTTTGGAGTGGTGATAGAGTCAGAGTTTTATTTAAATTATCCATCAAAGTGTAAATCTGCAAGTTGAAGATCAAAGGGAATAATCCACAACCAACAGACCAAAAGGTCATATCCAAGTACAAATTATCAAATGCCTTGGTCACAACTTTTTGACATAAGAAATACACTTTCAAATTTATTTTCTTTAGCACGAGAAAATATCAATGATGCTACCTTTAAGAATGAAAAATAAATTTATGTAAACTATATTTAACAATTATGTCAATACTAAGTGCAACAAATATCACTATTAATGTCACTTACAAAATAGAATGCAGACAAAATATCAAGGATCAACAAACTCCCATCAAGAACAATAAAATCCCCAAGATCAACAAACACCCCCTTTGTCCTTGGTGGAAAAAATACTAACTCATTCTTATCCCCTTTTTTAGGTAAACAAGGGAAAAAGAAGGAATGAAAGAATGACAATTGAGAACATGAATGATTAGTAACTGAGTAAAAGATACCATAGAAATTCAAAGAAATTTTTTAAAACCAATAGATTAATGTTGGGATAACCTAGAATGTGGATTAATAAATGCAACAAGAAACAACCTTACAGTCATGCTATGGTATATCTAGAGTGAATGTTCACATGTAATGTTCATAGAAATGTTAAATTAGTAATCTATGACCAAGAAAATATCCTCTTTAGATTTGTTACTTACCACATTTGGCTCCTTATTTTCTTCTTGTTTGTCTCCTTTATTCTTCCAAGACCAACAATCTTTCTTCTTATGAATTGGTTTACCATAGTAACAACAATCATTTGGTCTTATGGATTGAGACATCTTGCCCTTTGAATTTCCACGTGATTTCCCATGATTTCTATAATTATTTCCTATATCACTTCATGTGCCTCTACTTTATGTATTCAAAACACTACCTGATGTGGATCCACTTGATCTTTTCCTCTAAATTTACTCACTCATAATAAAACCAACAACATCATCAAATTTTATGGTATTTGAACTAGAAACAAAATTACTAACAACTATTACCAATCCATTCCAACTTTTACGATAAGAGAATGGAATGAAAAGAGACCTAATTTGTTCATCAAAATTGACATTAACAGAAGATAATTGGATGGTAAATGTATTAAACTCATTCAAATGATAAAAAAATCACCCACATTCTACCATTTTCATATTAAATTAATACTTTATAATAAATACATTATTTGAACTAGAAGGATTTCATATAACTTGGCTCTTGGTTTCCATCAACCTTTTAGTTCTCTTTGGTTGTGTAATATTAAATGCCACCAAATATGCTAGGCATAAAAAAATACTTCCAAGTGCCTTCCCATTTAAAATATCCCAATCCTCATCAGAGATTACAATTGGTTTCTTAGAATTTCCTCCCAATGGATGTCATTAATCCTTCTAATAGAGATAGTCCTTCATTTTCATTTTCCATAATTTAATGATCTGCCCATTAAACTTCAGAAACTTCAACTTATTCTCATTTTTCATTACTTGCACTTAACCACAAAACTCCTACTCAACCATCAGACCTTCCTATAGAGGATAACTAAAAATAACACCTCTCTGATAGTAGTCATTAGGATTAGCATGCATAAATATAATAGTTACATGCAAATATATCCAATAATACAAAAGAATAAAATGCACAAAATAGAACAATAAGACAATTATTTAACACAATTCACCAAATCTCGGGCTACGTCCACTAAAAAAAGATTCCAATCTTATTATCTAGTAATTTTAGCCTGTTACAATCATTGATTCCCTATAAATTAATATTGTTGCAGGAAGATACAAAATTCTCATTATGAAAAAAATCTAATCTTAAGCCATTACTAGAAGACTTATGTCAGTTAACAAGTTCATTCTAAAACAAAAAGTTGACGAGTCAACCTAGGGAAATTTGTCATTGTTATCTCTATTTGAGCATTAAGGATTGTCATTAGTATCAAAGATGATCAGTCAGTTACCTATGTTATCGAGTTGGTAAAAGGAAGTACTACATATTATACATGCTAGTCGGTTAACTACATAAGCCCTCACACCAAGTTATCTCAAGGAAGTACCGAGAACAAAAAGATAATAGTTCTAACCAAGCACCAGAGTAGTTTTACTAAGCATTAGTGTATACCAATACTGAGCGTCAGTAAACACCGAGCAGACCGGACACCGAGAAACATTCACAATATTTACCGAGCAATTCAAGAAATGACATAATAATCAGTTTTGGCTCATCTATCTATGCAGACGGTTACAAAAAAATCATAAAACATTTTACCAAGATTGGGGATCATTTATTGTAGCTTTAATCAATAATTATGATGATGATCTCTATGTAATTTCTAGATCTAGGTTATTTTTGTATACCATAGATCTTAGGGTTTTTTCTAAGATATTGTAACCTAATTTTGTTAAGCGGTGATAGCAATATGCTATATAATTGTAACTCATGCCATTTAGACATATGTATGGTATGGGCAAGTGAAGGAGATCTTGAAGTAAGAATCCAACTTTGAGACATCAGTTATCAGACAAGGAAGATCATAATACTGAGACATTCATATTTGACAGAATTAGACAAGACTACTGAGCAGTTTAGAGATAAGATTTTCACATATCAATGTGATATTTACTCAATACTACATAGATCTATTTTAGACAAGGTTAAGTTTTCAATTACAAATACATCCTATTATTCTCTAATCATTGTGATAGAGTTAGCAACATTCTCTTAACCGAGTACACACTCAAGTAGTATTGTTAAAATCCTTTAACAGGGTAGATCTAGCTGACCTTTTGTTACTCCTAATAGGGTAAGATCACCAGAAGTGATCGCAACTTGTAGCCTTAAGAGGAAAACTTTATTATCTATAGTAGTGAAGAATTTTTGGGTGTCATCCCTGCCCTAGTTTTTACCTTCTAACAAGGGTTTCTTCATAACCAAAATACTTGTGTTATGTGACTGATTTATTGTTTCATTTCATGCAATTTACATTTACAATTTAATTGAATGATTGATGCATACAATGGATTCAGTTGATAGATGATTTTACTACTCTTTACTAATTGAGTTTTTGGAATTAAGGTTTTTGATGGTACTAGCTCACCCCTCCCCTCTCACTACCCTATCTCTCCATTCCCATAATTGGTATTAGAGTGTGGATCTCTTATTGGACATTTTAGCCACTAAAGAGTAAAGATCTAATCATGGAGAGATACAAGTTGGATAAAAGAATAGAGAATCAAAAGATTCATATGTAGATGTTCATTGAACAATACAAACAAGCTAAGGATGGATTGAAGAAGTTACTAGTTCAGAGAAAGAACTTGGCTATTTTGAAAAATGAGACTAGTTACGATGAAGAAGGGATTGATGACTTATTTGATAATATTGGATCTAGTTCAAGAATTATTTTTGATGGTTCTAAAAGTTCTATATTTGATTTATTTGAGAAAAATATCCATTTAACTGAACAAGTGAAAGCCTTGCAGATCGGTTAAGAATCACAGATGGTGAGAATGATTGATGTAATGAATAATGATAGACAAGCTGAACAAGAAAGGAACTTAGCTATTAAAGACAAAAGATAGATGACTAAACAACTTCAAGAAAAAGAAATTGAGATACAAAGACTTACCAAGCATCATTTTCAAATATCCAATCAGATGATGATTGTAAATCAAGAGATCAACTGTGTAAATGGTGATTTCTCAAGAAAACTTGAAGATATTGGAGTACTCGGGGAAGAGAATGAGAAAATAAGAAATGAAGTAAAGATTCAGCTACAACACAATGAAATGATAAAAAAAGCCAAACACAATTTTAAGAAGATTGATGATTTTCTAATTAAACAAAGAAGACTTGGAAGCAAAGCTAGATTAGGCTATACCAAGCAAGGTGAATCATCCAAACAAGCTGAACAGGTGAACAATTAAAATCAGAGACCTAAGACACTGGCATGCTATCATTGTAACAAACTAGGACATACTTCAAATATTTGCAGGAGTAAAGAACAAGGTAAACCTAAAGTCACTCTTAAGTTTAATGCTTATTGTTATTATTGTGGTAAATTTGAACATCAAGCATATGAGTGCAAAGCTAAGTTGAATAAGACTCCTAACAATCCTACCATGGATAAATTATGTTACACTTGCAACAACCATGGAAACACCTCACAAGAGTGTAGAGAGAAGATGAAGCAAGTCTGCACATGGAAACAAAATAACAAACCTTATCAACCAAAGAGACAAGGTAATGCATACACTTGGGATTACAACACATGGGTTAACTACACAATATGTGGAAGGTATGGACATATTACAACAAATTGTATGAGGAAGAGATGGGCTGGAAAATCACAAAGTTGAACAAGCACTGGTATGGCATGCTTGTACTATCATAAATTCGGTCACCTAAGAGAGGATTACAGAGACCGAGCACCAGAAGGAGATATATTTGAGAGTGGCAACACAATTGCAGATACCATGAGAATTAGAAATACTATGTGGAGAAAGGCATCAAATGAAAATGCTGATTCAAGCAATGTAGTCGGTGAAACCTCATCCATTGGATTGGGTGACATCGGTACCTCCACCTAAGGTGAAAGAGGTATGTATGGAACTAATATTCCAAATTGATCTTATCTTACATACAGTTCCTTATATTTGATGTACACATACCAAATCTGTATGAATTAAGATACATTATGGTTTATAAGTTTTGAGTTAACAAAGTCATATAATCGGTATATGCAAGACCAAGTAAAGAGTTACCCGTCGGTGACTATTATGCAAGGTTAACTAAGTATCAGTATCAATTGAGTGGAAAGTTATGTGTTAATCGAGCTATTGATATCTTGCGGTAATCATCGAGTTGACAGTTGTCGCCAAGCTAGAAGTAGGTCAAGCATTTATGACAAGTAGAATTTGAAAAAGGCTATAAATATATGGATGACTTAGTTCATTCTTCACAAAGCGATTTTGAAGAGCAAGAGTTTTCAAAAGCATTCAAGTCAGTTTTAGATCCAACTGAGCGTGTTCTTCATCATTTTTGAGTAAGTACAGTTACTATTGAGCTCATTCAAAGTATTTACCGAAAACCTAAGTTGATTAAAATGACATCCATGTCCAAGGAAAGAAAATCCAAACCATTAGTGGAGGAAGTGAACCTAATCATGTCAGCTAACTATGATGAACCCCGATATAAACTTCATCCTGAAGTTGCAGTAAAGATTGAATTAGTGGGAGCTTTCTCAAGCATCCCACCTAGGTTTTTGTTAGTTAAAGATGTTAGATCATATATCCACTGCAAAATAGGAGAAATAGGAGATTTTGAGATGTATGGAGCTTACCAAAAGCTTTGCAGTGAAGATGGAAAACTGAAACTGGAATTTAAACAAGTTGAAAGGATAGCTCTTCCAAATGCCTTAAGGTTCCCAAAAACCTTTAAAAATGAATGGATTAGGGTTGTGCTGAGTCAGTTTCATGATAAAATATTTTGGTTGGATGAACTGGTCAAAGTAACAAAGAATATAATTCAGAGAGTTACTGGGTACCCAACAAGCTACAATACCAAGGCATTTTGTAGTGCTTTATGACTAATATTGAAAAGAATACTATAGCAATATGGGATGGCTGAGAACTACAATAGGTATGATTCAAGACCCAGAGGTCAAGTTTGTAGCTCATGTCATTGGCTATAAGATCTATCAGTCAAGAAAAATAAATAGTGTGCCATGTGGAGTCATTAACATTGCACATAAAATGGTAAACAAGAGTTTCCATTTAGACCTTTCTAATTTTATTTTGAGACAAATTGAAGAGAATATGAAGAATATCCAGTTGACAAAGTTGAATACTTGTAAGTTTCAATCACTTCTACCTTGCATATTCTTCTATGTACAGTGATTTTTCCCTGAACAGTCGGTAATGTAGAGTGGACAACTGACAAGCCAGTCATAGTGAAAATATATGACATGATTAATGACTTGGGAAATAATCTAAACAATGTTCTTGATAATTATTATGAGCAATTTAAGATTAGAATGAATTCTTGGAGTAGAATTCCTAGTAAATTGGTTGAAGATTATGAGATGGATATTTATTTTCTTGTGGATACTGATTGCACATTGATAAATGTTGTGGAGCCTAGGATTAAATGGTTAGCCCTCATGTGTTATGAAATGGATATTGATTTTGCCTCAAATTAATGAAGGCTCCGCTAGATACACCAAAAGAAAAAAATGTAGAGAGATTTGGAACATTTGAGGAGGCCAAGACAAGAATAAAAACTAGCGTAGTTATCTCTAAGATAACAAAGAAATCAAGGAAGATGATGAAAAATTTAGTTGAGAAGTTTGGAGATGATTTTTGATCATCTGATAGTTCACTGGTTGAAGTTTCAACCAAAGGTTAGTTAATGTTAACTGATATACCATATGACAGTGAAGAAATGGAGTCGGATAAAGGGACAAATTCTATACCACATTCTCCTTAATCAACTACAAGGAAGAAGCAGTTATAAACTATGGAATCAAGGGAATGAACAAGGTCAGCAACTACAGCTTCACCACCTTTGAAGAAAGGAGTTGTAAAATTCACAAAACCAAAGGCAACATCACATACAAAAACATACACCAAGAGAGGAACAAAAGCTACTATTGAAGAAACAAGGAAAAGAAGAAAACTGATAAGAGGTAAGGTAGATTTAGAAGATGAGGAAAATGATAATAATCAATTCAAGGTTGTCAACAATAAAAATAGAACAATTGACGAAGTTGTTGAGAATATAATTGAGCATGGTGAACTCACTAATCCTGAACTCAGTCAGTTTGAGCACATGTCAACCTAGGATCAGAATAAAATAGAAGAGGCAATCATCCAGATGATGATTTGATTTAAGAGAGTTCCTATTGAATTTTCCAAGAAACTACCTAAGGCATTAGAGGAAACGATAACTCATAAATGGTCATATGCCTTAGACACCAAGAAGAAAATGAGGGAACAATCCCTAGTTTCGGCAATTCCTAACTTATCTATTTCTGAAATTGATGAATACATGACAACATATTCAAGGAGCTTTAGAGTAAAGAGTCAGACAATTTAGATACTAGATGAGAATCTAGTAGTCATAGATGAGTCTAGTCAACTCATCTAGACCTCAATCATGGAAGCCCAAGAGAAAGAAGAAAAGATGGCACTTGCCAAATCATCTAAGAATAGGTTGAAATCAAAAGGTAAAGGTATTCATATTGAAGATGCAAACTTGGCACTAAACCAATTAAAAGTAGATATAATAGATACCGAGGTACTCGATACTACAGATGCTATAGAGGACTTAAATATTTCATAGCATGCACCAGATCAAGTTGAGATCCAAATTGTAGATAAAAAAGCATTAGATGTACTCATTGAGGACATCACAAATGGTGATCCTGATGACCGAGATGATTATGAGGATGTGAACATTGTTGGAGGCACAACACAAGAAGAATGTAATTTTACCAAGCCTGCAATCACATATTTACCGGGTGAACTTCCTACCTTAATGGAAGTAGTTGAAATTATAACCAAGGAACAACCTGAAGGCTCAAACCCTAAGCAACCGATGGACACATTAGGGGAACAAGGAGCTGGTACACCGGAAGAAACAAATAAGCCTGAAAAAAAAGAGGCAAAAGAGGAAGATACAAAGGGCCAAGATGACCCCAAAGGAACCGAGGCTACCCAACCCAACACAACATCAGAGGATTCATCTCAGTCAACTGACACTCAGGTTATCGAGGAGCAGAAAAGGGAGGATACTGTGTCAACAAGGAAAGATACAAGAAATGTTGAGGAGAAAGAAATAGTACCATTTGTGAACTTCTCACCTCAAAAGCTGGAGAAGAAGAAGAAGAAGAAGAAGAAGAAGAAGAAGAAGAAACAAGGAAAAGGGCCAGTCACACTAGGTGAAGTTATAGTTATACCAAAATGTGACTCAAGGACCCTAAGACCCAAAGAACTAAGAAAATATGGGGAGCTTTGTACAAGAAAAGAAGCACAAGAAAAGTTGAGGATGGAATATAAGAGCAAGGAGATATTGGAAAATGTAAGAGACATCTTACAATAGGTCATACCAGAGGTACAAATTAATGAGGACACACCTATAATGGACCAACTTGCTATGCTTATAGAAGAAATCAATGCCCATAATATTGACTCTGACAAAAGAATTGAAGAAAGGGCAGAATCAAAGATACAACATAAACTTGTAGAGAAAATCAGCCAGGAAGTGGCAATAAACAAGGTCAAATTATTTGAGGCAATAACTGATATACAATCTATTACTTAGTTAATCAGTCAAATATTGATTAAGCTTTGCACTATGGAGACCTTCACTACTGAGATCAGTGAGAAGATTAAAAAGCTAGATACCAAAATCAAAGCCAGTGCACAAGCAACCTTAACCAAGGCAGATGCTTTTGCTATGCATATACTGAAGGTTCAAGAACTTAGGCACTCACAAACAAATCTGAGGAAGAAGGAAGAAAGGATAAGTGACTAGGTCACCGAGCTACAAACCGAGTTTCTTCCTTATTTGAAATTTTTTGAGAAATACATTGTCAAAGCACAAGTTTTAGTTTCAACACCAGAAATCTCTGTGTTGGACAATATCTTTGACATGCATGCACAAGTCAATCTTGAGAAGATTTCTCTAACCAACTTGAAAGAGGAATGGGAAAACCTCTTAGATTCTTTGAAGGAAACCCATCAGCACATTTTTTTATAAACTTTAAGTATACACTTTTGTATTTAGCATTAATTTCAAAAAAGGGGGAAACTAATGTATATGCCAAATTATGTAAATAAATGATAAGTGTACTACATAACATCGGGAGCATGCACAAAGGGGGATAAATTTTTGAAATTTTGATAAGTTATGGTATTTATGTATATATGACAAAATTAGAGAAATTTTGTTGAGACATCAAGTCTATATACATTCAAGGTTTTGATACTAATGCCAAAGGGGGAGATTGTTATCTTATTTGAGAATTAAGGATTGTCATTAGTATCAAAGATAATCAGTTGGCTACCTATGCTATCTAGTCATTAAGAGGAAGTACTACATGCTATACATGCTAGTCGGTTAACTACAGAAGCCCTCATATCGAGTTATCTCAAGGCAGTACCAAGAACAAAAAGATAATAGTTCTAACTGAGTACCAAAGCAATTTTACTAAGCATTAATGTAAACCAATACCGACCATCAGTAAACATTGAGAAGAATGGACATCGAGCAACATTGATAGTGTTTACCAAGTAATTAAGGAAATAACATAGTAATCAGTTTTGGCACATTTATCTATGCAGATGGTTACAAAAAAATCATAAAATGTTTTACCAAGATCGAGGATCATTTATTATAGATGTAATCATTAATTGTGATGATGATGTTTATGTAATTGCTAGATCTAGGTCATTTTTGTATATTGTAGATCTTAGGGTTTTTCCTAAGATATTATAGCCTAATTTTGTTAAGCGGCAATAGCAGTATGCTATATAATTGTAACTCATGTCATTTTGACATATGTATTGTATGAACAAGCAAAGGAGATCTTGAAGTAAGAAGCCAACTTCAAGACATCAGTTATCAGACAAGGAAGATCAGAATATCGAGACATGCAGATTAGACAGAATCGGACAAGGCTACCAAGTAGTTTAGAGATAAGATTTTCACATATCAATGTGATATTTACTCAATACTACATAGATCTATTTTAGACAAGGTTAAGTTGTCAATTACATATACATCCTATTATTCTCTAATCATTGTGATAAAGTTAGCAAAAATATCTTAACAGAGTAGACCTAATAGTCTTTATTGTAAATCTCTTAACCGAGTACACACTCAAGTAGTGTTGTTAAAATCCTTTAATAGGGTAGAACTAGCTAATTTTTTGTTATTCCTAATAGGGTAAGATCACCAAAAGTGATCACAACTTGTAGCCTTAACCGATAAACTTAATTATCTACAGTAGTAAATAATTTATGGGTGTCATCCCCACCATAGTTTTTACCTTCTCACAAGGGTTTTTGCATCACCAAAATACTTGTGTTATGTGATTCATTTATTGATTGATTTCATGCAATTTACATTTACAAGTTAATTGAATGAATGATTCATACAATGGATTTAGTTGATAAATGAGTTTACTACTATTTGTTGATTCCATTTTTGGAGTTAATGTTTTTGAGGGCACTGATTCACCCCTCCCCTCGTAGTACCTTATCTCTCCATTCCAACAGTCATGATTCAACTCAAAAATTCTTGATGAGTTAACCCCCATAAAAATTGCTTTCCTAATCAGTCACCATAAACTAACAAATTGAAGAAGATTTGGGGCTAGGTTCTAAAAGTTATTATGCATAACATTACATTAGATATTCATTTTACAAGGGTTTTTGGACATCATTTTGTTATGTTCAACCATTTTACTTATCATTCTAGGGTTTGTATTCTATTTTACGTGTGGTCATCGCTTAAAGGTAGCATAAAAGATCACTTTCATAAGCCCTATAAAAACCCTATCTTACATAAAGGTCTTTTGGTACTTATTTCTGAACATTGGATAGCCCTCCCTATCACATCCAATCCAATTTCTATTAATGATCAAGATGAAACTAGTGTTTAGTGTGTTGCTAAGTATGAATGATGAGGGAAATATTCATTCAGAGGAACAAGATTACTTGTCCCCTTTTCTAATATTAACTCTACTCCTCAATTTAGAAGGATAAATCTAGGGGAAGGGGAAAGGGTAGAGATTTTGATATATATGATAAAGAAATTGTGCCCTCCACTAATGTAAAGAAAATACCCAAATCACATGCTAAGAGGGACATCTTATAAAATATTAAGGTCAAGGGTCCTAGCTTGACTCCTACGCCTTTTGGTAAAATTGAAGAAAAGAAAACCATGGGTAAAGGGTCATGCATTGAGTCCCCTATTGATGAGGGTGTTTTGGGTAAACAAAAAACTGAAAGATGGGAAGGGGTAGGGAGAAGGATAGTGATAAGGAGAAAAATATTATAGTAGAAGTTCATTTTGCACTCCCTAGTTGCTAGTGATATCCTTTCACCTCAGTCTTCTTCTCTTAGAAAGGAAGCTGCCATGTTCCCCTTGGAGTTAAATATTGGTGCTCACCACATCAATTCTGGTAAAGTGGATTATTGTAATGTTCAATGCTTGGAAAGGGACAAAATGATTAACACCTTCTCTCTTTTTAAATGGTTTTTTATGAAACTAAGGAGATGAGGACTAAATAGGGGTCTCTAAGAAGGAAATTTGATATTTTCAATTCTAAGATCAGTGGCAATGGATTTTCTCCCAACATCGATGGTCAAAATTTATGAATAGTAGATGAGAATAATTGGGTGATTGATAACATGAAGATGATAGTTGATGTTGTGGATAAGTAAAAATTGGTCATCATTAGCTAGAGTAAAAATCAATAGTCTTAAGGATGTTCTTCATAATGCCATGAACCAGACTCATAAAAGTGTGAAGAAAAGGGATGAGGTAATGAACATGCTGGTTGCTTCCCTTGAAAAGGAACACTAGGACAAAAATATTGTGGAAGTGGAATAGGATATTTAGGTAAATAAGTGTTTTGGACTACGTAGGAGGACTAGAGAAAACCACAAGAGAAATATGAAAAGATATCCTCTAGAGATTAAGGACATGAAGAAGAGTTATCAATATATAAATAGACTGGAGCGTGAGGTGTCTGAGGTTCTGAAGAATTTTTCTTAGTCTTTCCTATTTCTATTTTTTATTTTGTATTGGGTCTCTTTTCTAGTTCTTAGCTATCACTTAATGGTCTTTCTTGTGGGTAACTAATTTTATTTATCTTTCTATGATACTCAATTACTCTTGGTTGGTGCAGAATCGTATATCTATGTTTTATTTTTGTGAAATGTTTCTTGTCCCTTGGAAACCTATTTTTATGGTACTAAATATATAAACAAGAGAAAAAAATATTTAATATGAAATAGAATAAATATCTTTAAATATGAAATGTTTTTGTGACTTATCCCTATAAGTATGTTATGTATATTCCTATTTTAGAGATAACAACTAACCAAATGAACTGTATGAAGATGAAAAGTGATAACACATAAACTTAAGCATTATAAAATATTACCAATAAAATATTTGGCTTTACTCATAGTATTTTCTATCTTTGAATATATAATTCAAGATAGGAAATCCAAATATATTGTTCTCATATATCTATCCCCTTGTCCTAGTTGACCTAGTCTTACCAAAAGTTCAATTAGACCTAGGTAACTAGTCTTTGGTAAAGTTAGCTCTTCTTTAGAAAGACATATTTATTACGAAATCTATTTTGAAAATCAATGGAATTTTGTATAGTTTGACTACCTCTTGCTTACTAATGAGCTACCTTAGAAACAATATAACAAGTAATCCATGTTAACTTACCTTGGTGGTTCCTTCTTATTTGGTGAAACATTAGACTTATTGAAAAAGATTGATTACATGGTTCATATTTAATATTTAAATAATTTAGTTTTAATACATAATAAACATAAAATATTGGGAACATGAAACAAAACCTGAAAACCTTTATGAATGCAAAGAATCAATGATTTAGTTTTAATAGATCATAAACATAAAAAAATCAAATAAACTAAATCTCTTTTGAAATATATATATATATGTATGTATATCTATATATATATATATATATATATATATATATATATACATACATATATATATATGTATGTATATATATATATATATATATATGTATATATATATACATATATATATATACATACATATATATATATATACATATATATATATATATATATGTATATATATATATATATATATATATATATATATATATATACA
>BSBK01005840.1:197500-267097 GCA_027943335.1 Chamaecyparis obtusa | reverse complement strand
TGCAAGCAAGATCAGGATTTGATGACTAAAAAAACATTCCTTAGTACTTCATTTATTACATAAAATGCCTATTTTGAGGCTGGATAATGCATTAATTCTTTGTCAAAATATTTTTAATGTCATCGTTAATTTTGCATTCTTGCAAAATGGTTGATGCATGGTCTTCATGCTATTGTTTTTGGGTAGAGTGAGCTTGGCATGTGTATTTTACTAAATTTGTATCATGCATTTTTAAGCACTTATTTCCTCTGGAGTCTGTATGACATGCATGGTAATTTTTACTTGACTTACATCGTCGTAGGCTTTGGGTTTCAATTTTTTGGGAGTCAATTTGACATTTTTAAAAAAATTTGTTCACTTGCCTACAAGTAGCTATCTCCTCTTTATGATGCATATAGTAAGCCTGAGTTATTTTTTGGTTCTGCATTCTTTGGAATATTGTTTCTTTAGGATTAGTGGGACTCTTTTCAATGACAAGGCCAAAATCTATATTTAAAAAATGTTTATATAAATTAATAATAATCATCAAAAAGAACTATTGACATCAATACAACATTAATGTAGATAATGTCATCTAGGTTCCATCATATATTTTTTTGGCTAGGTCCCTCTCCCTACCATCTTAATAAAAAATATTAATGGAAATAAATAACTGGATCAATGAGATTTTTTTAAAAAGGTTTACTTAAATAAAATATATATATATATATATAATATATATATATATATATATATATATATATATATATATATATATATATATATATATATATATTATATATATATTTCAATATTCTAATGCATTTGTACAACTATTTTAAAAATGAAAACATCTTAAATTAAATCTTCACTTTTAATGTAAGAAATTAACCTAACCTAACCTAATTTAACTAAATTATCATTTGACTTGAGATAATTTTGAATGTCTTTTTTATCTTATATTTTTAAATTTCTAAGGAAAAATGATTTAAATTTTATTTGTGTTTAATCTATTTATATTTTTAACTATTGTAAAATGAGTGAATAATAATTTAAAAAGATATAGAATTTTATCATACAAACATATTATTTATTCTTTTTTTATTATTTTAAATTATATATTTTCTAAATTGTTGTATAACAATAACTATTAAATATAATCTTAAAATTTTAACATTTTTTTTTTATGGCTTAAATATATAATTTTAAAAAAGGTATGCTCAATTCTATCAATTTAAAATCATTCGCTACATCAAAAAAAGGGAAATTGGATAAGAGAGAAAAAAAAGAACAGTAGTAAAAAAATTAACTTACAAAATCCCCAACCAATTATGGTGTGATAGATGTCTGTACCCTCCACCATAGATGGATAATTTCTACACAGCCAGGGACTATGATGGAAAAGGCTGCAGAATTTGGCATGACACCTGCCTATCACATTCATTTGAAATCATTATGTGCAAGTTGTGCAATCATGGCATTTGGCAATACCACATTTCTTTCAGGTATTTTAACAATTTGGTGCTTTGAAGGATTTCCAACTATAATATTGGACAAATATATGTGTTCTTTCTTCCATATCTTGTTAAATAAAGATAACTTTTATTTTATTAAATTAAAAAATATTGACAATCACATTAAGGTAAATAACATCTTGTTGAGATGTTTTCCTTCCCATCTTGCCTAGGTCATTCATATGGGAAATGAAATTTTTTGGAGAGATGCTTAAAATGGTCACAAGCCTCTTTGATCTTCCAATAATTGCAAACTTTTCCAATAAAGTTTGTTAGAAATATTTCGATTCATTTCTTGTCCGTTATCACATGAAAATATGATATTGAAATGGAATTTTATTAGAAGATGAAATCATTTGGACAAAATCCAAATCAAATGCATACAACTCCTTTCTTATCTTGTAGCCTCTCTTTGGAAAGAAAATTTAAGATTATAAATATTCAAATAGGAGGAGACTCTATGGTAGTTTCCCAATGCTATCTTTATCTTCTATCTATGTTTTGTGTTTGAGTCTTGAGCTTCATTATATGTGTTGGTTCTTAAGTTTTGCTTGACCATCATAATATGTACTCTTTAAATATAATTAGAAGTTTAATGTTTTTTAATATAATTAAATGTACTCATCGGGAACATTTTAGTTTTATCAATTTGAAGGTCGAATCTAATTTAGAGGCTATAAGTTTTCTATTGAATTATTGAATTATCATTTATTAATATTCTTACCATAAATTATTATTAATCCTCTTTTGATGACTATGGATACTGTTAATAGACCTCCTTTTTCTTTCATAGTTTCTCCTCAATTATCTACATCTGAGGTTTGACCGCTAATAATCTATTTGTGGAATTCTTTAAAGAGAAAATATTAATATAATTATTTATAATTATTAAAATCATATTAAGCTATTAAAATAAAATATATTAGATTTGATTGGTTTATATTATTTTTATTAATTAAAATTTTTGAACAATGAAAACTACTATAATATTTTAGTTATGTGAATTTTTTAATCTTAGTTTCTTTGAGCACAAACATATTTACAATTTTTAAAAATTAAATATGCTATTTTTTTATTTAAATATTAAATATAATATTTGGCTATTATATTATTAGTAAAAGATTCATTTCAATTAGTTATCATTGTTTGTCTTTTCATAAAATTATTATTAATTATAAGTTAATGTTTTATTTAACATGTTGAGTAACAAATAGAAAATAAAAATAAAAATGAATTGGTAAAAATTGAAAGATTTGAGATAATTGACAAGTAGCAAGGAAAAAGGGTGAGCTGGTGGGACAATTTCTAGCCTCCACCTTTTCAACCAACTTAAATTTGCAGCTTTAAGAAATAGAGGCTGCTATTTTTCAGAAAAAGATTCTAATTAATCTTGCGGCAATTTTCATGTTTTGTTTCATGAGACCTTTGAATCCTATTTTTTTTATCTTGAAGCCCCTCCATAAAACCACCACCCTACACAATCCATATTTATCAAAACACTTATAATTAAAAATTAAAAATTACTTTTCAATTTATTTAACATTACTAATATAGATTTTTTTATTTTTTTATTTTTTTATTTTATGAAAGATTCAGACCTGGAGGCTGCCCAAACAGAGACCAAATACAGAATTTTCAAACATAATTAAAAATAAAATGAAATTTCTTGTTCAATGTAGGACTCATATGCGCTCGAAACTAATTAAGTTTGCATTAATGTTATCGAGATGCTCCTCAGTATTCGAAGGACTTGAGCTTCAATTTTTTTCCCACATCTCTATGTCAGCTTTGAATGACTTGTACATCAGTCGAGACAAATTGTTAATCAACCTCAAAAGAATAGTTTGCCTGTGTTGCTGTAGAACAATTTCACTCAAAACAAAAGAATTCGTAGAGTTAACTGAGAATAATCTTCAGCAGCTATTACGTGGCCAATAACTAGTTAATTAGTGGCCTGTCCCAGGGCTATCGCCGGATGGAAAGCTTATTCTTCAATATGTTTTCTGCTCTCAAAACCAATCTTAACACCACCATTGTTGATAACTCCGTTGCCTGATCCAGGGCTCGGGCCACCTGGAAGCTTATTCTTCAACACCTCTAAGCCCGAGTCAGAAGACTGAGTTGAGTTGAAGGTTTATACTGCACGAATTGTCTCTCAAGAATAATCCTTCCATGTGCACTTTCAGCATTAAAACACTATTAACATGGAAATCAGTAGAATCACGCTCGTTTTCGTCATCCAACAACTTGAACTGCTCTCCATTGCAATTCTTCCTTATCGCTTAAAGAACTACTGTTTTTCCCTAAAAAGTATATCTGCTAAATGTTTCTGAAAATTAATGTGCACAAAAGAGAAAGAAATGAAATCCAGACTTATATAGCTTGAAGAAAACAAATGATGGGTAATGTATATAGAGGGAAACCGTGTGTTGAGAAGGTTAGAGAGTGGAGGCAGCCAACCAAGAAAGTCAAATTTAATGTTGTCAAATATGAGAGGTGTTGAAGTATCATCCAATCACTTGTTCTAAGAAATTGCCTGCTTTTGATTTCTTGTCACGCAAAGTAAAAATGTTAGTTTGCAGCAGTCAAGAGTTGACCACGTGAAATCAGGTCTTGTTGTTCCGCCTCCTCATGTAATGTATACTTGCATTGAATGTTTTTACCATTTAGTACAACATAGACTGCGATCTAGTCAAAGTTATGTATGAATGTTTTCTCCATTCGCTAAATTAAAAAGTTTCAGAATAGAAATAGCCAGCTATTGAATGATGAAGTAAAATATTTAGAAAGAGAAATAAGTTTAATGTTCAATGCTAATATCATGATTTTGTGTTTGTTTTGAAGAGAGTATTGACTGTTTAATATATTGATAAATATTACCATTTTGAAGTCGGGTTTTCTTTGCAGCTGACATATGTTATGCCAAAGTCCTTGAAGGTTGCGTGCTTTTAAAAGTCTGTTATCTTCTTTACAATCGTCTAACAGTTTATCACGTGAATTGCGGTCTTGTCGTTCGTCCTCGTACTCGTCCGACTCATGTTATGTTTTACTTGACTAGATCTGTACCACGTAAGTTGCAATCTAGTCTAACTCGTGCATTGAGTGTCTTTATCATTCTTTTCAAACCAGAAAAATGATCACAAGAGATAAGATAACTAATTTTCTTAAAATGATAAAACTTGAAAAACTCTTACAATAAGAATAGCCAGCTTTTAAATGATGAAGAAACATATTTGTGTTTCCACGGTTTACGGAAATGTGAAATATGGAAGCAATTTATTAAATTATGGAAAGGGGGCAATTAAGTGCCATATTGTCAACCAATAATGTTATATGTGATTATTAAATTATGGAAATATTTTGATAACTGGCAATTGCACCTTGGTATGCAATAGGTACGCCCAAGATATGTGAAAAGTAACATAAAATAAGACAAATTTTGTAATGCTTTTAACAAATTTTAAGTAACATAAACAATGATTTTTATTTTTTTTGAAAGTTTAAATAAATAAATTGTATTTTTTAAAATTGTATTTTTATATAAAAGCATGATGAAATTTAATTTAGTAATCATTTAGTATATTAAATTTGTATTTATGTTTATTATTTTTTCTTGATAAAATATATTCTATTATTTTTTCCTTACAAAAAAATATCAAGGATATGATTGAGAATAAGGAGTTCATTGTCAAATTAAATACTCACATGTGACTATTAAAAATTACACATAAATATCTTTCTATGGCGAGGTAGGAGTAGTGTGTTGTGGGGTTGTGGAGTTGGGTATGTTTTGTGGGATTGGGTAACCTGTGAAGTTTTATAACAAATTTGAGCTTATTGATTATTTGGATTACTACATATTAAAATTACAATGAATTTGAGTATTATATAATGATATGTACAACTTATAAAAATAACATTGATATGATGGGAGGTAGCATTGTAAAGCATTATATGGTGTAAAATGCTAAAAAGTACTTGAGAGAAGTATCTAATCTCAGGCTGCAAGATGATGAGGGATACTACAAGTTTTCTATTTAAATTGTATAATAAAATTTTAAGTTTTAATTTATTTAATTTTAGTTTCAAAATAAAAACTAAAATTAAATAAATTAAAACTTAAAACTAAAAGATTAACTTTTAATAATTTGAACTTAATATCATTTATTTTGTTAATTTTTTTATATTAACATTTAATAATAAGTGTCCTATGTGACCACATCCAAAGTGCTATAACTCTTAGTGATAATATCATGCTTACGAAGCGGGTCTTTGATGATGAGGTCAAGAATGCAGTCTTTGCTATGGGAGCTTACAAAGCCCCCAGGCCAGACAGATTTCCTCCGGTGTTCTTTCAAGAATATTAGGACATTGTGGGAACTGATGTTACCCGTGCTGCCAAAGACTTCTTTAGAACTGGGCGCCTCCTCAGACAACATAATAAAACCTACATTGTGCTTGTCCCAAAGCATGACAATCCTACCTCTATGTTGGATTTCAGGTTCATTAGCCTTTGCAATACTTTCTACAAGATCCTTACCAAGATCCTGGTTGGCAGAATCAAGCCTCTTCTAGACAAGATTATCTGCACTACTCATAAAGGTTTTGTGCCAGGTAGACAGATCCTGGATGTGGCCATAGCCACCCATGAAATCATCCACTCTATGGAAAGAAGTAGGGTCCCAGGTATGGCCTTTAAATTGGATATCTCTAAAGCTTATGACAAAGTTAACTAGTCATTTCTTTTTAAAATTCTAGCTAAAATGAGCTTTAATGAGAAGGTTATTCAGATTATACAAGAATGTACTCAAACTGTTAGCTTCTTTGTTCTTGTTAATGGCACTCCTGGTGGCTTCTTCAAACCCGAGAAGGGTCTTAGACAAGGAGACCCTCTCTCTCCATACCTCTTTATTATGGTGGCTGATGTTCTTAGCAGGAATATGTGTATGTTGTCCGCTACAGTAAGAATAAAAGGTATCAAACTTGATTTTACCCTTCCCCAGGTGGTGCTAGAATAGTTTGTGGATGACACCTTCCTCTTTGGGTATTCTTTAGTGATTGAGGCTAGATAGTGGAAACAAATCTTTGAAAGTTATGCCTGGGCTTCTGGACAATGTATTAACTATCAAAAGAGTCAGTTGTTCTTCTTCAATACCCCCATGGAGTTACAAAATAAGGTGCTTCAAATCCTCAGTTATCTAGCAGCTTCGCTCCCCTCTAGCTACCTTGGCCTCCCCCTTATGGTTAAAGAGCTGTCCCAGGATTTATGAAATTCCATCCTTGAGAGAACCTAGAGGAAAGTCACTGGTTAGAAGGGGAATATTTTAAGCAATGTTGGTAAACTTTAGCTTGTGGCCTCCACTCTCCAAGGGATCCTTGTTTACTTCCTATCCCTCTTTAAAATCAGAAGCAACATGGCAGACAAACTTGAAAGAATTTAGAGAACCTTTCTGTGCGATGGATCTGAAGAAAAGAAGAGGATGTCCCTTGTCAATTGGGACACTGTCTACCTCCCGAAAAGAATGGGTGGCCTGGGACTAAGAAGAATTGGTTTAATGAATAAAGCCCTTACCACAAAAGTGGCATGGAAACTCATAGAAGGAAATGTAGACTGGTGCAGATTAATGGAAGCCAAGTACCTCCAAGGACATCCCTACGGGAGGATGTACCACAATAGTGACCTCCCAAGTGGATCCAAACTCTGGATGAACATCTATAAATGCAAGACCCTTCTGTCTAAAGGAGCTTTTTGGAAAATTGGAAATGGGAGATCCATCAGATTTTGGAATGACCACTGGATCTTGAACCAACCTAACCTAGGCTGCAGATTCAAACCTCTTATGGATTATCTGTGACCTGTCCTGGGTAATAGAGTCTCCAACTACATCACTGGCAGGGACTGGAAGGATATAACTAATCGGTTAAGGGATAGACTAGACCTGCAACATTTGGCCAATGATCTCATGGAAAACATTACTAATATCAGAATTTTAGGGCTTGATGACTCTATTATCTGGGCCCCCACCCAGGCGGGTACTTTCTCTGTCAAATCTACTTACAATTTGCTTCTTAAGGAGGAGAGTAACTCGGGGGACTGGAAGAAGGTGTAGATCCCTCAGCTTGCGCTGAAAATCATTTTTTTCTAGTGGACTCTCATGCACGGTAAGGTCCTAACCCAGGATAATCTTATAAAGAGGGTCTTGTCCATGGTAAATAGATGTGTCCTATGTAAGAAGGAGGAGGAAATGGTGAACCACCTATTCATCCACTATGATTATGCCACCAGCATTTGGCAAGAGGTTATCAACAAATTGGGTATCTTGTGGGCTCTGGGTAGACAAGTGCATCAATTTAAAACTGGAGATCTCCCTCCAATCACCCCCTTTCTTCAACTCCTCTAGCATATGCTACCCCCTCACATCTGCTGGACCATTTGGAAGGTAAGGAACAATAGAATTTTTAGGGAGGATAGTAATCAGTCTAAAACTTGTCTCCATATTGGAACTAAGCTCTTATGTGAGAATGCTAGGGTGGTGGTTTCTCTAGATTTGATGATGCTAAAAGGATAGCTAGAAAAGCTACTAGATGGACCACCCCTCTTAGAGGATGGACCAAATTAAACTTTGATGGGGCTACAAATAATCTTGGCCAAGGTGGGGGTGGTGTTCTGAGAGATCACAAAGGCACTTGCCTGTTGGCTTATGCTGGGCTGCTCAATAACTGTACTGTCACCCAAGCGGAAGGAATGACCCTTCTTTGGGGTATTAAATTCACAAAACAAATGAACATCAGGCTATTGGAAATTGAGGGGGATTTCAAAGTGGTTGTTGAGGCTATCAAAAGTGGAGCTAGTGCGGGGCAGTGGGTTAGACCTATTATGCTAGAGATCTGTGAGCTGCTCAACAACTTCTAGTGCACGACTATGGGTCACATATATAGAGAGGGGAATTCGGTTGCTAACTCGATGGTAGAAATAGGCCTAAAATAAATCAAACTTAATAGTTGGAGGGTGGTTAGTGATTTACCTCTAGTGACTCAACAACTCATCGGAGGAGAAAGGAATATTACTATTTAAATGTGCCAAGCTATCATATTCATTACGAATCCTTATTGGATCACGTGCTGGCATGCTCTGGTGATTTTTGCGACTATGAAAAGGAGAACCCAAAACCCCATAAAGAATCATCATTACCTTTCAAACCTGTGGAGTAAGAGCTATATGAATCAGAGGGCTTACTTGGCTAATAAGGACAACAAGTGTGTTCCTGGCATTATTGTTATTAATGACACCTAGAGATCTATTAGATCTAGCTGTACGGAGCCCTTCTTCCAAAATTTTACCCAAGGCCAGCATTTTAAGTATAATCTTTCCTCAGAAAGGCCACACAAAAATAAGTGGTTTTTTATGTTTTGCAAAAATGCTCGGCTCTTAGGTTTTCAGGATATTCTGGTGCGGGACAGAGCTTTGAAATGGGAGGCAACACTCTCCGCATTGAACTTGATAAAATCGACAAGGCTTTCACCTCTGATACGTTGGTGACTCATTACTTCAAAGAAAGCAGCATATGGGGTTTTATGGAGAGAATGAAAGGTGGGCATGACTTGTGAATTTCCAAACAATTCATCTCATCCTGGAACAACAGGAGTGTCTTGGTTGGGGGCATCCACTTCCAGATTAATGAAGAGGTCATAGAAAAGGTGACGGGGCTCTCTATGGAAGGGAGGAAATACAAAAAGACCATTTGGACTCCCCACCCTACCAGCCTCAACTAGTTTTTCAAGGAAGGTGAGCAGCCGATGAAGAAACAAGGGGGTTTCAATGAGGAAGTGTTGCCGGACTTCTGGCCAAAAACTTGCCTCATTGTGATGAAATATTTCATGCTGTAAGGTAAGTTCACTATGTTTTACTACTACCACTTACCATTCTTGAATCATATTAGAAACAAGGATTTAATTTCCATACCCTTCTATCTTTTGGATTCCATGGAGAGTAATATCCTAGATATTAAGGACAGCCCTGATAAATCAATCCCTATCCTCCATCAGGGTCTCCTTTGCATTTACCACTTTCACAAAGCTATCTGCCTAGTACCCCAACTCCCATGATTATCCAAGAGATGACCTAGGAGGACTCCCTAGCCAAAATTGAAAATTCCACCCATTCCACCTCCTAGTCCATCCAAGTTATCTAGGAGCTTGAGCTGGGTGCTAAAGAGGGTAGAACCACCAAAAATGAGTTAAAAACCCTTTCAATAGGAAGGAGGGTCAGGAGGAGTCACATGTCTCTGAGTTTGTGGAGAACAAGGATAGGAAGAAGTCTGACAATACTCCTGAGACTGAACGTAGGCCCAAAAAATGGAGAATGATGGAGAGCCAAGTTAATCTGGAGGTTGACTTAAGTGGCTCGGGTCACTAGAGGTCCAATAGAATTGCCAAGGAACAATGTAAAACCAGGTTGATGGAAACAACCTCTAGAGAGCAATCCCTATCTGGAAAAGACTCTCACACCACTGAGTCCATGAAAGGGTCCTCGGATGATCATATGAATCCCCTTAGGATTGGTAACACTCCTCTACCCAACCTCCAGCAAACCATGGAAATCCCCAATAACCCTACCCCACCCCTGAGTCCTTCTCATGATCCCCAGGATAAGCTCCCCACCTCTAATTACAATACAGGGGCTCTGGTTGACAAAAACAAATTTAAAGGCACCCTCAAGAGGAGGTTCTTTGATATGGACAAGGATATTGCAAAGATCAAAAAGAATATGCAGGAACTGAAGCACCAATGCATGATGACCAACAAATTTTCCCTGAAGGTCATGCATGCTTCGGCTATGACCCTCTATAATGTGCAGGAAAAGCTAGAGGGCAATAGTCTGGAAGTGGACGAGGATAACAAGGATCTTTTCCTATTCCTGCAGGAGGAGTGGGCTAGGACCCTATTGTCTAAGCATCTAGATGGGAAGAACTAACTTATGATGTCCATGAGTTGGTTAATTTTGATTGGGCATGGCCCTCGGATCCCCTATTTTGCATTTGGGGTTAATGTTAATTTTTATAGCTTTTGGTTCAGCCCTGCGTGGCTTATGACTGTTACTTTAACTACTAATCTTCATTTTAAGTACTCTGGTTTAATCCTTTTGATCAGTACTATGGTTTATGTTTTTGATAGGGGCAGATTTAGACTCAGTGATTATGCTATTAAACTATTTTATCTACTTTGACTAGTTCCACTAATGTGCTATTAATGTGCTCCTAGTCCCTTTGTTCCATGGGCCAGCACCCTCTTGCTGCTTTATCTATAAAAAACATTTAATAATAAAATTTTATATTTTAATTTATATAGTTTTAGTTATAAAATAAAAATGTATGAAAAGTAACAATTTGTTTATTTTTTACTATTAACATTTAGTAATGAAATTTTATATTTTAATATATTTAAATTAGATTTCAAAATTAAAATGTGGAAATTAAAAAATATAAATATTTATTTTATTTTATTTTAAATTATATTTTGTCAATTTAGAAATATTTTAAAATTTAATAATAATTCATTTAAATTTAAAGTAATATTATTTCAATATTTATAATTATATTTTTAAAAATAATTTATAAATATTTTATTGTAGTTTTAGTAATAAATTTTTAATGGTATAATTAAGTTGGTTTTCAGTGTACTAAAAATGTCACATTTTTTCTTGATATTAATGTCAAGAAATGCTTAATATTAAGCATATAAATTATTTCAGTGCACACCAGACATGGAAATCAAAGATGTTTAAAACAAAATAATTCAACTTTATTTGTCAGGTCCCACCACGTGGCGATTGCCATTGATATCTAATATTTGTCGTTCTAAAATTTAGTTTATGAAGAGAAGCTGTGGCATTTGGCCAAAAGTGCATTTATCTTATTCTCTTCCCTCCACACAAAACTGAGCTATGTACACTCTTTTCTTTTCTTGTGGTCTATGCTTAATTCTTGACAATGTCTTTTCCAAGATATCTCGATCTTTTTTATTTTTTCTCTATCGGATAATGCCTCAAAGAGATGTCAATCCATGGAGGAGTGGGAGGGGGAGATCCGTCTTCCTCAGCTTTGCATAATACAAATGCAACACTGAATGAAGCATTTTGGACACAACATTTGACACAGCAGATGACATCACCGATGTTGAGCTGCTCAAGTGCACGTGGAGAAATGAGAATGCGGCCACAATTTTCTCATCATTCATTTTCCTCTCTGCATTTCTCCCGCCATGACACAACTCTTATCATAATTTATGATGTGTGGTGAGTGGATTAATTATACATCATACATGTCTAGATTAATTATATATCGTACACATCTTCACCATTCTAAGTGTTGCCCAAATTTCCCTCTCATTCACTTTTGGCCACAGTCCTATTTTCCAATGAAATGCTCAAGTGTTAAAAGCCCTCTGTGTTTTCTGCCTTTTAGTGTCGAGAGTCCAGTGTGTTTTCTGCCTTTGGCCTGAAAACCCAGTGTGTTTTTGACCTTCTCTTTGAAGACTCAGGATGTTTTGACCTTTTGGTCTGAAAGCTTGGTGTGTTTTCGACCTTCGCTCGAAAACCCTCTGTGTTTTCAACACCCCTTCTGTGTTTTCAACCCTAAGCATGCAACTTAGATAGGCGGGTCCTAGTTCAGTGTAGAGAAGATCTGATAGTTGTCGCATGATCCCATGGGATCTTCTGATCCCATGAGATCATATGACAACCGTTGATGTGGTATCAGTGGTCAGGATTCGACGGTCAACTCCAACATCTGGCGGTCATCGGTTAGCACCATGCAGTTGGTCACATGATCACATAGGCCTTCTTGGCCGCATGCGATTAGGCGACAAGTGGTAAGTAGTCAAGAAAAGATCAGTGGACTTCAGTGGCGATCAGCAGGGGTTTTAACTCCGGCGGTGGGCTTCGGTGGGTGGTGACGTGTCTGGTTTTTGGTGGTGCTGTTAGCGGTTAGTGGTTAGCATCTTCCAGTTGGTTGCATGATCGCATGGGCTCTTCTGAGCCCATGTGACCATGGGACAAACCGTCAACAATTTCAGTGGCGGTTGACAGAGGTTGTTGCGGGCCCGGTAACATGGGACCGCGTAGATGCAAGATCTACGGTGGTCGCATGTTCGCGTGGGATCTTTCGATCCCATGTGATCATATGACCACCGTTAGATCCTCCTAATGCTTTTGGTTGGTGTGGTCATGGGTCCATCCATGTGTTTGGTTCTGGTTGGGCCACGTGGCAAGGGTTTGGCAGGTGGCTATTTTTTTTTGCAGGCTCAAAGTGTCATTTGTGGTGAAGAGTGGTAGATTCAGAAGCTTGTCACATGATCGCATGAAGGCCTTTTAGCTCATGCGATCATGTGACTGTTGACTTTTTTTTAAAAAAGTAGTGCAACTACTCAGTGTGGGCCCGGGGTTGGTAAGCAGAGCGCGGTTGTGCAATTAACATGTTTCATGTAGTCGCTGAATAGGCGCAGGGTTAAGGAAAGGTTCACGTGACTTGGTGACTGAAGGAGAATTGAACCTGAGGTAAGCCAGGGTTAAGTTTGCAGGCGGTCTTGTGGGCCCGAGGTGTCTTGTGTGACAGATTTAAAAAAAAAAGCTTGTCACATGATCGCATGAAGGCCTTTCAGCTCATGCAATCATGCGACCATTGCTTTGTCAAAGTGGTGTAGCCTATTTTTGTGGACTCTCTTCCAAGGTGAATGTTGCAGGCGCGCGTAGCTCAAGAAATTTATGTCGCTAGGGCATGTGTAGTTAAGGGAAGATGATGAGGAGGTCTGAGTGGCCATCAGGGGTCATTTTTTGTCTTGGAAAGGTTGATCAATTCAGGGATGGACACACAAATGAAATATCCGATTTGGCATGGATATTTGCAGAGCACATTTATGATCAGAAGTGACCAATTTTAGGGATGATTATTATAATGCATATCTATGTAACCCTAAGGAGACATTTTGATTCCTGCCTACGTGCAGGGGATGTATATATTCTTTTTTGGAGCCTGTAGTGCTCAGAATTCACATTTTGTAAAAAGAAAAGACTTTTCTTAGAGAACTATCTGTAGCATTTCTTTCTGCTCTTTGGTTTTCCACATCCTGTAATTTCTCATTGATGAATTCAAACATTCCAGAAGTATTTTTGTGACAATTCTTACCATCCCTATGCTTCCTTGTCTGAGTTTGTCTCTTATTAAATCAAAGTTTATGAATGCTTTCAGTGACATCTTAGGTTCCCTGATTCCTCTTACTTTCTGTAGCTGTGTTTGTTATTATGTTTGATCTGATTTAGATGTTTTGTGGGTATATTTCAGCCCCTAACAGTCTTGTCTCAATCCTGCACCGAGCTATAGGAGTGAATGTCTATTTTCAGGTCATGGATTGATGTCTAATCCTAAGAGCCTTGTTGTTGTGAAAGAATCTTTCTCTTTCCCTAAACATCCTCTTTTGTTTGCAGACCCTTCCATGAAACACTTATGTAAGCCTATTCAGTAAGTTGTAATCTCCTAGACCTAATTTTGTCACTGGTTTTATCCCTCTATACTGAGATCCAAACCCTAGTTTCGGTGCATCACCTAGTAGGTAGATTTTCTTTCTGTTATTTCCCTTTCATGCATTCCTTCTATCCCTTTCCCTCAAAAGTTTACTTTCCTGTTTAAGAGAAAATCAAGGTGATTATCCAAGAGGAACCAACCTAGAATCTGGAGGTCTCATCTTGGTTAGCAAAAGGTCCCACAACCTTGAGATGATTCCCATTTTATACTGGATTATCAAGACTATGAGAGCTTGAGATCAAAGGTGCAAATTCAGTGTATAACACTAAGTAGTTGTGGCAGTGAGCTAAGAGCAGAAAGTTTAGGTAGTCAAGCAGTGAGGATTTGGGGGTTTTTCATTGTGCAATTTCAATCATAAAAGGAAAGTTTGAAATCTTTTTTTTGTTCAGATAACATTTTAAAATCTAAATAGAGACATTGGGTATTAGTGGCTACCGCATCTGATCAATTTTCTATGGCTATGATTTTGTGTTTCACTAATTTAGTTGGGTATGAAGAAAATTTAGCTTTGTTTTAAGTTCCAAGGTTTCCCTTTTGAAGAAATGTTGTGTGAATAGCAAAAGATGCAGTCGATCATCTTTTTTTCTTCAATTTCTATGCACACAAATAGAGGCATTAGATTTAGTCCTTTGGCTGCACACCCAACAAGACCGCCATTCTTGGGAAAAATCCCGTGGAAGGCCGCCACAGACTAGAGAATGCCTAAGAATTTGTTTTGATATTGTTTTTTTTCTCACTTTCTGTTATTAACCAATTTCCAAGTTTATTTACTGGCTTTTATCTAACCCAAAATTTTATTGTATAGGGGTGCTTTAAAACAAACCCATAATGGTATTTTTTTTCTTTTACCTCTCTGGCTCTGTTAAAATTTTATTCCTCTAAGTTCGTAGTGTTTTCTACTTACAGCTGAATGCCATTATTTTCAATAGATGATAAGAAGTTTATTTTGTTCCTTTTTTTTATGAGCGGTCATATGCTCTTCTTGAATGAGGTCTTGATATTGTTTTAAATTTTTAATTCAATCCTCTCTACCCAACCTGGGTGCGCTCTTATTGCCTTCAATAAAAAATGTTATTGCTGGCAATTAACTTCACTAGGGTTAACTTCAAGATGAACGATGAAAGCCACTCCTCCGGCAACTCTGCGGACCCTGCAATGCTTTTCCATCCATTCTACGGCCTCTGTATAGTCATCACTCTGGGATAGCCTGCAATCCACTAACACAATTATTTCTTCTCACTACAGACTAAAATAAATATAAAACCATGGAAAATTATCAACTGCTTGAATTGTTTCAATCGTCTTGCACGACTATTGGAACCTATGCACCGTTGATGCTATTAACCTAGGTAGATGGTTCTCATATAAGAAACATCTTCGGCGTAATTATGTAAATCAATAATGTTATATGTAATTTTAAATTTTTAAAATATTTTAAATGTTATGTCAGATAGAGATTGGATTTGTAATTATAGGTCACTTTTACATTTATGTTTTTAATTTAAGGTTATGGACAATAATTTAATGGATCTTCATGAAATTTTGGAGCCATTTATCATAAAGATTATGATATGTAATTTATAAGTTAATTTTAAACATGAATTTACTAATTATAAGCTAATAATTATGTTTAAATAATTAGTTAAGAAATTTTCATCATGTTACAATATAGTACTAAAACAAAAAAAATTACTTACTAAATAATAAATCAAGAGGTTAGATATTACACAATATTAAGAACATAAAGAGACTTAATAGTTTCTAACACATTTTAAATACTTGTAAAAACAATATTAAACTAGAAACTCCACCTTGGTGTGCAATGGGTACGCTGAATAGGTGTGGAAGGTCAATTAAGGAAAATTTGGACTATTTTTGTATAGATTTTTTTCAGACATGATATTAATTGATATGCCATTTAGAAAAGTGATGTTTCTGAAAGAAAGGTCTCAATGAAGAAGTAGAAACTTACAATAAACTAATCAAATAAAACCTCCAAATGAAGAAAGATAATCAAACTTGATTACCAATAGGCTCATGAGATATTAAATGAATTAATTTTGAAAATGTTAAGCATTTGTATTTGTTCATAAATTTGATGTCTCAAAACTACAAGATAATTAACTTCACAATAAAAATAATTATTTGTTCATTTAAACTTAAGAATTAATAAGTTTATTGTACAAATTTACATATTTCAATAAAATACAAAAAGCTACATGACCAAATCTCACTTCTAAGTTTCTTGTTTTTAAAGAGAACATGTGTATTCTCTAATTTGAAAGCAAATACAAATATATAATTTAATATGATTGTAGAATAGAAAAATATAAATTTTATACTTTATTTAGTCTTAATTTTGTTTTAGTTATGTTTAGACTCAGATATAATTTGTGATGACAAGCATGTTCAAAAGGTTAGATTATAAAACCACATGAAATTATTATTATATGTTATATTTAATATAATGTAAATTTATTTTAATGATTATATTTACTATTATGTATTATAATTTTAATTTTAATTTATTAATTATAAATATAATACTGAATATAATTACTAATATATTTAAGATTAAAACTTATCTACAAGAAATTAATATTATTACTGCATGATATATCTTATGTAATGTAAATTTATCTTAAAAATAATATTAGAGCCTATTTATTATTATGTATCATGTTTTATATAAAAATATATTAAATATATAATAGAATTATGCTTATCCTTATATATACTACAATGAATATATATAATTTTAAATATAGTCATATATAATATAATTAATTTTTATTTTTTTATTAAATCAGCAAGGAGGGGACGTGATTTCATACATAAAAAGGATACAATCATAACACAAAAATCTAATCCTTAGGTCATCACAACCTCAAGGAAAGAAACCCCTACTCTAAGACTTCAAAATTTTAGTCAAAATCTTGTAATAAAATAAGTATTATTCAGATTGTCACTACTAATATCACTATACTTTCAACCATAATAAGTAAAATAATTAAACCACATCAAAATTCTACTGTTACTATAGTTTATGTATAAAACCATAAAAACAATATCATCTATATTAGTGCATGAGGCTATCAAGTCTTTCAAAGCAATTAAACTATACTAACAACTAACTTGAAATAAAAATAAACTAAACCACAAAAAGTAGTGAGGCCCCTATAGAACACATAACTAGAAAACATGAGGCAACCAACCACAAAGAGTAGCTTCCTTGGCAGCATCATTCAAATTAATGAGCTCTCATTTCCTTGAGAGATGAAATAGACTCTTTGTCCATTCCTTTTCTTCAACATTTTGGTTCTTCTTGTCCATTCCTTGGTCCTATTTGGCACCCTAATCCTTCTTTGAGTTCTTCCCTAGTTTTGTCTATCCCAAAACAAGTCACATAACAACTTTTTGCATTAAAATATCAGTGATCATGGAAAGATAGTTGATCGTATTACCAAAATTTTATTTGGAATTGGTAGAGGAGGCAACATTTTCCTCAAGATCAACAACTTTGTTCTATAGATCTTTAATTTTTTCTTGAAGCTGAATATAATTCAAATTAGGAGTACCAAGGTTTGGGAAGGGGAATCCTCAACTTTAGTTTCTTCCATGTTGTGAATAGGAGAAGCACAAACCTTGTCCATCGGATCATCATAATAATCCAAATTAACTATTATGTCAAGGGGATCTTCTTTGTCCTCCACACAAAACTCTTCTTATTCGTCCTCATTATCCTCATCATGAGAATTATGAACATCATATACCCATCTTCTGGTTCATACTCATCATTTGTATTAAGACAATCTCTTCTATGATTTTTTACATTTCATTTCTTTGTTAAGGAGATGGGTTGACTGCCTTTCCTCAACACTCACTTCATTTCAAGGCTCCTCTTGATTCTCTACATCCTTCATATCCTCTTCAATATTTTCAATCTCCACCATAAGGGTTTTACATTTTGACCCTTTCCTAATCTTACTAGCCTTACCAGCAACGGGCTTCCAACTAGTGGCTCTTCACTTTTAGCTTCCAAAAAATTGGCATCTAAGTTTTTTTAAGCAGAGCTAATCTTAGCAATTTTTTTTTCTTCTTTTCACAAAGATTAGAGTCCCCCATGAGGGATACTTAATTAGCTCAATTCTAATAGAGTTTTGTTGTTTTTGATTAAAGAAGTAGCAAGAGGGTGCTGGCCTATGGTACATCAAAGCAGAGTCACAGTGAACATGTTAACAACACATTAATAGGAACAAAGGAAACTGCAACAACAACTATAGCCAAAGTACAGTTAAGGAGGAAAGTCAAGGAACCAGTAGAAAGCCATATTCAGCACATAGTCAGCCAAAAGCTGAGTAGAGAAAGAGATACTCAAGGCCAAAAGTAGCCAAGTACAAAACACAGTGCACAATGACAGCAACTTAGGCTGCACATTGACAATGCCTTGAGCCCCACCACAACCTTGACAATCGAGCACAACACAAGTAGCAATCTCCCAATGCACCTCTAAAGAAAAGTGTTCCATCTCAATAGGAACAAAGAAAAGAGCCCCAACACTCTCCACCTCCATAGGAGAATCACTCATCCTCAGGATCTCACACGAACTCTCCACCACAATAGGAAGTTGATCCACCTCCATAGGAACCATGAAGAAGGAAGATGACTAAGTGTACGAAGCCCAATGCCCGAAAAAAGAAACATGATGCTCAATGATAGGGTAGAGACCAAACTCCAAGCAAGCAGCCTACTTTAACCAAAAACACCAAACCAGAGGGAGCCCTTGAAAACTATCAGCCGTCCCCTGGCCACCAAATAAAAGGAAAACCCTACCTCTTCCACCTAAAGGGGCAAGATCCACTAAAAAATGAAAACAACAGACTAACACCATACCCATTAAAAGAAAAGGGAAAAGTAGGTGAGCATAAGCCTATGCAAACAAAAATCTTCTCAAACCGGCCCAAAAAAGGTGTGAGAGTAAAACCATGGGAGGGAGAGAACGTCAGAATATAGTTAGCTCCCCTAGACATGCTGTGGTTGTCAAGAAAAGAATAGCCAAGGCCATGTATAACAATATGACCAGCAACCGCAGTCACAATAAGCAAGACCAAAGCCTTCAGAAGCATCAGGCTTGGAGACCTCCACCGCAAAGGCTGAAGCCCACCAAAAACCCACACCTCAACTCCCAGTAGAAAAAATGCCATCACATAAAACCAAAGGCCCCCAAAAGGAACCAGTAACCTAGAAGATCCACTGTCCAGCACAATGCAGCCCAACACCGACAAGGGGAACATTTTCCCCATACTCGGTGTCTTCCTCATCATCCCTAAACCAACAGTGCACACCCGAAATAGGTTTGAGGAGTAAATCTAGGGAGCATCCTTCCGCTGCCAAAGGGCTCTAGTGAGGAACCCCACCTCAATAGGGATCTAAATCTGGACCGAATCGAAAAACCCACCACCAAACTCCCATAGAAGATGAAAGAGTCGAAGGGCCCAAAAGGAAACCCAGGCATGAGGGTCCAAGGAAATAGCCGCAATAGGAAGAACCCAGCCAAAAAAACTCTGCAACCGACCACCATCTCTTGCCTCATGAGAATGCAGAGGTCTTCTCCACAACAAAGAAATGTGACAGACGACACCCCACATACCCACAAAGGCACAGAGAACCCAACCCTAGAGAATGAAAGGCTCAGAGTAATTAGATCTGATCTCCAACTCTATCAAGCTAGAGACCCAACCCCAATCCCAAACTAGGATCCACAACCACCACCAACAGGCTCTGGCCATCCGAAGAGAGATAGAGCATCTCCTCTATCTCCACAAACCCACACCGGCAAGAGACCCCTAGCTCCCATCGTATGAGCAGAAGCCCCCCTCCAATCTATCGATGCCAAAATAGAGACCACCCAAAGAGAGGACCAACAAGCCCCCATTTGGGTCTCCATCATCACCATCTGAGTCGCTCTCAGCATCCCCCGCACCAGAAATCCTAGCCGCTCCTGTGCATGCACCAGTTCCGCTTCCGCTCACCATTCGCATTTCTTTTAATAGAGTTTTGTTGTTGATATGACTACTAATTACGTTTAGATTAAGAGTAAGAGATGAACCAACTTCTAATTAAATTTATTTTTTATATTCAATATTTTATTTTATAAACTATATTATTATTAAATAATATATTCCATAATAAAAACTATTAAATAAAATTTTAAGTTATTATAGTTTATATATTTCTATATAAAGTACAAATTAAATTAACATATAAATCTTGATTATATATTACATTCTCTAATTTACAAATTATTATAATTAATAACTTATATATTTTTATATAATACTACTACAATAACATATTGAAAATATAATTAAATCCTTATTTTAATAATGTACTATGTGTGGGCCTTGTTAGATTTATTTTTTAAAAACATGGTTGTAGAACTTTTAAAAATGTGGACAGTAACTACATATGATTGATATCATGTTAACATTGTTCAATGAGGGTATTTGGTGCACTTAAAATTAGATGACCCCTATATGTTTAATCATCTTGCAACAAGCGATGACTATGCATGAGATCAATTTAATCCTTAAAGAATTGCCCAATCTGTGGGTGGATGAAAAATCTAACAAATAGAAAAAGACAAATTTTAGAAGACAAAAATAATAATGGAAAAGTAAAATTTTAGGAGACAAAAATGACAATAGAAAAATGGACACAGACAATTGAAAGAATCATCTTGTATCATTTTACAATATTGCAAACCACTGATGAGAAAATTGAGGTTTCCCATTCCAAATAAGAACACCAAAAACGTAAAAATATTTTAAACCTTGATAGGAGTATTGGTAATGAGAAAAGGAGAAAATGGATGCCATTGTATTGATTTTATTTTTTACAAGAAGGGATGACATGGATGAAATTTAGTGGTGGGTTAACATGGTTATATTGTGATTTTTGTTAAATCTCCTATTCATATACCTAAAGATATCTAAGTAGTAAATGACATGTTTAAAAGTAATTTTCTTCTTGTTTCCATAAGTGGTTTTTTGCAATGTAGTTTCAAAAGGAAGACGTGTGAAAGTAGTAAGAAGATAACTTAGTAATGTTGGATGTGAAACAAAAACTTTGTGACTGCAGTAATTGCATTAATTACTAGCACTTGCACCCAAAAAGTGCAAGGGTTAGACGATACAGAGTTATATGCAAGTTGAGATATAGAAAAAATACATTGATATATGACTAGAACATAAATTATTTTAATTTTCAATATTTTGTAGAATTTCTTTTTTTTACAATATCAAGAAGACATATATACTAAAATCCTTAACCATGATAATATTGTATCCGGGTGAACCCACAATAGTGGGTTACACTTTTTTGCCTGAATGGACACTGAACTTTACATTTTGAAAAAAACTTTCAGATTCAGATGCATATTGTCGTTAAACCATTTAAAATCAGAAGATGAAGTAAATTAGAGTCTTTTAAGATTTTATGTCTACATTATAAATATATTTTTTATTTTTATTTTTTAATTTATTTAAATAGTTTTTTCTTTCTCCCACAAAAATTGGTATATTTTTTAAAACATCATTTTCAAATAGTTACATTATTTTCATAGAGAAGAACTTTTAAAAAAAAATAGATATCAATGTGCTTCTTTTGAATTTAGTTTTATAACATCCATACGAAGGGAATGCAATTGGTTTGATGACATTACCATGATTATAACATATTTTATTAATGTTTGAATTTGACTAAACCGTAATTTTGACATACCTTGACTACATAACTTATAACTTGTTGTGTATTTGTCCAATTTTATTTTAATATTTTTTGATAGAAAGAGAACTTCAATGACTAGGGCATAGATATTTTTAAAAAAAAAATTTCTCTCATGTACTTTTTTTCCATAAGCGTAAAAAATAGAAGTAGACATATAGTGAAATATCTATGTTTATTAAAACTAAAATACAAAGTCATAATAAACTTAATATATATTAACATTATAATCATTGGAAATATTTTTCTCGGTAGTACCTTACTGCATAGATAGGTTTTTCAAATTGATTCATTTTATCTTCCAAAAGATAAAGTTGAAGTGATTTTTGGTCAGCATTTTAATAGGGGTGAAGGAGACTCCATTGTAGGTATGAATAAGGAGTATAGATGTTATATCAATATTTTTTTGTCTAAGAGGCTTTGAGATAACCATTTGTAATTAATTCCTTCAAGTGGAACCTCTCAAGGCTTAAATCATCATATTTTATTAAAAATGTGTTATTTCAGCAAAAATTAGCACGTCTAAAAAAGTGTAACCTACTATTGTGGGGTCACCCATCCATATTAAAGCTTAAAATTTTGGTTCTAATTTCAAACAATATAAGAAATTATACAATGTACATGGTTTTCATTTCTCTTTCTTCTTTCAACAAGAGGGGTGAGACAATGAATTTAATTCATAATGAAAAAAAGAGTTCAAAGTTTTTGAGGGGTACATGGAAAAATTGAAACCATCTATCCTACCACCCACTATTCTTACTAAAGAGATTACAAAATTCCCTTACCCAATTTTCCAAGTGTTCCATCATAAAGAGAATTAAATATATAGTAATCATCAAGGAAAAATATACTACAATAATAGACTCAAAGGAACAAAAGTTCAACGCAAATAGAGATAGAAATCAAATGAGAAAAGGGAAGGAGGCAAAAAAAGAAGTCAAAAAATGGGGGGAGATAGTTCACATCAAGGAGCCTTATTTTCCTCCGTGAGGCCATAAACCATCCACGAAGAACTCAAACTAATCTTTTCAGGAGTGTAAATGATCATCCAAATAGAGAGATGAGGAGAAGATACTATGTTTTGCAAAATGCTCAGCCTATAAGTGACAAGCATTTTAACTTTAATTTTATATATAACTCATAGGTATCCCACAAACCAAGAAAGTGTCCTACACAAGATACATACATATGGTTAAAATTTGAGATACAATCTCTATAAATAAATAATTTTGAGTTTAATTTGGCATACCATCTATCTAGAATCATAATGAAGTGTAGTGATAGCCTCTTTAATTTTGTGCACTCTATGTTCCAAGTTACCTCCACAAATCTCACCAAAAGCTAACTTTTTGCTAGAACTTTTCAATATTGTTGTTGATAGTTGGCTACAAGGATGTAATATGATAAATATATCTTTTTTTAATAGTTAAGTAATGCCTACAACATGGGAAAAGATGTGTAAAAATGGAGTACTTGTGATATTGTTTATTGTAGATTTAATGAAAGAGATTGTGCTTGAAATCACACACCTTATTTCTAAAGAGACATGAGTTGCAATTGACCCTCCTATTTTTCCCTTATAACTTTTTAAGGAAGATTCATTTGTCATGTAATAGTTGTCCATCAATTAATTATTTTATTTGCCACTTGATGGACTAGTTTATGTAATGAGTCCTAATAGTAATAGTTTTTGATTGAAGGAAAAAATAGTTTTTGAGGGGACCCAAAACCCCTTACAAGTCAAACAAGAAAGAAAACAACATTAAGTTCACTGAAATGAAATAGGACTGGAAACTAATCCGCTAGACTCAGAACTAGCAAAACAAATAAAAAACTAGAAACAGGAGACCCTACCCAGTAGCTGAGAAACCCTATAAACTAAGAAAGCACATATACGGAAGAGAAGGAGAACCTAGGAAAACTCCAAATGAGTTCCCTCCACTTCTTTCTTTGCCTCTGAAATCTTCTTGATGGCTGCGTTGAAATCGGAAAGCTCGAGGATCCTATCCTAGATCTTCTTCCTTTTAGCAAACCGAGTGCATTTACCAAGACCAACATCATCCACATCGTCATTATCATCATCAAGCTTCTTGGTAGGAGAACTAGCATCTTTCTCCACCTTGATTTTCATGAAGCACTCCATTGCATACCCCATGAATAGGTCATTGTCTAGCATGTGCTTCTTCAGAGTGTTCTCTAGGTTATCAATTTTGATTTGCATATCCTGCATGTTTTTCTCACCCTCGTTGACCTTATTGACATCCATCCACTCTGAACTAGTAGCCAAATCCCCTATAGAAGATCAACCTTGATAGAGAGAGAGCACAATTTCAAGTTGAGGCTTTTGATTTCCTGGAAGACCCATTTCATCAGGCAAAAAGAGTACATAGACATTTCCTTCATAGTCTGGAGGACACCAAAAGGGGGGTCTATCTTATCATTCATGTCATCTTTTAGGAGTTTAACATTCCACTCTTGCATGTCCGCCATTTTTATGCTGAGTTATCTCAGGAAAGGAAATGCTTTCCGTAACCCTTATAAATACATTAATAAACTTGTGTCTTTTCATCATAGCTTTTTGAGATATTCTAAATCAGCTCTTTTTCTATGAGTATTTTCAAATGCCAACTTGGCCTTCAAATCAATGGTTAGATCCTTACCTTGTTGCCATGTCATGATGTCCTTAGCCCTGATAATGATGTTAGCCAACTTGTCCGAAGTACCATTCACCTCCTAGAAGTTGTGGGAAATGATAACCTATGTAAAGGAATTAATGATAATTTAAACCTCCTCAATAATATCCTTAATAGACCATGATGGATTGGTCACACTTTTAATGCAATTTAAGATGTTCATGGAATCTCCTTCAATCCACACGTTCGAGGACATGTCCTTATTAATAATTTTTAAAGTTTGAAGGAGATCCATATCCTCCACCACATGATTGGTCTACACACCAATAGGGAGCACCACAACAGTAAGACAATTTGCAATGGCATTCCTTATAAGACTGCCACAACCTGCAAGACCCAAGTTACCCTTCGTCGCACCATCAAAATTGACTTTGATCGATCCAGGAGGGGGGGAAAGCCAAATGGCATTCTCCCATTGGCAAGAGGATTTGAATTTGGTTCCAGCAACATTACCTCCAACAAAGAAATCTAGCTTTAGACCAATCAAAGTGGTGCAATTCTCCATGATACTTCTCTTAATCTTCTTTGCAATCACCACCGGAGGGAGGGAAGTATCTCTAAACACTGTCATTGTGTTCTTCTTACCCTAATTTCCTATTCTACAAATTTGGCTAACTCTATCGTAGAGTCTCTGTTCTTACCCTACCAAGCACCTCAGAAAATTTCATAGCTTTATGTCCTATTCTCTGGCCTCTGCAAGTTTTCTAATTCCCTGGTCTACAGTAAAAATTCATAAAAGTAGCCGTTTTAGGCATAAAACCCTAAGTGACCCTAGCCTTCATTCTATTTTCGAGTTACTTTATCAACCACTTAAAATTCTCAAATACCCATGTGCGCTTTAATTTGATTGGCTGATCGCAGGTTCTCTAAGTTCTCCGGTGGTTACCTTTCCTATTCGGCGATTTGGCGAATGAGCTATTGCGTAACCTCTTAATCCCCCATGGTTAAGTCTCAACGTCTTGTGACCTAGTGAAGCGGTTAACCTTTCCTCAGTCACATATTAACTTAATGTTTGGCGGTCACTTTATGCGGGGATCCCAGTTATACAGAATCCAATGGTTGCCATGAGTTTGCAAAGGGTTTTTCTGACACTTGCAATTTTGTGATAGCTGTCGATCTTCCCTTTTGTGCAATGTTTCATTTGATAAGTGGGTCCACCGCCATGTCGTCCTATGTGGAAGATTTTCATTGGTCGATTGGTGATGATTTGGAAATTCATCAAAGTGGGCCCAAAGGACTATGTAGCTTTTAATCAACGGTTGGCACATGATCTCATAGAGTTTTTCTGACACATGAGATTATGCACTGACTGTCGATCTTGATTTGTTGTTAGAGCTTCATTTGGTGGGTCCTTTCTTTCTAACATGCTCGCATTTGATTGGTCGCTGGGTGCATAGTTGGAATATGTCAGTGGGGTCCCAATTCTAGAAGGATCAGTAGCTGGCGCATGATCGGAAGGAATATTTGAAGGCTATGAGATCATGCACCCGCCGTTAGATCAGAATCTTGTCTTAAGTGGGTCTGATGTTAGATAGAGGTCCGGGTGGTTGTTGATGGAGTGGCCAAAGCGAATGGAGAGGTGACATGTGGAAAATGGGCTAGGGGTTTGAATGTATTCTGCGATTCGGTGACTAAGGGTTATCTCTTGTTCACTAGAATTAACCAGGGTCAGCCAAAGGATTAAGCTATTTAGAAACTACAGTGTTCGCATAGTTGCTTAACCAGACCAGGGTTAGACCAAGTTCTTCATGACTTAGAAAAGGGGCCTTTAATTGCATAATTTCCAAATGACTAAAGGAGAAAAGTTCAAGGTGGGTCTAAATATGCTGGCATGCTGATATGCTATATTCTCATTGGTCGCGAGATGCTGATGTGGACATTGACTTTTCAAGGAAGTTTATGACTATTGTCAAGTTGATCTGGGCCATTCATTTGCTAGGAAATAAAGAATATTTATGGTCACATTTTAAAATGACTTGCTAGCTGTTAAAATTCAAATTCAAATGTCTCTGAGAGGGTTTTCTGCCAGTGATTGATTCAAAGAAGCAGTGGCTGCAGAAGGTAGCTAAAGAATTTATGTCTTCAGGATGTTTGTAGTTGGAAAAGATGATGAGGAAGTCTAGGCAGCCATCATGGGTAATTCTTGTCCCTTTGAGGTACCATTTTAGCATTCATAGTGGGCCTCTTGCAGAAAAGTTGATGAATCCAGGTTGCTTGTCTACAAGTTGATTTCTATACAGGGATGGGCATGCAAGTAAAATATCTGATCAGTTGAGATATTTGTAGAGTTACATTTATGATCAAAATTGATTGAGTTAGGGTTAACTATTATTTTAATGAAAATATTCTGTAACCCTAGTTAGGTTTTGACTCCTGCCTGCGTGCTAGGAGGTGATGTATATATTGTTTTTTTGAGAGCTTTTGAGCTCAGAGTTGGACAATTGTAAAAGAGAAATTCACCTTTCTTGAGAGTTATTTGTGGCATTTTCTTTGCCCTCTGGCTTCTACAGTTGTAAATCTTTCATTGATGATTCAGATATTGCAGAAGTATTTTGTGACAATTCTTCATGTCCCTATGCTTCCTTGCCTGAATTATCTCTTATTGAATCTAAGTATATGTATGTTTTGAGTGATATCTTAGGGTTCCTGATCCCTCTCTCTTTCTACAATTTGGTGTATTATTGTGGGTGATCTAATTTGAATGCTCTTGTGGATATACCTCAACCCCTTGACAATTTGTCTCATTCCTTTGCCGAGTTGTAGAGGTGAATCTTTGTCTATAGGTTGTAGATTGTGTCTAAATTCTAAGGAATGCTATTGTTTGTGAAATTATTTCTTTCCCTAAATAGCCTCTTTCTATTGTAGACCCTTTTATGAAATATTTATGCAGGCCTATTTAGTGAGTTGTGATCTCCTAGACCTGAGTTGTTCATTATTTTCATCCTCTATATTGAGATTCAAACCCTTCATTTTGGTGTATCACCTAGTAGGTAGTTTTCTTTCAAGTCATTTCCCTTTTCAAGCATTCTTTCTATCCCTTTCCCTCAAAAGATTTACTTTTCATGTCTAGAAGAAAATTAAGGTGATTATCCAAGAGAAACCAGCCTAGAACCTAGAGGTCTCATCTCAGTTAGCATAGGTCCCACAACCTGGAGATGATTCCCATGTTATACTAGGTTATCAAGACTACAAGAGCTTGAAACAAGGGTGCAAACTTAGTCTATAAATGCTACCCAAATTTTCTTATGAATGCAAATTTGGCTGAAAACCATACCCAGGCCTCTGTTTCTATCTTGTCTACCATCCCTTAAATTTTCATGAATTTATAGCCTGTTCTCTAGCCTCTGCAATTGATTTTTACTCCCTGGTCTGCAGTTGAAAAGTTTAAAAGACTAGCCGTTACCCTAAAAAACTCTTAAGCCTTATTATATTTTCATGTTACCTTTTTCAGCAACTGAAGTTCTCATATTTCTACATGCCTTTTAAATCCTTCAGTTGCCAAGTCTCTGATTCTCGGTGGTTAACCCCTTAACACTCAGCAATCCCGCGAGCGTTTACCATTTAAGTTGGTGGTCTTGGTTTAGCGGGGCAAGTCAAGATTCTGGATCTGACGGTTGTCACATGATCTCATGGCCCCAAAAGATTCCCTGAGACCTTGCGATGATCATTGATCTTCCTACTTGTAGAGTCAAATGTGTTAGTGGGACCGGTACCACCTCATCCGATTTGGCAAGTTGCCAGTGGGGCAATCTTCTTTGGTGGGTTAAGTTCTGATCAGATCTTGTGGTTGTCATTATACTAGAGATCCAAAATGCTCGATCATTATCATAGTGGTATAGTGATAGCCATTGATCCTCCTTCATCGTCAGAGCTTCTGACAGTGAATCCTATGTCAGGGACAGTTGCAACGTGGATCCGTCTTGGCAGCTTGTGATTGGCTGAGGTTAAATATAGGTGGAAATGTGTGAGTGGGACTAGCCCCTTTCGGCAGTTAGAGGCTCTGACATCTACAGAGGATCGACGGCCAGCATATGTTCACAAGGGTTTGTGTGAGGGCTTGAGATCTTGTGACGGCCATAGATCTTGCTTTATCTCTGGGTTCTTGTAGTGGGTTCGATGTTAGAAGGTATGCAACGTGTATCCAAGGGGGAAACATTTGATTAGCTAGTTGGTGTGCAACGTGGTTGATGTTAGTGGGCCCATGGGGTCAGGGGTTTCTAAAGAGGTTAACACACGATCAGATCTTGCGACTATCGTTATACCGGAGATCCAAAAATCTTGGTTGTTACGATGGTGGTATAGCGATAGCCGTCTGATGGTGTTCTCAGGGACGTGGGTCCATGGTCTGACAGGGATGCTGATTTGCTCACATCCAATTGGCTGCTGGCTGCCGAGGTGGCATTTGACTTGTCAGAAAGGTTTTTTAACTATTTTAAAAGGTGCATCATAGCCGTTCATTTGCCAGGAAGATGTCGCATCGATGGCTATGTTTTAAAATTGACCTGCTAGCCCTTATATTCAAATTTAAATATTTCTCTGTGAAGGTTTTGGCTAGGTTTTTTGTTTTGCGGCCATGCATTATAGTTTGAGTCATTGGAATTTATTTCTTTAGGATAGAGATGGTTGAGGAAATGATAGTAGAGGATCTGATCATTGGCACCATAGACTTCACAGAGTACCACATCATGTTGAAGCTTTAATGAGCTTGGCACCACCTTTTGCAAAGTTAATCATTTTAAACCCAGATATCAGACTAGGATCAGATTGGATGCATTCATGGAAAGACTGAGTTGCAGTAGGGTAGATGGATCAAGGTTGATATGTCTACATGCGGGCTCAGTACTAGGATCAACACAGAAAGAAAGATATGATTTGATCACCGATTCTTAGAGATTTTCATTAATAGGTGATTAGTACCCTAGGGTTTGATATCATTGTAAATCTTGTAACCCTAGTTAGGTTAGTTTTGACTCTTGCCTACGTGCAGTTGAGTATGTATATATTATTTTTTGAGCTTTTCGAAGCTTGAGAGTTGGACAATTGTGAAAGGATTTCATTTTTCTTAAGGGTCATCTGTGGTATCATCTCTACCCTATGGCTTATATAGTTGTATTTCTCCCATTGATTATTCAAACATTGTAGAGGTATTTTGTGACATTTCTCATGTCCCTATGCCTTTTTTGTGTGAGTTATCTCTTATTGAATGAAAATATTGATATGTTTCTTAATGATATCTTAGGGTTCTTGATCCTTCTTTCTTTCTGTAATTTATGTGTATTATTGTGAATGATTTGATGTGAATTCTTTTGTGGGTATACTAAAACCCCTTAACAATCTTGTCTCATTCCTATACCTAGTTGTAGAAGTGAATGTCTACTTATAGGTCATAAGTTGTCTCTTATTTACAGACCCTCCTATGAAACACTTATGCAAGCCTATTCAGTAAGTTGTGACCTACTAGACCTAAGCCTTCCATTGATTCCATTCCTCTATACTAAGCTCCAAACCCTAATTTTGATGTATCACCTAGTAGGTAGTTTGCTTTCAGTCATTTCCCTTTCAAGCACTCCTTCTATCCATTTCCCTCAAAAGTTTACTTTTCCATGTCTAGAAGCAAATTAAGGTGATTATCCAAGAGGAACCATCCTAGAACCTAGAGGTCTCATCTCAGTTAGCATAGGTCCCACACCTAGAGATGATTCCCATGTTATAATAGGTTATCAAGACTATGAGAGCTTGAGACAAAGGCGCAAACTTAGTGTATAACAATTTTGGCATGCCCTCTGGGATAATAAAAGATCAGATTAATGTTCAAAGGTGTTCCTATTAGTTCATCTACAAAAGAATCAAAGGAGTTCAGTACACAAGGACTATTAGTATAGGCTTAAGCTCAAGGATTCCCCACCTTGGTGCCAGTGTATAACAATTTTTGCATGCCTAGTGGGATAGTAAAAGAAGTTCATTGTTTGAAAGATATGCTATCTCTAATATATAGATTGCATAATACAAGCTTTTAGAAGTGTTCTATCAAGTATATCTGGCGACTCCACTGATTTCAAGGATCAGGGCTAACCTTGTTCAAGGTTTATGAGAAAGATTGAGACTAGAAGCTCAAAGCCTACCCAATTTTTAGAGTTGCCCTCAAGGAGAAGTCATAAAGGTAGGTCAACCCAAAGAACATCCCCCACAAGAAGAGTTCAATCTACACCACTTGATACTTTAGAAAGGAGACCTTTTCCTTTTCATTCCCAAAGAAGAGGCAGATCTCTAACCAAAGATCTAGAACAAGATTCAAACCAAGCAGCAAATATAACTCATATAGTTGTCAATATTCAGATTCCAACTCCTACAATGGCTAGACCATTTGCATTTGCACCCTTTAATCAGGGTAGCCCATTAAATTTTTCTCAACATCATGATGTGCCCTTGGTGGCACTAAAGAGTATACCTCATTTCACTAGTGAAGGGCAAACAACTACTTTTGAACACATAAGAGATGTGACCACCATCTGCAGCATACACAATATTACTCAAGAAGATGTGGGCACAAAATTATTAGTAGCCTCCCTAAAAGGTAAGGCTCTTGAATGGTTTAAAACTCTACCTATTGGTTCTATTACATCATGGGATGAATTAGGGGATGCATTAAGTAAACATTTTGAGGATAAATCAGATAACTTGTCTCTAGTTGAACAGTTAACAACTATTAAGAGAGACCCTCAAGAACAAATGATAGATTACAATAGTAGATTCCTCAAGACATGGAATAAAATTCCAATATCAGTAAGACCATTAGCTGACCATGATTTCCTTTACTACTTGCAAAGTCTGAATGGTCAAATTTTTATCATGATCCAATCTATGGGTGGTACTTCGCTACCCCAAGCTTTTCACATAGCTATCAAGGCTGAAAATGGTTTAATCCAAGCAGGCATGATTTCTAGAAGACCTCTAATGCCCATTTTTCCTAGCCTTCAACCCATTTCACTTGCCCAAGTACCCCCATTTACCCCTATTCCCACCATATTAGCACCTCAAGCTAGTACCAGTGGCCAGGAGCTAATAGCTAGTTTCTCTCAAGAGTTACAAGAAATAAAGAATAGCCAAGAAAGTAGTAAGAAAGAGATGACCAATTTGTTGTAGACCTTGACTAAAGAGGTCACAAATCTAAAGAAGCAAGGTCAAGGAATCAGATCACCATTTCAGACACAAGGCCAAGGTCCTAATCAGCAATATCAAAATCAAGGATAGCCTTATCAACAAAATAGGCCACCATACCAAGGAGGCTATCAAGGACAAAGACAAAGTTTTAATCAGAGACCATTCCAACCATATAACCCTGCACCTCTAAATTTTGTAAATCCAGTGAGGGATATGGTTCCTAGTCAAAATGATATGGCAATGGAAAATGAATGGTGTTTTCCTTGTAATCAGCCTCATAATCAGGCTACATGTTCAAATGGAAGGATGAACCAGGCTCTAATGGTTCAAAATGCCTCACAAGCTCAATCAAAGGTTTCATCAAGTGGGTCAGTTCCTCAACAAGAATCACAAGAAAATGAGGCTGCTCTTTTCAATTGGGAGCAATCGGACTTCAATGGAGTCAATGATGAGGCTACTTTTGTTGCCTATACAAGAGAAAAAAGAAGCGCTCAAGACATGGAAAGAGAAGATTCCAATGCCAAAGCTACTACATCTATAGAGCCACTGTAGCAACCTACTCCCATCACACCTAAGGAGGTTCCTATCATTACAAGCAAAGAAGGCCAACATTCCAAAGAATTGGAGCCCATCATAGTGAAAGCACAACAAAGAGTACACACTATGATGCCTTATAATATTGTAGACAACATGAAGAAGGTGAATGTCACCATGTCCATGTGGGACTCTTTGGCTCTTCCACAATAGCCTAAAATTTTGAAGAATGCCACGACAGAAGTAGCAACTCCTCAACCTGCAAAAGAAGCTGCAAAGCTAGTGTTGGTTAACACTGATCAAGAAAAGGAGGCTCCAAGTAGAAACTCCAAAGGAAATGCCACACAAGGTAGGAACTCAAAGCCACCTCCCTTTAATGTATCTTTAATCATTGGAAAATCTTTAGTACATAATTGTATGGTAGATAGTGGAGCTACTAGCACTGTAATGCCCAAGAAAGTAGCTGACCAATTAGGACTAAAGTATGAACCCTTCCAAAAGAAGGTTACCCAACTTGATGGATCCTTAGTCAATACTATAGGTGTGGCCAAGGATACCAGTCTAATCCTTCATGCTAGTCCTAATTTTTCCATCCTCCTTGATATATATAACATAGATCTCCTTGCATTATTTTCTATATGGTTGTCAAGGGAGTTTACAACCAAGATAGGAGGTTATCTATCTTCTGATTGGTCTCACATGTTATTTCATACAAGGTATGGGACCAAGGTCACCATTAAGTCAGAACCATTAGTAGCACACCATATAGAGCCATATGTATCCAATGCCATCAATGTAAACTACCCTATATTTGATAACAGTGACTTCCAAACCATTAGTGAAGCAAACACAAAGATAGAGAGTATCCCTGATATTTTTCTAGATAAAAGAGCTTCAAAGACCTAGGAAAATCTTGTTTGGGATTTTTGTTTGGGAAGTTATTTGATACAAGAAAGTGGAGTCATAGAGCCAAGCCTTTGCAAAGAAGACACTAATTTAGAGGATCAGAATAATCAGGTTTGGGAACTATTTTTTGATGTAGCTAGAAGTAGACATGGGTCTAGTGGTGGTGCCATGTTAGTGTCCCCAAAAGGAGAAAGGTATTATATTGCCTTTAGATTCAGTTTCTCCTGCACTAGCAATACTGCAAACTATGAAAGTCTAGTCAATGGACTAGAGTGGGCTAGAAAAAGAGGGCTTAAGGCCTTAAAAGTTCACGGTGACAGTGAATTAGTTGTCAGCCAAGTGAGAGGGATAAGTGAAACTAAAAATGACACCATGAAAGCATACAAACATAGAGTTTGGCATGCAATTAAAAAATTTTGTGCTTTCAATATTGTTGCCATCCCTAGAAAGCTAAATCAAAATGCAGATAGGTTGGCTGCTATTGGATCTCAGTATGACATTCCAAATAGCATTTCAAAAGAATTAGATCAATTGCATATCAAAGTGATTGTTAGACCTTCTATTCCTGATAATAATGTCAATTGGCAAGTGTTTGACAATGATGAACAAATTTTCCAGTTCTTGTTTGAAGAAGATGATTTTTCAAGGCATAATCAAGATAGATTATCACAAAATTATGGTGATCAAGTGATACAACTTAAGTCTAATAAGATGCCTAGAGGTCTTGTCACCTTAGAGTCTATCTTCAACAAGGATGATGAAGTCAAGAAAAATAAAGCTGACCTGGTAGTCCAACAAGAACATTGTGTTGAATTAGAGTTGGAACCAGGTAAGAGCCTACAATTTGGAAAGATAAACACTGAATTGGAAAAACAAGCTTACACTATGAAGAATTCATTGATGTTTTTGCATTGCAATATGAAGACCTCAAAGGTTTTGATCCTACCCTTGCTCATCATACTATTGAATTAGAGCCTGATGCCAAACCAATGAGGAAAAAACAAAGGCCTATTAATCCTAAGCTTGAGCCACTTATGCATAAAGAAGTACTCAAACCAATAGAAAGTAGTATCATCTACCACATTAAGCATACTAGTTGGGTTTTCAACCTTGTTCCTGTCAGGAAGAAGAATGGGGAGCTAAGGATATGTGTTGAATTCAAGGATCTTAACAGGGCTTCTCTAAAAGACCACCATCCATTACCCTCCATGGAACAAATCTTACAATGTGTCTCTAGATCCGAGAGATTTTTATTATTGGATGGCTATTTAGGCTACAATTAGATCTTAGTAAATGAAGAAGATCAATATAAGACTACATTTACAACCAAGTGGGGAACCATGAGTTATCAAAAGATGCCCTTTGGTTTGTCAAATGCAGGTGCTACATTTCAAAAGGCAATGGAGATGGCCTTTAAGAGCCTTATGCACAAGTTTGTGTTGGTGTACTTGGATGATATAACTGTCTATTCTAAACATGCAGTAGATCACATCAAACATTTGAGGAAGATTTTTGAAAGGTGTAGAGAATTTGGGATATCTCTTAATCCCAAGAAATATGTGTTTGCAGTTCATGAAGGAAAGTTGTTAGGATATATAGTATCCAAAGAAGGGATCACAGTAGATCCTGAGAGAATTGCAGCCATCCTAGAACTACCATTGCCACATCACAAGAAAGGTCTCCAATCTTTCATAGGAAAGATTAATTTTGTTAGGAGGTTCTTGCCTAACATTGCAAATTTATTAAAGCCTTTGACAACCATGTTGAAGAAGAGTTCAGCTTTTAGTTGGACCAAAGAAGGGAGAGTTAATTTCCAAGCTATCAAAGAGGCCTTAATAGAAGATCCTACTCTCCTAAACCCAAATTTCAGTAAGGATTTCATCCTTTATGCTTATGGAGGTCATGATGCCATATCTGCAATATTGACCCAAGAAAATTTAGATGGATTGGAGTAGCCTATTGCTTTCTTTAGCAAAGGTTTAGAAGAGTATGAATAGAGATACTCTTTTGTAGAAAAACATGTACTTGATGTGGTGAAGAGCCTTAAAAATTTCAGATATCTATTGACCCATAGCAAGGTACATTTGAATGTTACTCATCCAGGTGTCAAAGAGTTTTTTCTTGCCAAGGACCTAAATGAGAAAAGAGCTGGTTGGATCACCAAGGTGATGGAATATGACATAGATATTCAAACTACCAAGCTGGTTTAGAGGAAGAGGTCTTTGTGAGCATTTGGCAGAGGATGAAAGTTCAAAGAAATCAGAGAAAATAGATGCATCTCTGGTGGTGCATTCTACAGAAGAACAAGCCAAGGCAACAAGCTGGTTGCCTGATATGATCAATTATTTGAAGATAGGACAATGTCCTATATGTTTGGATTCATCCAAAAAAAGGTATTATAGGTTACAATCTATTCCTTTTGTGCTAATAAGTGATGTTCTTTTCAGAAAGGATCACAATGGTGTCCTTTTAAGATGCATAGATTCAGAAAAGATAGCTGATGTCCTATTTGAATTTCATGATGGACCTTCTGGATGTCATTTCTCTCTTAGGACTACTACTTTTAAAATCATGAGGGCTGGATACTATTGGCCATCTATCTTTAAGGATAGTCATGATTATGTCAGAAAATGCATCAAGTGTGCCATGTTTGCAGGAAAAGAAAGACTTGCAGCCTTGCCCCTCCAACCAATCAGAATAGATCAACACTTCATGAAGTGGGGTATAGACTTCATTGGTATGATCAATCCTCCCTCTAGTGTAGGACATAAATGGATAATTACTACAACTGATTACTTCACCAGATGGACAGAAGCAATTGCATTAAAGGAGGCCAATGAGAGTGTTGTCCTAAGCTTTTATGATGACATAATTCATAGGTTTGGCACTCCTGAATCTATCATTTCAAATAATGCCCTAGCATTCACAGGCCTCAAAGTCTCAGAGTGGGCAGTCAAGAATGGCATCTATCTAAATACCAGCTCCAATTACTACCCTCAAGGCAATGGCTTAACAGAATCCACCAATAAGAACTTGATTAGGATAATCAAGAAGACTCTACAAGATAATCAGAGAGATTGGCATACTAAGTTGAGGTTTGCATTGTGGTTAGATAGAATTACCCCAAAGAAAATCATTAGTAATTCTCCTTATGTGCTAGTATATGGTAGAGAGGCTAGGTTGTCCATTTCAACTAAATTACCAGCTTTGGACCTAGCTACTCAGTATGCCCTATTTGATGAAGGAGATCCTTTGCAGATTAGGTATGCTCAATTGATGGAATTGGAGGAAATTAGAGATAAGTCCATGCAGGATATGGAATTCCATCAAATTTAGATGAAGAGGAGCTTTGATAAGAGAGCCAGAGTAAAAAATTTCAAGGTTGGGGATGTAGTCATCAAATGGGATGAGTTTAGATCCAGACTTGGCAGGCATACAAAATTTGATTCATTTTGGGGTGGACCATTTGTAATCATAGAATGTAAGGGATCCAATGCTTTCCAGCTATCAAATATTGAAGGAAATACCTTGCTAATATCAGTAAATGGTTTCCACTTGAAACCTTGTTTTGAGGTCAGCCCCTCTCTGTAATTTTTTGTAAAATGTTTCCCCATTTTTTTTCCTTGCTTTCTAGTTTAGTTTCCTACTTTTCAAGAAGTTCTCTGAGCATAGTTCCAGTTCTTCCTCTCTAAAATATTTTAGAGTTTTGTTCCTGTAATACCCCCATGCCCAATGGATTGTCAAGGTCATGTGTTTTCCATGTCTAGTAGGCTGACATCCAGCAGAAATCACCAAAACGTTACCCAAATTTTCCTACACATGCAAATTTGGCTAAAAACCATACCCAAGCCTCTTTTTCTATCTTGTCTACCATCTCTAAAATTTTCATGAATTTATACCCTGTTCTCTGGCCTTTGCAATTTATTATTACTCCTTGGTCTACAGTTGAAAAGTTGAAAAAACAAGCTGTTACCCTAAAAAAATCTTAAGCCTTGTTATATTTTCATGTTACCTTTTTTGGCAACTTAAGTTCTCACATTTCCATGTACCTTTTAAATCTTTCAGTTTCCAAGTCTTCAATTCCCAGCAGTTAACCCCTTAACACTAAGTGATCTCGCGAGTGGTTACCATTTAAGTTAGCGGTCTTGGTTCAATGAGGCAAGTCAATATTCTGGATCTGACTGTTGTCACATGATCTCATGGCCTCAGAAGATTCCATGAGATCTTGCGATGATCGTCAATCTTCCTGCTTGCAGAGTCAAATGTGTTAGTGGAACCAGTGCCACCTCATTCAATTTGGCAGCTCCTGATTTGTTGGCGGTGTTTGATTTGGTAGGTTGTCAGTGGGGCCATCTTCTTTGGTGGGTTAAGTTCTAATCAGATCTCATGGTTGTCGTTATACTAGAGATCCAAAATGCTCAATCATTATCTCATTGGTATAGCAACAACCATTGATCCTCCTTCGTCATAAGAGCTTCTGATAGTGAGTCCTATGTTAGGGACAGTTGTAACATGGATTTGTCTTGGTAGCTTGTGATTGGCTAAGGTTAAATACAGGTGGAAATGTGTTAGTGGCATCGGCCCCTTTCGGCAGTCAGAGGCTCTGACATTTGCAGAGGATCAACAACTGACGTATGTTCGCAAGGGTTTGTGTTAGGGCTTGAGATCTTGCGATGGCCATAGATCTTCCTTTATCTCTAGGTTCTAGTAGTGGGTCCGATGTCAGAAGGTATGCAACATGTAACCAAGGGGGTGATGTTTGATTGGCTGGTTGGTGTGCAATATGGCTGATGTCAGTAGGCCCATGGGGTCAGGGGTTTCTAAAGAGGTTAATGCGTGCTTAGATCTCACGGCTGTTGTTATATCGGAGATCCAAAAAGCTTGGTCGTTATGATGGTGGTATAGCAACAGCCATCTAATGGTGTTCTCAAGGATGTGGGTCCAAGTTCTATCAAGGATGCTAACTTGCTCACATCTGATTGGCTGCTGGCTACTGAGGTGGCATTTGACTTGTCAGAAAGGTTTTTTAATTGTTTTAAAATGTGCATTACTGCTGTTCATCTACCGGGAAGATTTCACATCGATGGCTACATTTTAAAATCAACCTGCTAGCTGTTATATTCAAATTTAAATATTTCTCTGTGAAGGTTTTAGCTAAGGTTTGTGTTTTTTGGCCCTGCACGATAGTTTGAGTCGTTGGAATTTATTTCTTTAGGACAAAGATGGTTGAGGAAATGATAGTAGAGGATCTAATCGTCGGCACCACGGATTTCATAGAGTACCATGTTGTGTTGAAGCTTTAATGAGCTTGGTGCCACCTTTTGCAGGGTTAATCATTTTAAACCTAGATATCAGACCAAGATCAAATTGGATACATTCATGGCAAGGCCGAGTTGCAGGAGGGTAGATATATCAAGGTTGATATGTTTGTAGGTGGGCTCAGTACCAAGATCAACACACAAAGAAAGATATGATTTTATCACCGGTTCTCAGTGATTTTCATTAATAGGTGATCAATACCCTAGGGTTTGATATCATTGTAAATCTTGTAACCCTAGTTAGGTTAGTTTTGACTCCTGCCTGCATGTAGTTGAGTATGTATATATTGTTTTTTGAGCTTTTTGAAGCTTGAGAGTTGGACAATTGTGAAAGGATTTCATTTTTCTTCTGGGTCATCTATGGTATCATCTCTACCCTCTGGCTTATAAAGTTGTATTTCTCCCATTGATTATTCAAACATTGTAGAGGCATTTTGTGATGTTTCTCATGTCCCTATGTCTTTTTTGTGTGAGTTATCTCTTATTGAATCCAAGTATTGATATGTTTCTCAATGATATCTTAGGGTTCTTGATCCTTCTTTCTTTCTACAATTCATGTGTATTATTGTGAATGATTTGATGTGAATGCTTTTGTGAGTATACTACAACCCCTTAACAATCTTATCTCATTCCTATACCTAGTTACAGAAGTGAATGTCTGCTTACAAGTCATAAGTTGTGTCTTATTTTTAGACCCTCCTATGAAACACTTATGCAAGCCTATTCAGTAAGTTGTGACCTACTACACCTAAGCCTTCCATTGATTCCATTCCTCTATACTGAGATCCAAACCCTAATTTCGGTGCATCACCTAGTAGGTAGTTTGCTTTCAGTAATTTCCCTTTCAAGCACTCCTTTTATCCCTTTCCCTCAAAAGATTACTTTTCCATGTCTAGAAGCAAATTAAGGTGATTATCCAAGAGGAACCAGCCTAGAACCTAGAGGTCTCATCTCAGTTAGCATAGGTCCCACACCTGGAGATGATTCCCATGTTATACTAGGCTATCAAGACTACGAGAGCTTGAGACAAAGGTGCAAACTTAGTGTATAACAATAACAATTCTAGCACACCCAGTGGGACTACACAAGAAGAATATCCATGTTGAAGATTATGTTATCTCTGATATAAAGATTACATAATACTAGCTTTTAGAAGTTGTTCTATCAAGTATATCTGGGGACTCCACTAATTTCATAGATCAAGGCCAAACTTGTTTAATGTTTATGAGAAAGATTGAGACTAGGAGCTTAAAGCCCACTAAATGTTTAGAGTTTCCCTCTAAAAGAAGTCATAAAGGTAGGTCAACTCAAAGAACATCCCCTGCAAGGAGAGTTCAATAAACACCACTGGATACCTCAGAAAGGATAATTTTTCCCTATTAGTCCAGAAGGAGAGGTAGATATATAACTAGAGATCTAGAGGAGGATTCAAATCCAGCAGCAAATATAGCTCACATAGTTGTTAATCTTTAGATTCCAATTCCTGCAATGGCTAGACAGTTTGCCTTTGCACCTTTCAACCAAGGGAGTCCATTAGCCTTTGCTCAACATCATGATGTGCCCTTGCTGGGACTTAAGATATACCTGATCTCACGTGTGAAGGGCAGACAACTACTTTTGAACACATAAGAGATGTGACCAACATCTGTAGCATACACAACATAACTCAAGTGGATGTGGCCACAAAATTATTAGCAGCCTCTCTAAAAGGTAAGGCTCTTGAATGGTTTAGAACTCTAACTATATGTTCCATTACTTCATGGGATGAATTAGGGGATGCATTAAGTAAGCATTTTGAGGATAAATCAGATAACTTGTCTCTAGTTGAGCAGTTAACAACCATTAAGAGAGACCCTTAAGAGCAAATGACAGATTACAATAGTAGGTTCCTCAAAGCATGGAATAGAATTCCAGTCTCTGTGAGACTATCAACTGACCATGCTTTCCTTTATTACTTGCAAAGTCTAAATGGTCAAATTTCTATCATGATCCAATCTATGGGTGGTACTTCTTTACCCCAAGCTTTTGACATAGCTGTTAGGGCTGAAAATTATCTAATCCAAGCAGACATGATTTCTATAAGGCCACCAATGCCCATCTTTTCTAGCCTTAAGCCCATTTTACCTGCCCAAGTACCCCCATTTACCCCTATTCCCACCATATTGGCACCTTAGGCTGGTACCAGTGGTCAAGAGCTAATAGTTAGATTCTCTCATGAGCTGCAAGAGATAAAGAATAGTCAAGAAAGCAGTCAACAAGAAATCACAAACTTGTTGCAGACCTTAACTAAGGAAGTCACAAATTTGAAGAAACAAGGTCAAGGAATCAGACCACCCTGAAAACACAAGGCCAAGGTCCTAATCAGCAATATCAGAATCAGGGACAACCTTATCAAAAAAATAGGCCACCATACCAAGGAGGGTATCAAGGACAAAGATAAAGTTTTAATCAGAGACCATTCCAACCATATAACCCCACACCTCTAAATTCTACAAATCCAGTGAGGGATATGGTTCCTAGTCAAAATAATATGGCCATGGATAATGAATGGTTTTTTCCTTGCAATCAGCCTCACAATTAGGCTACATGTTCAAATGGATGGATGAATCAAGCTCTAATGGTTCAAAATGCCTCCCAAGCTCAATCAGAGGCTTCATCCAGTGGGTCAGTGCCTCAATAAGAATCACAAGAGAATGTGACTTCAATGGAGTCAATGATGAAGTTACCTTTGTTTCCTATACAAGAGAAAAAAGAAGAGCTCAAGACATGGAAAGAGCTAATCCCATCACACCTAAGGAGGCTCCTGTCATTACAAGCAAGGAAGGCCAATAGTCTAAAGAGGTGGAGCTCATCATAGTGAAAGCACAACAAAGAGTACACAATGTGAAACCTTTTAATATCATAGACAAAATGAAGAAGGTGAATGTCACCATGTCCATGTGGACTCTTTGGCTCTTCCAAGACAACCTAAAATTTTGAAGAAGGCCATGACGGAAGTAGCAACTCCTCAACCTACAAAAGAAGCTGCAAAGCCAATGTTGGTTAACACTGATCAAGAAAAGGAGGCTCCAAGTAGCAACTCCAAGGCCAATACCATGCAAGGTAGGATTTCAAAGCCTCCTCCCTTTTATGTATCCTTAATTATTGAAGATTCTTTAGTGCATACCTGCATGGTAGATAGTGGAGCTACTAGCAATGTAATGCCCAAGAGAGTAGCTAACCAATTAGGACTAAAATATGAACCCTTCCAGAAGAAGGTCACACAACTTGATGGATCCTCAATCAATACTATAGGTGTGGCCAAGGATACCAGTCTAATCCTACATGCTAGTCTTAACTTCTCCATCCTCCTTGATATATATATCATAGATCTCCCTGCATTATTTGCTATATGTCTGTCAAGGGAGTTTACAACTAAGATAGGAGGCTATCTATCTTCTAACTAGTCTCACATGCTCTTTCATACAAGGTATGGGACCAAGGTCACCATTAAATCAGAACCATTAGTAGCACACCATATAGAACCATATGTGTCTAATACCATCAATGTAAACTGCCCCATATTTGATAATAGTGACTTCCAAACTATTAGTGAACCAAGCACAAAGATAGAAAGTATCCCTGATATTCTTCTAGATGAAAGAGCTTTAGAGGCCTAAGAAAATCTTGTTTGAGATTTCAGTTTAGGAAGTTATTTAATACAAGAAAGTGGATCCATAGAGCCAACCCTTTTCAAAGAAGAAACCGATTCAGAGGATCGGAGTAATCAGGTTTGGGAACTATTTTTTGATGGAGGTAGAAGTAGACATGGTTCTAGTGGTGGTGCTATAGTAGTGTCCCCAAAAGGAGAAAGGTTTTATACTACCTTTAGATTTAGTTTCTCTTGCACTAGCAACACTGCAGAATATGAAAGTCTAGTCAATGGACTAGAATGGGCTAGAAAAAGAGGGTTCAAGGACTTAAAAGTTTATGGTGATAGTGAGTTAGTTTTCAGCCATGTAAGAGGGATAAGTGCAACCAAAAATGAGACCTTGAGAGCATACAAGCATAGAGCTTGGGAAGCAATTGAAGACTTTTGTGCTTTCAATATTGTTGCTATCCCTAGGAAGCTAAACCAAAATACAGATAGGTTAGCTGCTATTGGATCTTAGTATGACACTCCAAATAGCATTTCAAAAGGAATAGATCAATAGCATATGAAAGCGATTATCAGACCCTCTATCCTTGATAATGACGTCAATTGGCAAGTGTTTGACAATGATGAACAAATTTTGCAGTTCTTGTTTGAAGAAGATGTCTATTTAGAACACAATAGAGATAGGCTATCTGAAAACTATGGTGATCAAGTGATACAACTAAAGTCCAAAAAGATGCCTAGAGGTCTTGTTACCTTAGAGACTATCTTGAACAAGGATGATGAAGTTAAGGAAAAAAAGGATGGCCTAGTAGTTCAACAAGAACATTGTGTTGAATTAGAGTTGGAACCAGGTAAGAGCTTACAATTTGGCAAGGTGAACACTGAATTGGAAAAGAAATCTTATACTTAGTTATTCAAAGAATTCAGTGATGTTTTTGCATGGCAATATGAAGACCTTAAAGGTTTTGATCCTGCCCTTGCCCAGCACACTATTGAGTTAGAACCAAATGCCAAACTAGTGAGGCAAAAGAAAAGGCCTGTTAATCCCAAGTTTGAGCCACTTATGCACAAAGAAGTTCTCAAATTGATAGAGAGTGGTATCATCTACCCCATCAAGCATACCAATTGGGTTTCCAACCTTGTTCTTGTAAGGAAGAAGAATGGGGAGCTAAGGTTGTGTGTTGACTTCAAGGATCTTAATAGAGCCTCATTAAAAGACCACCATCCACTACCCTCAATGGAACAAATTATACAATGTCTCTGGATCCAAGATATTTTTATTATTAGATGTCTATTTAGGATACAATCAAATCCTAGTAAATAAAGAGGATCGATATAAGACTGCATTTACAACCAATTGGGGAACCATGGCCTATCAAAAGATGCCCTTTGGTTTGTCAAATGTAGGTGCTACATTTCAAAAGGCAATGGATATGGCCTTTAAGTGCCTCATGTACAAGTTTGTACTGGTCTACTTAGATGACATAACTATCTATTCTAAACATGCATCAGATCACATCAAACATTTGAGGAAGATTTTTGAAAGGTGTAGAGAGTTTGGGATATCGCTTAATCCCAAGAAATGTGTGTTTGCAATTCATGAGGGAAAACTGTTGGGATATGTAGTATCCAATGAAGGAATTACAATGGATCCTAAGAGAATTTAAACCATCCTAGAATTACCATTGCCACATCATAAGAAAAGTCTCCAATCTTTCATAGGAAATATTAACTTTGTTAGGCATTTCTTGCCTAATATTGCAGATTTATTGAAGCCTTTGACAGCCATGTCAAAGAAGAGTTCAACTTTCAGCTGGACTAAAGAAGGAAAATCCAATTTCTAGGCTATCAAAAAAGCCTTAACAGAAGCTCCTACCCTATTAAACCCAAATTTTAGTAAGGATTTTATCCTCTATGCTTATGGATGTCATGATGCTATATCTACAATGCTGACTCAAGAAAACTCAAATGGATTGGAGCAGCCTATTGCTTTATTTAGCAAAGGTTTAGAAGAGTATGAAAAAAGATACTCTTTTGTAGAGAAAAATGTACTTGCTATTGTGAAGAGCCTTAAAAAGTATAGATATTTTTTGACCCATAGAAAGGTACACTTGAAAGTTACTCATCCAAGTGTTAAAGAATTTTTTCTTTCAAAGGACCTAAATGAGAAAAGACCTGGTGGGATCACCAGGGTGATGGAATATGACATAGATATTCAAAATACTAAGCTAGTTAGAGGAAGAGGTCTTTGTGAACATTTGGTAGAGGATGAAAGTTCAAATAAATCAGATAAAATAGATGCATCTCTGGTGGTGCATTCTACAGAAGAACAAGCCAAGGCAACAAGTTGGTTGTCTAACATGGCTCATTACTTAAAAACTGATCAATGTCCTACAGGTTTGGATTCAACAAAAAGAAGGTATTATAGATTGCAATCTATTCCTTTTATGTCGATAGATGGAGTTCTTTTTAGAAAGGATCACAATGGAGTCCTTTTAAGATGCATTGATTTAGAAAAGATAGCTGATGTCCTATTTGAATTTCATGATGGACCTTCTGGAGGTCATTTTTCTCCTAGGATTACTACTTTTAAAATCATGAGGGCTAGATACTATTGGCCATCTATCTTCAAGGATAGCCATGAGTATGTGATAAAATGCATCAAGTGTGCCATGTTTTTAGGAAAAGAAAGGCTTGCAACCTTGCCCCTACAGCCAGTCAAGACAGAGCAACCTTTCATGAAATGGGGTATAGACTTCATTGGCATGATCAATCCTCCATCTAGTGGAGGCCATAAATGGATAATCATTGCAACTGATTACTTCACCAGATGGACAAAAGCAATTGCCTTAAAATAATCAAATGACAGTGCTATTTTAAGTTTTTATGATGACATAATTCATAGGTTTGGCACTCCTGATTCCATCATTTCAGATAATGCATTGGCATTCAAAAGCCTCAAAGTCTCAGAGTGGGCAGGAAAAAATGGCATCTATCTGAATACCAGTTCCAATTACTACCCCCAAGGTAATGGTTTGGTAGAATCAACAAACAAGAATTTGATTAAGATAATCAAGAAGACTCTGCAAGACAACCAAAGGGATTGGCATACCAAACTGAGGTCTTCCTTTTGGTTAGACAAAACTACTCCAAAGAAGATTATTGGTAATTCTCCTTATGTGTTAGTGTATGGTAGAGAGGCCAAGCTATCTATCTCGGTTGAATTGCTAGCTCTGGACTTGGCTACTCAGTATGCCCTATTTGAAGAAGGGGATCCCTTGTAGATCAAATATGCTTAGTTGATGGAGTTGGAAGAACTCAAAGAAAAATCAATGCATGATATGGAGTTCCATTAGATTCAAACAAAGAAAGGTTTTGACAAGAGAGCCAGGGTCAAAAATTTCAAGATTGGAGATGTAGTTCTCAAGTGGGATGAATTCAGATCTAGACCTGGTAGACATACAAAATTTGACTCATTTTGGGGTGGAACATTTGTTATAACAGAGTGTAAGGGGCCTAATGCTTTTAGCTATCAACTCTTGGAGGTGATGCCTTGCCAATCTCAGTGAATGGGTTCCACTTGAAGCCCTACTTTGAGGTTAATCCCTCACTGTAAATTCTTATAAATGTGTGTTTTTTTTTTTCTTTCCCTATTTTCTAGGTTATTTTCCTATTTTCCAAGAAGTTCCCATGCACAAGTTCTATCCCTCTATCAAGTTTTGTGCTCAGAATGACCCCATGCCCAATGAATATGTCAAGGCCACTGATCAATGTCTAGTAGGCTGACATCCAACAGAAATCACAAAAAATGTTACCCTAATTTCCTATTCTACAAATTTGGCTAACTCTATCCTAGAGTCTATGTTCTTACCCTACCAAGCACCTCAAAAAATTTCATAGCTTTATGTCTTGTTCTCTGGCCTCTACAAGTTTTCTAATTCCCTGGTCTATAGTAAAAATTCATAAAAGTAGTCGTTGTAGGCATAAAACCCTAAGTGACCCTAGCCTTCATTCTCTTTTCAAGTTACTTTATCGGCCACTTAAAATCCTCAAATACCCATGTGTGCTTTAATCTGATTGGCTGGTCGCAGGTTCTCTAAGTTCTCTAGCGGTTACCTTCCCTATTCAATGATTTGGTGAATGAGCTATCGCGTAACCTCTTAATCCATGGTGGTTAAGTCTCAACTTCTTACGACCTAGTAAAGTGGTTAACCTTTCCTTAGTCACGTATTCACCTAATGTTTGGTGGTCACTTTATGCAGGGGTCCTAGTTATGCAGAATCCAACAGTTGTCATGAGTTCACGAAGGGTTTTTCTGACACTTGCAATTTCATGATAGCCGTCGATCTTCCCTTTTGTGCAACACTTCATTTGCTAAGTGGGTCCACTGCCATGTCGTCCTATGTGGAAGCTTTTCATTGGTCAGTTGGTGATGATTTGGAAATTCATCAGAGCAGGCCCGGAGGAATATGTAGCTTTTAATCAATGGTTGGCACATGATCTCATAGAGTTTTTTTGACACATGAGATTATGTGCCGACCATCGATCTTGATTTGTTGGCAGAGCTTCATTTGGTGGGTCCTTTCTTTCTGACATGCTCACATTCGATTGGTCACTGGGTGCACAGCTGGAATATGTCAGTGGGGTCCCAATTCTAAAAGGATGAACAGCTGGCGCATGATCGAAAGGAATATTTGAAGGCTATGAGATCATGCACCCGCTGTTAGATCAGAATCTTGTCTCAAGTGGGTCTGATGTAGACAGAGGTCGGGGTGGTTGCTGATGGAGTAGCCAGAGAAAATGAAAAGGTGACATGTGGTAAATGGGCCTGGGGTTTGAATGTATTCTATGATTTGGCGACTAAGGGTTATCTCTTGTTCACTGGACTTAACCAGGGTTAGCTAAACGATTAAGCTATTCAGTGACTGCAGTGTTCACGTAGTCACTTAACCAGACTGGGGTTAGACCAAGTTCTTTGTGACTTAGAAAAGGGGCCTTCAGTCGCATAATTTCCAAATGACTAAAGGAGTAAAGTTTGAGGTGGGTCCAAATATGCTGGCATGCTGATATGCTAGATTCTCATTGGTCGCGAGATGCTGATGTGGACATTAACTTTTCAAGGAAGTTTACGACTATTGTTAAGTTGATCTAGGCTATTCATTTGCCAAGAAATAAAGAATATCTATGGTCACATTTTAAAATGACCTGCTAGCCGTTAAAATTCAAATTCAAATGTCTCTGAGAGGGTTTTCTGCCAGCGATTGATTCAAACAAGTAGCGGCTGTAGAAGGTAGCTAAAGAATTTATGTCTTTGGGACATTTGCAGTTGGAAAAGATGATGAGTAAGTCTAGGCGGCCATCATGGGTCATTTCATGTCCCTATGAGGTACCATTTTAGCATTCATAGTGGGCCTCTTGTAGAAAAGTTGATGAATCCAGGTTGCTTGTCTGCAGGTTGATTTCAGTATAGGGATGGGCACACAAGTAAAATATCTGATCGGTTGAGATATTTGTAGAGTTACATTTATGATCAGACTTGATTGAGTTAGGTTTAGCTATTATTTTAATGAAAATCTTTTGTAACCCTAGTTAGGTTTTGACTCCTACCTGTGTGCTAGGAGGTGATGTATATATTGTTTTTTTTAGAGCTTTTGAGCTCAGAGTTGGACAATTGTAAAAGAGAAATTCACCTTTCTTGAGAGTTATCTATGGCATTTTCTCTACCTTCTAGCTTCTACAATTGTAAATCTTTCATTGATGATTTAGATATTGCAAAAGTATTTTGTGACAATTCTTCATGTCCCTATGCCTCCTTGCCTAAATTATCTCTTATTGAATCTAAGTATATGTATGTTTTGAGTGATATCTCAGGGTTCCTGATCCCTCTCTCTTTTTGCAATTTTGTGTATTATTGTGGGTGATCTGATTTGAATGCTCTTGTGGGTATACCTCAACCCCCTGACAATCTGTCTCATTCCTATGCCAAGTTGCAGAGGTGAATGTTTGTCTGCAGGTTGTAGATTGTGTCTAAATTATTAGGAATGCTATTGTTTTTGAAATTATTTCTTTCCCTGAATAGCCTCTTTCTATTGTAGACCCTTCTATGAAATATTTATGCAAGCCTATTTAGTGAGTTGTGATCTCCTAGACCTGAGTTGTTCATCATTTTCATCCTCTATAGTGAGATTCAAACCCTTCATTTCAGTGTATCACCTAGTAGGTAGTTTGCTTTCAAGTCATTTCCCTTTTCAAGCATTCTTTCTATCCCTTTCCCTCAAAAGATTTAATTTTCATCTCTAGAAGCAAATTAAGGTGATTATCCAAGAGGAACCAGCCTAGAACCTAGAGGTCTCATCTTAGTTAGCATAGGTCCCACAACCTAGAGATGATTCCCATGTTATACTAGGTTATCAAGACTACAAGAGCTTGAAACAAGGGTGCAAACTTAGTGTATAATAGTTCTATCCACATTTTCTAGATAACATGAGGGGTGATGAAATTCCACAACATCTTATCCATAGGGACCTCCGCATTTCTCCATCGGGTAATGGAACTCTCCATATTATTAGGAAAAAACTAGCATAACTACTAGCACTGTAAAGTAAGATACCAAACTTCCCAGGAATACCAGTAGTCAATAGCCATATGGAAGACCGACTCCTGAACATTCTTACATAGGAAGCATCTGTTGGATAGAATCATGCCATGCTTTTGGAGATTTTCAATAGTGCGAATCTTGTTCTGCAAAACTAGCCAAAAGAAAATATTAATTTTAGGAATTAACCTTTTATACCAAACCTGGGCCTAAAAGGGAGGAGGATCTGGCTGCTTCAACAAAATCTTAGAGGTAGAGGCAATAGAAAAGACTCCAGAAGGGAGAATTCCCCAAATTAGCTCATCAGCTCTAGTTGTGTCCACTTTCCAAACCTTTAGGTCTAGTAGTAGAGGCTTAAGGAAATCATCAACAATAGAAAGGTCAATCCAAGACCGGCTCCCCCAATAGTCTCTAACCCACAGACCAAATATCTGTAAGCAGATATATATATAAAAGGCCAAAAGAAATGGACAAAGTTTAGAGGAAAGTATTTAATCCAGTAGTCATCCTAAAATTTAATTATTTGGCCATTACCCAAATACCATTTAGCACCCTTGAAGGTCGTCTCCTTAGCTTGTTGGATGTAGTTCGAAATAAAATAACCCTGCACCTTCACTTTAGACTTCATAAAGTCTGAAATATGAGGGAAAGAGTAGAGATATTTATTGTTGATGATCTCATTCCACTCTTTTTTCTCACCAAAGATCCTCCAAATTTTCTTAGCCAGAAGTGTCTGATTAGTAACTCTTAAGGGACAGATCCCCAACCCTCCCCACTTCTTAGGAGTACAAATGTTATCCCATGCAACTAAAGTGATTGTCTTTCTTTCTTCCACACTTGTCCAATGAAAATTTCTCTGAATCCTATCAATAATATCTACATATTTACCAGGAACCTTAAACAACCTTAGAGTATAGATAGGGAGACTCTACAAAGAGGCCTTCAAGAGTTAGAGTTTACCAACTTGACTAAGCAAAGCTCCTTTCCTGCCAACTAATTTTCTATTGAATCTATCCATAATTTTGGCCCAAAAAGAGTTAGGAGGTTTTAAGCCCAAGGGAAGATTGAGGTAAGTGGTAGGAAAGGCACCAATTTCACATCCAATAATTCTAGCAATTCTATTATGTCTCTCCACAGGTGCATTAATAAAAAATTGAGAGCTCTTGTTACAATTAAAAATTTGACTAGTACCCATAGCGTAATTGGACGTAGCCTGTTTAATAATCATAGTCTCCTGGATGAATGAAGAGCCCATTATGATAGTGTCTTCAACAAATTTCTCATGGGAGAATGACCTAGAGGAAGAAGAAGGAGTGAGGCCCTTGATGGATCCATTAGTCACTAGTCTCCAAAAATAGCGACCAAGACACTTAGCCAGGATGGAAAAAAGAATAGGGGACAAGGGATTGCCTTGTCGAAGCCCCCTGTAAGGCTTGAAGAATCTAGAAGAGGAGCCATTCACTATGACCATAGCCATAGAGGTACTAATGAGTTGGAACACCAACTACAAGAGTTTATCACATAATCAAAAGGAGCGCAAATCCTTGATCAGAAAATCCCAGTCCACCAGGTCATAGGCCTTCGAGAGGTCAAGTTTCAACAAAAAACTAAAGTTGAGAGAAGCCTGACTAGTATGAATAACCTTGTGCACCTTCATAATAGAGTCAAAGATTTTCTTGATAGGGACAAAGTCACTCTGTTGGGGAGAGATAATATTCAGGAGAATAACCAACATCCTAAGAGTAATAACCTTGGAGAAAATTTTATACACCGAATTACATAAGTTGATTGGCCTGAAGGAATCAATAGAATCAACTCCAGGCCTCTTGGGAATCAAGACTATAAAGGTAGCATTAATTTCTTTCAGCATAGATCTAGATCCAAAGAACTCTTTCACATCATTGCAGATATCTAGGCCCACAATATACCATAATTTATGAAAAAAAATAGAGGAAACTCATCAAGAAATGTCCTTGTCATTACTTACCTCTCTAGAAGCTACCTTGAGTCTGGAGATTATGTTGGATGCTCCGTGTTTAGAAGCAGACATATGGAAGAACTTGATATTCTTATCTCTAGCTTTGAGCCATATCGATCTTGACCTCTGTCTCTAGTACTCTTCCTCTTTGGAAATGAGGTTATGAGTTTTGGATAGGAGAATCTACTCCCTTTCCTTTAGGTCTTGAGACAAGACAAACTATTGGATAGTCTCCTGAATATCATCAACATCCCTTTTCAACATAATCTTAGTTTTAAAGATGTCACCGAACACTTCCTTGCTCCAAAATTTAATATGTTGGAGATTTTTAGCCAGCTTGAACATAGTGGTACCCTGAATGTTAACATTCCACCAACCACTAATATTCTACTCAATTTCTAGGTGATCGATCCATATTTTATCAATCTATAGGGGAGATTACCATTAGACATAATTGAATCACCAACAAAAGAGATAGGGAAATGATCAGACCCAATCTTTGTTAGAGAGGACAGAGAGAAGCCAAAGATTTTGAACCAACAACCAAATATGAAAGCATGATCCAGACGGACCTGGATAAGATCCAAACCAACTCTACTATTAGACCAAGTGTAATTAAACCCCTGAAGATCCATATCAAAAAGAGCCCATCTATTCACAAAGTCCATGAGCTCAACTCTACCATCCAGTTGACTTTGGTTGTCAACTCCACAAAACTTCTCATTATCTTTCAAAGGACAGTTGATATCACCCATAACCAACCAAGGAGAATCCTGAAAAGAGAGTCTTTGATTCTCAACCCTCTTCTAGTACTGAGCCCTACCAACTTTGGTATTAGTAGCATATATATTAGTATTAACCCATTCAAAATAGGACTCGAGGTGAAAAAATTTGATGCTCAAGCAATTTAGGTTATCAGCTATCACTTCACCTCTAAAATTATTCTGGTTCCAAAAGACAACAATACCTCCCGAGGCCCCTTTAGAGCTAGAACTAGAAATGCCTCCATTTTTTAAGATTCTTATTTTTTCCACCTTATTTTTCACCATCTTTGTCTCCTGAACAAGAATGATATCAGGTTTGTGATCTCTAACTAGATTCCTAAGAGTATCCTTCTTATGGGGGGCATTCAACCCCCTAATATTCCATGAGATGACTTTCATTTCTTAATCAGGGTACACACTCCCTAGATGGTCAACTGATTGCGATCCACAATATCCTTCTTTCTTTCTCTTTCTCTAAGCTCTTTGTTAGAGAATTTGCCTTGTGTTTTTTTCCTAAGATCCAACATCTGGCTTAAGACTCTTACATCCCATATTAGCTTTACTATGGGTAAGAACACCCTTGAACCTAGGAGTAGAGAGCTTATTCTATTGTTTTCTCTATTTCCTCCCCAGTTGTATGGTCTGGGGATCGCCATTCCGATCATCCATGAGATCAAGACAATCACAAGCTATAGGGTCCTCATCACCACTCCCCGAATGAGTGTCAAACATTGAAGAAAAGTCCTCCTTGTCAGAGTTTTTAGTATTTCTAGGTGAGGGAAACTCCCCCATTGCATCATTGTACTTCTAAGAAATATGCAGAGATCCTTGTGCTTTGTTCTAATCATCAGCCTAGATAGGGACTAAACCCTCCATAGGAGAAGAGTCTTGAAAACCAAAAGAAACAACATTAAGTGGGATCAGGGAGTTTTCCATTCTAGGGATAGACTTAAGGGGACAACCACTAGCCAAATAATCAGAAATATGAGTAACCGATTTGACAAATTCCCCTTCCTCTAGGTCAAGGAGATCATTGGAATCCACCTTATCACAATGGCCTTCCTCCAAAAATGGTTCCACCTTGTTGGTGCAAACACCTTCAGTAGTAGAAGGAGGCTTTATCTCCTTCCAAACTTGTTTGGTATCCTTTTGTGGTTTAGGGCTAGGGTCCATGGTCTTAGTTTCCTTGTTAACTTTCTTTAGATAGTTCTTAGCCCAGTGACCCATTTTGTGACACACAAAACATGCAAAGGGAAGGGATTCAAAGACCATTTCCTACTTCAAAATTCCCAGTTTGGAGTTAATATTAATTAAAAAAAAGAGGTTGTCAAACCGGAAAATGTTATCACAAATCCTAGCAAAACCAGCCAAGATTTCACCACCATCATAGAATCAATCGAAATAAGTTCCCCTCCAAAGGTGGAAGCCAAACCCTTAAGGAATTCATCATTCCAGTATTTGAGTGGAAAACTAGGAAACCCGACCCAGATCAGGGTAGCCATGAAGAAATTTTAAGACTCGTCCTAGTTTGGAGCCCATTTTCAAAAAGCCACTGTCATTGTACCTGTTACCCTAATTTTCCTTCCATTCAAATTTGGCCTTGGTCTTTTATGTCAGACCTTCATCTCCTCAGTCCTATGGGAAGCTCCAAAAAATTTCATGGCTTTATCTATTCCCCCCTAGTCTCTGCAACTATTTTTAGGTCCCTGGCTAGGTGAAAAGTCCTTAAAAAATTCATAAAACTAGCCGTTGTAGGCCAAACCCTTAAAACACCCTAAGCCTTGTTATAATTCACTATTTCTTTATTGGCCACTTAAACTCCCCAATGCCCATGTGTTCTTTTATCCTATTGGCTAGTCACTAATTCCTTTTGTTCTCTGGTGGTTACCTTCCCTTTTCGGTGAATCAGTGAATGCCTTGTTTGCATAATATCTCAACATTTCACAATCACCACATAATAGCCAGTGACCTAGCAAAGTAGTTATCTTTTCTTCAGTCGCATAATCGGTAAAATGATTTAGCAGTCTTAGATAACTAGGGGTCCCAACTATGAAGATCAATGGCTGGTGTATCCTCGCATAGCCTTTTTCTGACACATGTGATCTTACGCTGACCATTAGATCTTCCAAGTTTGTAGTGCTTCAAAGCTTTAGTGGGTCCATTGCCACATCATCCTATGTGGAAGCTCCAGATTGGCTGAAGGATTGTGATGTGTAACCTTGTCAGAGCGGGCCCGACAGACTATGTTCCTTTTAATCCTACGGCTGGCGTATGATCTCATGGGTTGTGTTAGAGCCATGAGATTATACGTCGACCGTCGATTTCACTTTATTGTCAGAGCCTTGTGGGTGGGTCCTTGTTTGCTAATGTGCTTGTCTTCTTTTTGTCCACATAGCGATGACTAAGATTTGTCAGTGGGGCCATGTAAGAGTTTCTGCAAGGATGTAAGAAGGACGAAGATCGACAATAGGTGTATCTTCGCAAAGGGGTTTTCTGACACATGAGACCATGTGCCAGCCGTCAGATTTGCCAAGTGTTCAAGTCCTGTCAGTGGGTCCAATGCTAGGTTAGGGTGATATGTCATCTTCTTATTCACCAAGTAAAGGTAAATGTCAAGTGGGGCCAGTGTCGCGTGTTGCTGACTTGCTCGAATATGATTGGCTGCCATGTGCTGATGAGGATTTGTAGGTGGACCCATGTGTTAGTGGGGTCCTAGATCTAAAAGGATCTATGACCGATGCATGTTTTGAAGGAATATTTGAGGGCCATGAGATCATGCACCCGTCATTGGATTGGAATCTTGTTCTTAGTGGGTCCAATGTCTGAGGAGTGCCGAAGTGTATGCCTACAAAGTGGTCAGAATGAATAAAAGAGTGACAAGTGGCAAGTCTGGGCCTAGGGTTTAAAGAGTTCTTCGTGACTTAAGAAGAGAAAAGTCAAAGTGGGTCCAAGCTGACAGATATGTCAACGTGCTAATTTTTCATTGGTCTTCGTATTGCTGATATGGACTTGGACTTTTCAAGGGGTTTTGCAACTGTTGTCGAGTTGATCTAAGCCATCCATCTACCGAGAAATAAGGGATATCGATAGATGCATTTTAAAATGATTGGCTAGCTATTATAATTTAAGTTCAAATATCTCTGCAGAGGGTTTTTTGCCAGGGATTGATTCAAACAAACTGTAAGCAGTGATGTAGCAAGGAAATTTATGTCTGCAAGATGTTTGCAATTGAAGAAAATGATGAGGAAGCCTGGGTGGCCATCATGAGTCATTTCTTGCCCCTGTGAGGTACCATTTTAGAATTCATGGTGGGCCTATTGCAGAAAAGTTGATGGATCCAGGTTGCTTGTCCGTGGATTGATGCAGTATAGAGATGAGCACACAATATCTGATCAGCCATACTATTACAGAGATGTATTTATGATCATATTTGATGGGATTAGGGTTGATTATTATTCTAATGTAAAATCTAGGTAACCCTAATTAGGTTTTTGTCTCCTACCTGTGTGTAGTTGAGATGTATATATTGTATTTTTGGAGCATTAGAGCTCAGAGAGTTCACATTTTGTAAAAGAGAGAGTCCACTTTTGAAAGAAAGTCATCCTTTCTCAGAAGGCTATCAGTGGTATCTTCTCTACCCTCTGGTCTTCTACTCTTTGTAATCTCCCATTGATTATTCAAACATTGCAGAGGTATTTTGTGACAATTCTTCATGTCCCTATGCTTCCTTGTTTGGATCATCTCTTAATGAATTGAAGTCTATGCATGTTTGATCTAATTTAGATGTTTTTGTGGGTATACTTCAGCCCCCCTAATAGTCTTGTCTCAATCCTACACCGAGTTGTAGAAGTGAATGTCTGCTTGGAGGTCATAGGTTGTGTCTTATGTTCAGACCCTCCTATGAAACACTTATGCAAGCCTATTCAGTAAGTTGTGACCTACTAGACCTAAGCCTTTCATTGATTCTATTCTTTTATACTATAATTCATACCCTAATTTTGGTGTATCACCTAGTAGGTAGTTTTCTTTCAGTCATTTCCCTTTCCAAGCATTCCTTCTATCCCTTTTCCCCTCAAGTTTTACTTTCATGTCTAGAAGAAAATTAAGGTGATTATCCAAGAGGAACTAGCCTAGAACCTAGAGGTCTCATCTTAGTTAGCATAGGTCCCATAACCTGGAGATGATTCCCATGTTATACTAGGTTATCAAGACCAAGAGAGCTTGAAACAAGGGTGAAAACTTAGTGTATAACAATTCTGGCATACCCGGTGGGACTATAAAAGAAGTTCATTGTTTGAAGATTATGTTATCTTTGATATACAGATTGCATAACACGAACTTTTAGAAGTCAATCTATCAATTATATCTGGTGACTCCACTGATTTCAAAGATCTAGGCCAACCTTGTTTAAGGTTTATGAGAAAGATTGAGACTAGAAGCTCAAAGCCCACTAAATTTTTAGAGTTGCCTTGAAAAAGAAGTTACAAAGGTAGGTCAACTCAAAGAACATCCCCTACAAGGAGAGTTCAATCAACACCACCAGATACCTCAGAAAGGAGACCTTTGCCCTTTCATTATAGAAGAAGAGGCAGATCTCTAACCAGAGATCTAGAAGAGGATTCAAATCCAACACCAAATACAACTCATATAGTTGTTAATCTTCAAATTCCAGCTCCTACAATGGCAAGATAGTTTGCTTTTGCACCTTTCAACCAAGGGAGTCCATTAGCCTTTGCTCAACATCATGATGTGCCCTTGGTGGCACTAAAGAGTGTACCTAATTTCATAGGTGAAGGGAAAACTACTGCTTTAGAGCACATAAGAGATGTGACCACCATCTGCAACATACATAATATTACTCAAGAAGATGTGGCCACCAAATTATTAGCATCCTCTCTTAAAGGTAAGGCTCTTGAATGGTTTAGAACTTTAACTTTTGGTTCCATTACTTCATGGGATGAGTTAGGGGATGCATTAAGTAAGCATTTTGAGGATAAATCAGATAACTTGTCTCTGGTAGAGCAGTTGACAACCATTAAGAGAGACCCTCAAGAGAAAATGACAGATTACAATAGTAGATTCCTCAAAACATGGAATAGAATTCCAGTATCAGTAAGGCCATCAGCCGACCATGCTTTTCTATATTACTTGCAAAGCTTGAATGGTCAAATTTCTATCATGATCCAGTCTATGGGTGGTACTTCTTTACCCCAAGCCTTTGACATAGCTGTCAGGGCTGAGAACTATTTAATCCAAGTAGGCATGATTGCTAGTAGGCCACCAATGCCCATCTTCCCTAGCCTTCAACCCATTGCACCTGCACAAGTACCCCCATTTACCCCTATTCCCACCATAGTGGCACCTCAGGCTAGTACTAGTGGCCAGGAGCTAACAACAAGTTTCTCTCAAGAGTTACAAGAGATAAAGAATAGCCAATAGAGCAGTTAGCAAGAAATGACAAATTTGTTGCAGACCTTGACTAAAGAAGTAACAAATCTAAAGAAACAAGGTCAAGGAATCAGACCACACTTTCAGCCACAAGGCCAAAGTCCTAATCAACAATATCAAAATCAAGGATAGCCTTATCAACAAAATAGGCCACCATACCAAGGAAGGTATCAAGGAAAAAGGAAAAGTTTTAATCAGAGACCATTCCTACCATATAACCCTGCACCTCTAAATTCTGCAAACCCAGTGAGGGATATGGTTCCTAGTCAAAATAATATGGCTATGGATAATGAATGGTGTTTTCCTTGTAATTAGGCTCATAATCATGCTACATGTTCAAATAGATGGATGAACCAAGATCTAATGGTTCAAAATGCCTCCCAAGCTCAATGAGAGGCTTCATCCAGTGGGTCAATTCCCCAATGAGAATCACAAGAAAAAGAGACTACTCTTTTCAATTAGGAGCAACTAGACTTAAATGCAGTTAATGATGAAGTTACTTTTGTTTCCTATACAAGAGAAAAAAGGAGAGCTCAAGACATGGAGAGAGAAAATTCCAATGCCAAAGCCACCACACCTATAGAGCCACTACAACAAGCTAATCCCATCACACCTAAGGAGGCTCCTGTCATTACAAGCAAGGAAAGCCAACATTCTGAAGAAGTGGAGCCCATCATGCCAAAGACATAAGAAAGAGTACACACTGTGACACCTTTCCATATTGTAGAAAACATGAAGAAGGTGAATGTCACCATGTCTATGTGGGAATCTTTGGCTCTTCCAGGATAGCCTAAAATTTTGAAGAAGGCCATGACAGAAGTGACGACTCCTCAACCAACAAAAGAAGCTGCAAAGCTAGTGTTGCTTAACACTGATCAAGAAAAGGAGGCTCCAAGTAGCAGCTCCAAGGCCAATACCATGTAGGGTAGGAACTCAAGACCACCTCCCTTTTATGTATCTCTAATTATTGGAAAATATTTAGTGCATAATTGTATGGTAGATAATCGAGCTACTAGCACTGTAATGCCCAAAAAAGTAGCTGACCAATTAGGACTAAAATATGAGCCCTTTCAAAAGAAGGTTACACAACTTGATGGATCCTCAGTCAATACTATAGGTGTGGCCAAGGATACCAGTTTGATCATTCATGCTAGTCCTAATTTCTCCATCCTCCATGATATGTATATCATAGATCTCCCTGCTTTATTTTCTATATGTTTGTTAAGGGAGTTTATAGCCAAGATAGGATGCTACCTATCTTTTGACTAGTCTCACATGATTTTTCATACAAGGTATGGGACCAAGGTCATCATTAAGTCAGAACCATTAGCAGCACACCATATAGAACCATATGTGTCTAATACCATCAATGTAAACTGCCCTATATTTGATAATAGTGACTTCCAAACCATTAGTGAAGCACACACAAAGATAGAAAGTATCCTTGATATTCTTCTAGATGAAAGATCTTTAGAGGCCCAAGAAAATCTTATTTGGGATTTTGGTTTGGGAAGTTATTTGATACAAGAAAGTGGATCCATAGAACCAAGCCTTCTCAAAGAAGACACTGATTCAGAGGATCAGAGCAATCAAGTTTGGGAACTATTCTTTGATGGAGCTAGAAGTAGACATGACTCTGGTGGTGGTGCTATGCTAGTGTCCCTAAAAGGAGAAAGGTATTATACTACCTTTAGATTCAGTTTCTCCTACACTAGCAATACTATAGAGTATGGAAGTCTAGTCAATGGACTAGAGTGGGCTAGAAAAAGAGGGCTTAAGGCCCTAAAAGTTTATGGTGATTGTGAGTTGGTTGTCAGCCAAGTAAGAGGGATAAGTGCAACCAAGAATGACACTTTGAAAGCATACAAACATAGAGTTTGTGATGCAATTGAAGGATTTTGTGCTTTCAATATTGTTGCTATCCCTAGGAAGCTAAACCAAAATGTAGATAGGTTAGCTGATGTTGGATCTCAGTATGATATTCCAAATAGTGTTTCAAAATAAATAGATCAATAGCATATCAAAGTGATTGTTAGACCCTCTATTCTTGATAATGATGTCAATTGGCAAGTGTTTGACAATGATGAACAAATTCTGCAATTCTTGTTTGAAGAAGATGTTTTTTCAGATTACAATCAAGATAGGCTATCACAAAACTATGGTGATCAGGTAATACAACTAAAGTCCAACAAGATTCCTAGAGGTCTTGTTACCTTAGAGGTTGTCTTCAATAAGGATGATCAAGTCAAGAAGAATAAAGCTAGCCTAGTAGTTCAACAAGAACATTGTATTGAATTAGAGTTGGAACTAGGTAAGAGCTTACAATTTGGAATTTAGTGATGTTTTTGCATGGTAATATGAGGACATCAAAGGTTTTGATCTAGCCCTTGCTCAGCACACTATTGAATTAGAGCCTAATGCCAAACCAGTGAGGCAAAAGGAAAGGCCTATTAATCCCAAGCTTGAGCCAGTTATGCATAAGGAAGTGCTCAAACTAATAGAAAGTGGTATCATCTACCCCATCAAGCATACTAGTTGGGTTTCCAACCTTGTCCCTGTCAGGAAGAAGAATGGGGAGTTGAGGTTATGTGTTGACTTCAGGGATCTTAATAGGGCTTCTTTAAAAGACCACCATCCACTACCCTCCATGGAACAAATCTTACAATGTGTCTCTGGATTTGAGAGATTTTCATTATTGGATGGCTATTCAGGATACAATTAGATCTTAGTGAATGAAGAGGATCAATACAAGACTAAATTTACAACCAAGTGGGGAACCATGGCTTATCAAAAGATGCCCTTTGGTTTGTCAAATGCAGGTGCCACTTTTCAAAAGGCAATGGATATGGCCTTTAAAAGCCTCATGTACAAGTTTGTATTGGTCTACTCAGATGACATAACTATCTATTCAAAGCATGTAGTAGATCACATCAAACATTTGAGGAAGATTTTTGAAAGGTGTAGAGAATTTGGGATATCTCTTAATCCCAAGAAATGTGTGTTTGCAGTTCATGAAGGAAAATTGTTAGGATATGTAGTATCCAAAGAAGGAATTACAGTGGATCCTAAGAGAATTGTAGCCATCTTAGAGCTACCCTTGCCACATCATAAGAAAAGTATCCAATCTTTCATAGGAAATATTAACTTTGTTAGGAGGTTCTTGCCTAACATTGTAGATTTACTCAACCCTTTGACAGCCATGTTAAAGAAGAGTTCAGCTTTTAGTTGGACTAAGGAAGGGAAAGCCAATTTTCAAGCCATCAAGGAAGCCTTAACAGAAGCCCCTGCTCTCTTAAATCCAAATTTCAATAAGGATTTTATCCTTTATACTTATGGAGGTCATGATGCTATATCTGCAATGCTAACCCACAAAAATGCAAATGGATTGGAGTAGCCTATTCCTTTCTTTAGCAAAAGTTTAGAAGAGTATGAATAGAGATACTCTTTTGTAGAGAAACATGTACTTGTTGTGGTAAAGAGCCTTAAAACATTTAGATATTTGTTGACCCATAGCAAGGTACACTTGAAAGTTACTCATCCAAGTGTCAAAGAATTTTTTCTTTCCAAAAACCTAAATGAGAAAAGAGCTGGTTGGGTCACCAGGGTGATGGAATATGACATAGATATCCAAACTACCAAGCTGGTTAGAGGAAGAGGTCTTTGTGAGCATTTGGCAGAGGATGAAATTTCAAAGAAATCAGAGCAAATAGATGCATCTCCAGTGGTGCATTCTACAGAAGAACAAGCCAAGGCAACAAGCTGGTTGCCTAATATGATCAGTTACTTGAAGATAGGACAATGTCCTATAGGTTTGGATTCAACAAAAATAAGATATTATAGATTACAATCTGTTCCTTTTGTGTTGATAAATGAAGTTCTTTTCAAAAAGGATCATAGTGGTGTCCTTTTAAGATGCATAGATTCAAAAAAGATAGTTGATGTCCTATTTGAGTTTCATGATGGACCTTCTGGTAGTCATTTTTCTCCTAGGACTACTACTTTTAAAATCATGAGGGCTGCATACTATTGGCCATCTATCTTTAAGGATAGCCATGATTATGTGAGAAAATGCATCAAGTGTGCCATGTTTGCAGGAAAGGAAAGGCTTGCAGCCTTGCCCCTACAACTAGTTAGAACAAAGCAACCTTTCATGAAATGGGTAATAGACTTCATTGGCATGATCAGTCCACCATCTAGTGTTGGACACAAGTGGATAATCACTGTAATAGATTACTTCTCTAGGTGGACAAAGGTAGTTGCCTTGAAAGAGATTAATGAGAGTGTTGTCTTAGGCCTTTATGATGATATAGTTCATAGGTTTGGCACTCCAGACTTCATAATTTTAGATAATGCATTGGCATTCATAGGCCTCAAAGTCTCAGAGTGGGCAGTCAGGAATGGCATTTATCTAAATACCAGTTCAAATTACTACCCTCAAGGAAATGGCTTAGTAGAATCAACAAATAAGAACTTGATTAGGATAATCAAGAAGAATCTACAAGATAATCAGAGAGACTGACATACTAAACTAAAATTTGCCTTATGGTTAGATAGAATCACTCCAAAGAAGATTATTGGGAATTCTCCTTATGTTCTAGTGTATGGTAGAGAGGCTAAGTTGTCCATTTCAACTGAATTACCATCTCTAGACTTAGCCACTCAATATGCTCTATTTGAAGAAGTAGATCCTTTGTAGATCAGATATGCTCAGTTGATGGAGTTAGAAGAATTCAGAAACAAATCCATGAAAGATATGGAGTTCCATCAGATCCAGACAAAGAGAAACTTTGATAAAAAAGCTAGGGTTAGAAATTTCAAGGTTGGAGATGTAGTCCTCAAGTGGGATGAGTTTAGATCCTAGCCTGGCAGACATACCAAATTTGATTCATTTTGGGGTGGACCATTTGTTATCCAAGAGTGCAAGGGATCTAATTATTTCTAGATATCAACTCTTGAAGGAGTTCCCTTGCCTATATCAGTGAATGTTTTCCACTTGAAGCCCTGCTTTGAGGTTAACCCCTCTCTATAAATTCTTGTAAATGTGTTTCTTGTTTTTCTTAACCTATTTTTCTAGGTTAATTTCCTGCTTTTCAAGAAGTGCCTGTGCACAAGTTTGTCTCTCTGGTTCCAATTTTGTCTCTCTGTCAAAATTTTGTGCTCAGTATGACCCCATGCCCAATGGATTGCTTTAAGGCCACTAGTTTTCCATGTCTAGCAGGCTGACATCCAGTAGAAATCACCAAAATGTTACCCTAATTTTCCTTCCATTCAAATTTGGCCTTGCTCTTTTATGTTAGACCTTCATCTCCTCAATCCTGTGGGAAGCTCCAAAAAATTTCATGGCTTTATCTATTCCCTCCCGGTCTCTGCAACAATTTTTAGGTCCTTGGCTAGGTGAAAAGTCCTTAAAAATTTCATAAAACTAGTCGTTGCAGGCCAAACCCTCAAAAAACCCTAAGCCTTGTTATAATTCAATGTTTCTTTATCAACCACTTAAACTCCCCAATGCCCATGTGCGATTTTATCCTATTAGCTATTCACTAATTCCTTTTGTTCTCTGGCGGTTACCTTCCCTTTTCAGCGAATCAACAAACACCTTGTTCACGTAATATCTCAACATTTCACAGTCACCGCGTAACAGCTAGCGACCCAGCAAAGCAGTTATCTTTTCTTTGGTCACATAATCACTAAAATGATTCGGCGGTCTTAGATAACCAGGGGTCCCAGCTACAAAAATCAATGGCTGGCGTATCTTTGCATAACCTTTTTCTGACACATGTGATCTTATGCCGACCGTTAGATCTTCCAAGTCTGTAGCACTTCAAAGCTTTAGTGGGTCCATTGCCACATCATCCTATGTGGAAGCTCTAGATTAGCTAAAGGATTGTGATGTGTAACCTTGTTAGAGTGAGCCTAGCAGACTGTGTTCCTTTTAATCCTATGGCTAGCGCATGATCTCATGGGTTGTGTCAGAGCCATGAGATTATACGTCGACTGTCGATTTCACTTTATTGTCAGAGCCTTGTGGGTGGGTCCTCCTTTGCTGATGTGCTCATCTTCTATTGGTCCACATAGCAATGACTAAGATTTGTCAGTGGGGCCGTGTCAGAGTTTTTGTAGGGATGTTAGAAGGACGAAGATCGATGGCTGGCATATCTTCACAAAGGGGTTTTCTGACACATGAGATCATGCACCGACCGTCAGATTTTCCAAGTGTTTGAGTCATGTCATTGGGTCCAATTGTAGGTCGGGGTGATATGCCATCTTCTTATTGGCCAAGTAAAGGTAAATGTCAGGTGGGGCTAGTGCCGCATGTTGCTAACTTGCTCGAATATGATTGGTTTCCGTGTGCTGATGAGGATTTGTAGGTGGACCCGTGTGTCAGTGGGGTCCTAGTTCTGAAAGGATCTACAATCGGTGCATGTTTTGAAGGAATATTCGAGGGCCATGAGAACATGCACCCGCCATGGGATTGGAATCTTGTTCTCAGTGGGTCCGATGTCAGAGGAGTGCCGAGGTGTATGCCTACAAAGCGGTTAGAACAAATAAAAGAGTGACAAGTGGCAAGTCTGGGCCCAGGGTTTAAAGTGTTCTTCGTGACTTAAGAAGACAAAAGTCAAAGTGGGTCCAAGCTAACAAATATGTCTACGTGCTAATTTTTTATTGGTCTTTGTATTGCTGATATAGACTTGGACTTTTCAAGGGGTTTTGTGACTATTATCAAGTTGATCTGAGTCATCCATCTACTAGGAAATAAAGGATATCGATGGATGCATTTTAAAATGACCAGCTAGCTATTATAATTCAAATTCAAATATCTCTGCAGAGGGTTTTTTGCCAGCGATTGTTTCAAACAAGCTGCGAGCGGTGAGGTAGCTAGGAAATTTATGTTTGTAGGATGTTTGCAGTTGAAAAAAATGATGAGGAAGCTTGGGTGGCTATCATGATTCATTTCTTGTCCCTATGAGGTACCATTTTAGCATTCATGGCGGGCCTATTGTAGAAAAGTTGATGGATCCAGGTTGCTTGTCTGTGGATTGATGCAGTACAGAGATGGGCACACAATATCTGATCGGCCATAGTATTACAGAGATGTATTTATGATTAGATTTGATAGGATTAGGGTTGATTATTATTCTAATGTAAAATCCATGGTACCCTAATTAGGTTTTTGACTCCTGCTTGCGTGCAGTTGAGATGTATGTATTGTATTTTTGGAGCTTTAGAGCTCAGAGAGTTCACATTTGTAAAAGAGAGAGTCCACTTTTGAAAGAAAGTCATCCTTTCTCATAAGGCTATCCATGGTATCTTCGCTACCCTCTGGTCTTCTACTCTTTGTAATCTCCCATTGATTATTCAAATATTGGAGAGGTATTTTGTGACAATTCTTCATGTCCCTATGCTTCCTTGTTTGGATCATCTCTTAATGAATTAAAGTCTATGCATGTTTTCAGTGATGACTTAGGGTTCCTAATCCCTCTTACTTTCTGTAATTGTGTGTGTTATTGTATTTGATTTGATTTAGATTTTTTTGTGGGTATACTTCAGCCCCCCTAATAGTCTTGTCTCAATCCTACACGGAGTTGCAGAAGTGAATGTCTGCTTGCAGGTCATAGGTTGTGTCTTATGTTCAAACCCTCCTATGAAACACTTATGCAAGCCTATTCAGTAAGTTGTGACCTACTAGACCTAAGCCTTTCATTGATTCTATTCCTCTATGCTGCAATTCATACGCTAATTTTGGTGTATCACCTAGTAGGTAGTTTGTTTTCAGTCATTTCCCTTTCCAAGCATTCCTTCTATCCCTTTTCCCCTCAAGTTTTACTTTCATGTCTAGAAGCAAATTAAGGTGATTATCTAAGAGGAACTAGCCTACAACCTAGAGGTCTCATCTTAGTTAGCACAGGTCCCACAACTTGGAGATGATTCTGATGTTGTACTAGGTTATCAAGACCAAGAGAGATTGAAACAAGGGTGCAAACTTAGTGTATAATAGTACCAAACATCCAAGGACCACCACATAAAACATTTAATCCAGATCTTCTTTATTAGAGAAAGTGAAGGACAAAAAACCTTTGGGTAAAGCCGCAATGTCCACCTGACTCTTCAAAATCCATCTTTTCTTAGTAAAGAATCTAACCATTTCAATATTGGGATGAGGGCCTAGGAACTTACCAACAAGTGAGAACTCCATAGAAAAGACACAGTGATCCACCAGGGAGTCAGGCACAAAAATAGAAACTTCACCTGGTTGAAGGCCTACCTTAACAGATGCTTCTAGAGAAGAAGGCTTTCCCACCAATTTGGCTCCCATAATTTCTGACTACTTTTTGGAAGTGGAGGGGTTGACTTCAGCACTATCAGTGCTAGTCACTCTATGTGACCCCACTAGTGGGTCCTTGGAAAGAACAACCTTATCATTCTTCTCCCCAAAGAAGGACAAGGCTCAATCCCTAAGGTGACAACACATGCCATCGACGCCTTAGAAGAAGCACATGAGAACACTTCTTTCGAGGGAGAAACCACAACCTCCTAGCATGGAGAAAAATTCTCCTTACCACACAAAGAAGGATCTAACAGCTACAATGGCAGACCCATAATAGGTACTGGAGAAGCAACCAAAGGTTTAACGAAGTCCACTGTAACACTCTCTAGACCAGCACCAGAACCAGAACCCTTAGCCGGACCACTAATGCTAGTTGGGGACCCTTTGAAATTTGAAAAAGATCTCCCACTTGAATCCTCTCCCATGCCTGGTTGATGATACCATCCCAAATAAGTTATGATTGTTATTATCCTACTAGTAATAGTTTTCTTTCAATTATGTATTATATTTTCCACATGATGGTCTAGTTTATGTATAGATCCATTAGGCTACATGTCATGAAATGTTGAGATTTGTCACACATTCTAATTCAATTGAGTTAATAGAATGTTGTTGATTAAATTGCATATCTTCTATCATGCATTTTGTCTGTTTAGACCTTTCATTTCTATAATTTGTAGCATTAACATCAATCTACTTCTGGTCATTTGCAACCATGACTATATGTTGGATAAGGAATGGATGAGAGCTTCTCCTCTATTTTCAAGTAATTTACTAATCTAGTAAACCAGTGACCTTACATTTGTACGTTTGAATTTGAGCATTATAATTTATCAATTTAGATTTTAGTAATTGCATTATCTTTCTATTTAATATTTTCATCTTTAAAAAATATTATTTAGAAAATTCTTAGGTATAAGTTGTTTTGGATCCTTTTAATCATAAGAAAGTTGGCATTTAGCTACTATATTGAGGTAACAAGCTCACCTCTTATCTGAACATTTTTATTTTCATAAAAATGTATTCTACGGAAATTCACCACTTGATGTACTTAGCAAAATATCTAGAATGTATAAATGCATTAGTGAATAATATGTAATATTATCATCATTAATGATTGAAAACAAAAATCACAAAAATTGTTTCATTTGTATCATTTTTAAATTTGGATATGAGGAGCTAAGTTGTTTGACTATGGTGGTTACAATTCATGATAATTTTAATTATAATAAAATGATATAATAAAAATATTAAAATTCAATAATATTATATAATGTAATGTTTTTGATAGATAAAGCAGCAAGAGGGTGCTGGCCCGAGGAACAAAGGACTAGTAGCACATTAATAGCACATTAATGGAACTAGTCAAAGCAGATAGAACAATTTAATAGTATAATCACCAAGTCTAACTCTGCCTCTATCAAAAACATAAACCACAGTACTAATCAAGAGAATTAAACCAGAGTACTTAAAACAAATATTAGCATGTAAAGTATCAGTTAAATGCCATGTAGGGCTGAATAGACAGAAATAAAAACTAACATTAACCCCAACCACAAAACAGGGGATCCTATGGCCAAGCCCAGTCAAAATTAACCAATACATGGAAACCAAAAATTAGCTCTTCCCACCCAGCTACTTAGACAGCAGGGTCCTAGCCCACTCTTCCTGTAGAAACAAGAAAAGCTCCTTGTTGTCCTTGTTCGCTTCCAGACTACCACCTACCAGCTTTTCCTGCATGTGACAGAGGGTCATAGCCAAAGTGTGCATGACCTTCAAGGAAAATTTGTTGGTCATCATGCATTGGTTCATCAACTCCTGCATATTCTTCTTGATCTCTGCAATCTCTTTGTCCAAATTTAAGAACCTCCTTTTGAGAGTGCCTTTGAATTTTTTTTTGTCCTCCAGGGCCTCGGTATTGTAATCAGAGGTGGGGGGATTATCCTAGGGAGGACTCAAGGGTGGGGTAGGGATATTGGGGGTTTCCATGGTTTTCTTGAGGTTGGGTAGAGGATTGTTACCAATCCTAGGGGGACTCATATGATCATCCGAGGAACCTTTCATGGACTCAGTGGTTTGGGAGTCTTTTTCAGTCAGGGAGTGCTCTCTAGAGGCCGTTTCCAACAACCTGGTTTTACATTGTTCCTTGGCAATTCTGTTTGACCTCCTGCAACCCGAGCCACTTAAGTCCACGTCTAGATTAACCTAGCTCTCCATTGTTCTCCATTTTTTGGGCCTACATTCAGTCTCAAGAGTATTGTCAACCTCCGTCCTTTCTTTATTCTCCACAAACTCAGAGACATAAGACTCTTCTTGGCCCTCCTTCCTATTGAAATGGTTTTTAACACATTTTTGTGGGTTCTACCCTCTTTAGCACCCAACTCAGGCTCCTAGATGATAGATGTAGAGAAAGAGGCCCTGATGGAGGATAGGTATTGGCTTATCAGGGTTATCCTTAATATCAAGGATATTACTCTCTATGGAGTGTTGAAGATAGAAAGGAATGGAAATTAAATCCTTGTTTCTAATATGATTCAGGAATGGTAAGTGGTAGTAGTAAAACACAGTGAACTTACCTTCTAGCATGAAGTATTTCATCACTATGAGGCAAATTTTTGGCCAAAAGTCGGACAACACCTCCTTGTTGAAGTCCCCTTGGTTTTCACCGGTAGCTCACTGTCTTTGAAAAATTGGTTTAGGCTGGTAGGGTCGGGAGTCCAACTGGTTTTTTTGTATTTCCTCCCCACCATAGAGAGCCCAGATGCCTTAGCTATGACCTCTTCATTTAGCTGGAAGTGGATGCCTACAACAGAGACACTCCTATTGTTCTAGGATGACACGAATTGTTTGGAGATTCATTCATCATGCCCACCCTTCATTCTTTCCATAAAACCCCAGATGCCACTTTCATTGCAATAATGGGTCACCAATGCATCAGAGGTGAAAGCCTCATCAATTTTATCAGGCTCAATGTGGAGAGTGTTGCCTCCCATTTCAAAGCTCAGCCCCTTCTACACCAGAATATCTTGGAAAACTAAGAGTTGAGTGTTTCTGTAGACCTTAAAAAACCCCTTATTTTTGCAAAGCCTCTCTGAGTAAAGATTATAATTAAAATGTTGGCTTTGAGAATTTTTTTGGAAAATGGGCTCCATACCACCAGATCTAATGGATCTCCAAGTGCCATTAATAGCAATAATACCAGGGACACACTTGCTATCCTCATTAGCCAAGTAAGCCCTTTGATTCAGATAGCTCTCACTCCACATGTTTAAAAGGTAATGATGATTCTTTATGGGAATTTGGGTTCTCCTTTCCATAATCACAAAAATCACTATAACATGCCAGCACGTGATCCAGTAAGGATTCACAATGAATATGACAGCTTGGTACATTTAAACAATGATATTCATTTCTCCCCCAATGAGCTTTTGAGTCACTAGAGGTAAATCACTAACCACCCTCCAACTATTGAGTTTGATTTTTTTTAGGCCCATCGCTGCCATTGAGTTAGCAACCAAATTCCCTTCTCTGTACATGTGACCCATAGTGGTGTGCTGGAAGCTATTAATCAACTTACTAATCTCCATAATAATAGGTCTAGCCTGCCATCCTGCACTAGCACCACTTTTGATGGCCTCAACAACCACTTTGGAATCCCCTTTGATTTTCAGCTACCTGATGCTCATTTATTTTATGAATTTAATCCCTTGGAGAAGGGTCATTCCTTCTGCCTCGGTGATAGTGTAGTTATTGATTGGCCCGGCATAAGCCAGCAAACAAGCGCCTTTGTGATCTCTTAGAATGCCACCCCCTCCTTGGCCACTATTATTTGCCGCCCCATCAAAGTTTAATTTGGTCCGTCCTCTGGGAGGGGCAGCCCATTTGGTAGCCTTTCTAGCTATCCTTTTAGCATCATAAAACTTGGAGAACCCATCAAGGATGTTCCATCTGTCAACAATTCTCACCTCCTAGGTAGCAGGAGGATAGGGGGGAAGCTTCCATTTAGCCATATTGGCATTCTCACACAAGAGCTTAGTTCCAAATTGGAGACAGGTCTTAGACTGGTTACTCTCCTCTCTGAAGATCCTGTTGTTCCTTCCCTTCCAAATGGCCTAGCAGATGTGAGGGGGTAACATACACCAGAGGAGTTGGAGTAGGGCTGATTGGAGGGAGATCTCCAGTTGTTAAATTGATGCACTTCTTTGCCCAGGGCCCACAAAATATCCAATTTGTCGATAACCTCTTGCCAAATTTTGGTGGCACAATCATAGTGGATGAACAGGTGGCTCACTATTTCCTCCTCCTTCTAACATAGGACACATATGTTTTCCATGGAGAAGCCCCTCTTTATAAGATTACCCTGGGTTAGGACCTTACCATG
>BSBK01005840.1:0-192500 GCA_027943335.1 Chamaecyparis obtusa | reverse complement strand
ACAATTAAAAGAAGAAGATTTTTGGATGCAGAGGTTCCATTCTATTTGGTTAAAAAATGGAGATGTGCATACAATTTAATTTTGTATGAATAATCTAAAACATAGGGCCTCCAATAAAATTCATTCCATCAAATCTAATGGTAGGACTTTTGAGGAAGAGGAATACATTATGCATGCGGCTATGAGCTATTTCTCATCTTTTCTTTCCAATGATCAAAATCTAGATTTGGATAGTCATCAAAGCCTTTTGGATGAGATCTCTTCTTTATTTACTCCTTATATGAACTGTATTCTTACCACCATCCCTAACAATTAAATCATATTCTCACTAAGATGAATGATCTTATTAGGAAGGAATAAGAGTTTTGGAAGTAGAGGTTGCATGCTATTTTGTTAAAAGTGGAGACAAGAATACAAAAAAAATTCATATGACTACTCTGAATCATAGGGCCTCCAATAAAATTCACTCCATCAATTCTAGTGCTAGGACTCTTAAGAAAGTGAAAGATATTATGCATGCAGTTGCGAGCTAGTTCTCATCTTTTCTTCCTAATGATCAAACTCTAGATTTGGATAGTCAGCAAAGCCTTTTAGATGAGATCCCTTATTTACTTACCCCTGATATGAACCATATTCTTACTATCATCCCTTCTCAGAAGGAAATTTGGAATGTTAGGTCCTCTTTTGAAGCAAATAAAGCTCTTGGGCCTCATGGTTTTCCTATTTTATTTTTCCATATGTATTGGGATATCATGTGAGCAGATATTATTGTAGAAACTAAGGAGTTCTTTGGAGATAAAAAAATTATTAAAGATCTTATTGCCACCTTAATTATTCTTATTCTTAAAAAGCCTAGGGTTGATTCTTTGTAGGATTTTAGACGTATTAGTCTTTGTAATTCCATCTACAAGATCTTTTCTAAAATCCTGGTTTTAAGGCAGAAATTGGCTCTTCTAGATCTTATTTCCAAATAGTATAATGACTTTGTTCCTGGTAGATAGATCTTGGATTCCATTATCACAATTCATTAGAATATTCAATCATTATATGTTAATAAAAAGGGGGCCTTTCTCCTAAACATGGGTCTCCTTAAAGCTTATGATAGAGTAAACTATAATTTTATGTTCAAAGTCTCTTATTTTGGAGAGATGTTTCTCTCAATATGTAGGTCGTGATCATGCTCCATAATCAAAATAATGAGACCCTCATGTAAAATAGGTGATGCAAGTTTCTTCCTATAGGACCTCAAGCTATGGTTCAATGAAGCTAGTAGATAATATGGAATATAAATGCAATTATTGTGATGAAAATTATTTGAGCCATAGTTCCCAATTAATGCTTGTTTCTCTCTTTCCATAAGCTCCAAGAAATGTGAGGCATCATGAGATACTAGAGAAGGGATAACACATGATTATGAGAAGGAGAAACCCACCGAATCCAACATTCTGCAAAGGAATTAGGAAAGACCCAAGAGACATACCATAAATTAAAGAAAAGAGCCCAAATATCTATGGAAAAGGAGCAACTGAATTTAAAATATGAAAAGTATCCTCCTCTATCTTCATGCAAAGGTAACATATAGCTGGAATAGGAATACCTCTCCTATGTAATTTATTAATAGTTAGAATTTAATTTTGAACTTGAAACCAAAAGAAGACGTTGATCTTTATTAAAATATTTTGATTCCAAACAAGGGACCAAAAAGAACAAGGCAAGAGCTCCTTAGTAATAATTGAACTAGCCACTGAAAACTTTTTCGTCTGAGGAGGCCCTCCAAATTAAGAGATCAGAGTTAGTAGTTCCCAAAATATGCACAAAAGAAAAAAGGATTGAAGGATAATAAGAATTCTATCCACCACAGTCATTTCATGCCAAGAAAAATTCATAATATAGTTTTCCATTAAATACAGGCATCCCTAAACACTCCCCAAAGAGAATGAGAATGAGGGGACTCACCAAACCACCAATCATCCCAGAACCTTATATTTCTATTATCACCCAAGAACCATTTCATACCCTCATTAATAATCTGTTTAGAATCAGAAATATACTTCTAAAGGATAGAGCTATGAGAAATGGGAGTTTGATCAAGCATCATATACCTAGAGTTGACATATGTTTGCTTAGATATGTTTTGGACAATTGTGACCTACTCATTCTCCATTGTGACACTTCTCTAAAGTTTCCTTACCAGGAGATCCTTGTTAAACCCTTTAATTTTTATAATAGCCAAGAATCCAGGATATTTGTTCTACACACCCATTCCTAAACAACAAGATTTAATCTAGTTTTACTTTCAGTGCCAGACTTCAAAAAATTTCTTTGAATCTGCTCCATTTTTAAAGAGAACTTCTTGGGAACATGAAATAAACTCATCACATACACTAGAAGATTCTAAAGTGAATCCTTGATGAGCTGGAGCTTACTTTCCTAGTTGAGAAGGTTACCCTTCCAACTAGTGAGTTTCAACTGGAATCTCTCAACAAGCTTATTCCAAAACAAACTCGGGGCATTATTAACACAAAGAGGCAAGCCCAAATAAGAAAAAGGAAGAGAATCGATCTTAGATCCTAGGATACGAGCAATTATTTATTGTCTTCTTTTGGACTGTTGAGAAAGAAAATAGAACTCTTTGGCAGACTAATCCTCTAACCAAAAGCATGTTCATAAAGGCTAATAGTGCTCTTTAAGGAGACCACTTCAAAAATATAGCTTCCATCCATCAGCATGGTATAATCCACAAATTGTTGGTGGGAACAAACCTGATCAGCTAAAGAGGGAGAGAGACCTTTCATATTACCAATCATTACATACTTTTGAATAAATATTTCAAATGTTTCATCCATGAGAATCAAAATAAAATGGGAGATAGGATCCTCTTGTCTAAAACCCGTAGAAGAAGAGAAGAAACCAGAAGGAGAACCATTAATAATAACATATTTAGGGGTCTTCAAGATTTTGACTCAGATGGGGATAGAAGTTTCCACTTGAATACTAGAAAGAGTCATGTTGCCTCTACTCACAAAGGGTTGTCATTTCTAAAGATGATGGGTCAAAATATAGCCCCTCTGCGGATTTTTTCCTGACTCTCTTGACCCAAGTTCCTATGAAAATATAAAAGAGTAAAACCAAAATGGTGGCCACAAAGGTGAAAAGTGAAAGGGACCCAACTAGGTCAGTTCCCCTTGTGAGATCAAGGAAATTGACCCGTGTGAAGAAGCAGCATAATCTGAAGGAGGATATCCATGTTTCCCATGTTAACCCCCCCGATGATACTATTGAAAAGGATCACATGGATATCCATTTGGAGATTCCTTTGGAGGTGGGGAAGGATAACCCAATGGAAAAGGGTTTGTCTATGCCTAATAACCTGACTATTACCAACTTCATCAAGAACTTAATGGAAAACTAACAAGCTATGTGAAATTGGATGATTGATGAGATCATTTCTCTTAAGGAAATTACCTCCTCGACCAACCTCAAATTGGACAACATTATGGCCCTAGTACTCAAACCCTAGCCCATGGCATAAGTGAGCTTAAAGAGAATCGTGAAAATCATATTAAAAAATTCGAAAGCACTCTCAATACACTACATGATGGAGTTAAAATTTGTTGTTGTTATTAGTAAAACAACAATGGGTAATTCTACAAAAGGGCTTATGAGATTGAATGAAGAGGCAGAGTTGCTTCAAGCTCTTTCAAAGTGTTCTCTTTCTTCTCCCTTTGTTATTGTTACATCTCCCAGAGTGGGACACAGGAAAGACACATGTTCCAAGGTGGACGCAGTTGTTGCTATTGGAGATCTAAACAAAGCCATTCTTCTAGGTCCTGCAACTAGACTCTAGAGCAAAGATAAGGGATTCACTCCTGTTGATAGTATAGTTAATAAGGTTAGGAGTATTCATGATGATGTTCTTAAGAAAAATACAGAACTTATTAATTCTCTATAGTTGGTTGAGGCTTTGATCCCCTAGTTTGGCTGTTTTGTTTTCTTATTAGTTAGCATTTGTTTTGCTGTCGGTTGCTGTTACTTTTTGAAACTCTATTTTTTTGGATGTTAGGATTTTGGCCCATGTAAAACCAATTTACTTTTAATCAAAAATAATTGGAAGAAAAATTGGAGAAACAATTAAAATATATTCGCTATAAGTTTGGTAAGTTTAATGGACAATTTTTGAGAAGAAATATTAGCTACATAAATCTCTCGACAGTTCCTACTTTTTTGGGCGCAGTCATATTACTTCATTTGTTTCAAGTACAAATATTTATGACCCAATTTGCTCTTTGTTCTCATATTTCAGGTAAAGAAGATTAGAGATTCATTTGGCCAGGCCTTAGATTTGGGCATATCACTTGAACATTATTTTTTCACCACTCTTTTTTGGTTATAAATTTTATTTTTCCACTACATTTCTTTTTTTGTTTTAAATTGTTGTTTTGCCTGCATTCTTCCATTAAAAATCTGATCGATCGTGGAATTGGGAGAAAAAAGGCATGATACTTCCCTTTACTGTTACCGCACAGATTAATGTTTCAAAGAAACCCTTCATCTTTTCCTACGGCGGAGGATCGACGAGAGTGATGTTAGAGATGCCGGTAATGTGAAAAGTGTTTAGCGGCTGGCAAAAGCAGTTTAACAGCGTGAGGTAGCAGTTTGGATGTGTGAGACACAGTTCGGCTAAATATACAGAAGTTTCGATTATTCAAATAATCCATATATGTTTGAAACAGTTATCTATAATTAAAAATTAAAAATATTACTTTATTTATATAACATTATCCATAGTTGAATAAAAGGATATGCAATTTTAAACACAATTATAAATAAAATGATGCTTCTGGTTGAATGGAGGCCGACGACTCATGGATACTCGAAACTAAATAAGTTTGCATTAATGTTTTTCAAACAGTCCTCTGTATGTAAATACTTGAACGTCAAGGTTTTCCCCACATTTCTCTATCAGGTTTGAATGACGTTTACATTAATTGAATCAAATCTTAATCCAACTTTAAAAAATAGGTTTCCTTCGTTGCAGCAGAATAATTTTGCTTAAAACTAGAAATGAATTCAAAGAATCATGTTGACTGAGAGCAGAATAATTTTGCTTAAAACTAGAAATGAATTCAAAGAATCATGTTGACTGAGAGTAATGTTCAGCAGCCATTACATAGGCAAAATATATAGTTAATTAGTGCCCTGTTCCAGGGCTATCCCCAGATGGAAGCTTATCCTTCAATATACTTACTGCTCTCCAACTGCTCTTAATACCACCATCATTGATGAATGCGTTGCCTGTCCCAGGGCTATCGCCAGCTGGAAGCTTATTATTCAACAACGGTATATTCTTAACGTCACCATCATTAATATATGCGTTGCCTGTTCCAGGAGTTAGACCAGATGGAAGTTTATCCTTCAATGTGCTTTCTGTTCTCCAACTGCTCTTAATGCCACCATTGTTGATAAGTCCGTTTCCTGATCCAGGGCTCGGGCCAGCTGGAAGCTTGCTCTTCAACACCTCTAACCCCGAGTTTTCCTCTTTCAGAAGACTGGGTTGAGCCACAAATTTATCGTGCACAGATTTTCTCTTCACAATTCTCCTTCCTTGTGCGCTTTCGACATTAAAAGTTATCGTAATGGAGATCAATAGAATGAAAGTCATCTTCAACATCCAACATTTTGAACTTCTCCCCATTGCAATTCTACGTGGTTTTCTCTCGCAAGTATAGCTGTTATATATTTCTGAAAACGAATGAGCAGAAGAGAGAAAGAGAAGATTTCCCAGACTATGGCTTAAAGAAATCAAATGGAGGGAAGTGCGTATATAAAGGGAAACGATGTATAGTGGAGGCAACCAAAGAAGAACGTCAAATGTCACGTGGTCAAACTCGAAAGGTGTGAAAGTCGGAGTCAGTCTCATCATCCAATCAGTTCTTGACAGAAATTGCCTGCTTTCAATGTCTTGATTTAAAGTAGCAGGTATGCCAATGTCCTTGGAAAGGTTCTTGCTTTTAATTTCTTGTCACGCAAGTAAACATATTTGTTCGCAGCAGAAGAGTTGATCACGTAAAATCTGGTCTTGTTGTTCCGCCTCCTCATGTAAAGTTTGACTGTGAATAGATCTGTACAACATAAAGTCCAGCTCGTGTATTGAAACTTTGAATGTCTTTTATCGTTCTCTCCAAGAGTAAAAATGGAAACAAGAGATAACTTCTTCCTTTAAAATCATAAAAGTTAAGAAAAATCTTACTATAGGAATAGCCAGCTATTAAATGAGGAAGAAAGATATCTAGTATAAGAAATAAGTTAGCTTAAGTTTGTACATTAATATTGATTTTTGTTTATTTTGAGGGGAGCATTTCGATATTGTCGTAGGTATCATATTTTACAAAAAGTTATAGTTTTTTTTGCCTATATATAAAAATATAATTTAATGTGTTCATTCTTTTAAATATTTAATCTATATGAGAATAAAAAATTATGTTGTAATCTTTTCTTTTTGAAGAGATAATATTAATTATAGGTGTATGTTAAAATTCATGTGATAAGGAAAAAAGTTTTTATGAATAAAGGAGGGTTGTGAATTGAAAGAATATTAAATATTAATCTATTGTTCTATCAAAGACATTATTATGTGAAATCTATTTGAAAGAGAAAGTTTTAAATGCTTTAATAACATATCATTTATGTCAACTATAGCCTTAGTTCTTGAAGGAAGACAATTGAACCTAAAAGGCCTTGGAAATTCGTAAGGTAACATTAACATATCTTGTAGACTTGATAATAAAGTTCTATCATTATAAATTATGGCCCTTGCAAGTTGTAAGAAAAAAAGTGTTGGATTAAATTATAGTAGAATAAATTGAAATCTATTATGTAAAATGATGTGTAATGAGATGAGCATATTATTATTTATATTCTTATTAAAAGGATTTTTTAATTAAAGAAGAAAATAAAATAAATAATAAATTAAATTTAAAGTTATTCGCTAACATACTCACTACCTTACCATGTAAGTTACTCTACAAAAATAGCCTTACTTAATTCTATTTTCAGAAATGAAAGGACATGCTATCCACTTGTGGTTGATTAAAGCTCTGCGAGGTCATATGTACCTAAAACTATTTTTTCAATAGAATTTTTTAAAATTACAACAAAAGGAAAATTTAAGATTTACTTATTCATGTGAACTCAATATAAAGATATGTGTCTGAAAAAAATAGATTTAAGTTTTCACAACTATTTCAAAGAAACACCCGTGCTTACGATAGAAGGAAGAAAATTCATATTTTTTAGTGCATAATTTGTGAATGATAAATATTGACTTCTAGGATAGAATGTGATGTCTATTTCCGTCTTCAATCTTCCATTCAAATTTGTACTCAACTAGGCTCGTTCTTTGTTAGTGCTAAACAAAGAGGGAAAAGAAACTAATTTGAATGTATGAATCATAGATTTACAGTTGTGCAAAATGCATGTATGAAATAGAATAATTAAATAAATAAATATAACTATAAATATGTAAATATACATCTATATTCATAAAGAGGGATTCCAAAACCATTTTCATAAGAATAAATAATGGTTGTTTGCACACACAAAATGATATCTTACCAGGCTTGAATAAATTAAAAGTACTAGGGACTGGATCATCCAGTTGCCCAAAATATTAAGTCAATGAAGGGATTAGTAAAATAGGGAATGTACATCCTCTTGACCCGTAATTATTTTCAAATAAATAAATAAATATGTGAGGTGGCACAGGTCCCTTTTATGTCTAGTATTAGATCCTTCAATGCATCTTATTTATCAATGAAGATGAAAAAGTGAAATTAGATGTGAGATAAGCTCAATGCTTCTCCAAACTGAGGCTAGCATGTAATTAGATATGCGTGAATAAGAACTATTTAAATTATGCAATAATTTTACTCCAACCTAGATGAGATTATCTAGGCCTTTACTCAATTCTACTCTCAACTTTTATTATCAGATAAAGGGGACTAGACATGGAGGTAGCCAGAGAAAAGATAAAAAATATTATACAAAATAAAGTAAGTGAAGAGGAGGAAAAATATCTATCTAAGGATATCTCTAGGCAAGAAGTTCTACAAGCTATTAGAGCCTAGGGTAGAGACAAGGCTCCTAGATCTGATGGGCTCCCTATTGAGATCTATAGGTGCAACATTGGATGGATTGAAGAGGATCTTTTTCAAGTGTATGAAGAGGAATTTTTTAAAGGTTCTCTAGGGAAATAAATTTGTGATAGAACTATCAAATTGGTCCCCAAAGATAGAGTTAAATTTTTTTATTAAAAACAAGAGGCCTATTACCCTCCTTAAGGCCTCTTATAAAATTTTGGCCAAGCTTTTAGCCAAAATATTAGATAATCTTCTGCATAATATTATCAACACTACATATATAGAATTTGTTAAAGGTAGGTATATACTTAGAATCTTCTCACATGCTGGGAAGCCCTGGATTGGGCTAAAGGATTAGAACGTGATGCAAGTATGCTTTTGATTAACGATGAAAAATCCTATGATAGAATTGAGTGGGAATTCATCTGGCTAATGATGGAGTGCTTGGGTTTTCCCATTCAATTTTAAAATATGGTTAAGGTCCTTATCATTGATGAAAATTGTAAAGTTGAGGTAAATATTTGTAGATCTCAAGGCATTATTTTATCTAGGTTCATTAGGCAGGGCTTTCCTCTAGCACCTACACTCTTTGTTATAGCTGCTAATCACCTATTCTACATTCTCACAGATAATTCCATATATCCAAGTGTTAAATGTAATACCCTTCCCAACATGGATGACCTAAGAAATGTATAGTTTGTAGATGATATGGCTATTCTAGTGGAATATAGTGAAGAAAATGTGGACAATCATATGGGAAAAATGGAGTTCTTATGTATAGTCTCAGGTAATAAAATAGATCACTACCTAAATCTATTATGGTGGGGTGGAATGACACCCCCGTTGAGTAGTTTCAAAAGTATCAAATGGCATGTGGGGGTCCCAACCACTCAATAAAGTACCTAGGAATACCCTTTGTGGTTTCATCAAATATCAAGAACATGTGGGAATGTATTAGGTACAAAATTGACAAGAAACTTACTAATTGGACAATCAATACCTCTCATTTTCTAGGAGAATGTAGGTTTGCCAAAAAATTCTATCAGCATTTAACATTTACTATTCTGCATATCTTTTCATTCAATAGCAATTCAATCATATTAATAAAATGATTAGAGATTATCTCTAGTCATATGGAAAAGGTGAAAGCATAAGGCTCTTTATTAAATGGAAATGGTGCACAATGAACAAATATGTTGTGGGTCTGAGACTTAAAGACCTAAGAAAATAAGGTATTTCCTTAGCCTCTAAATGGGTTGTGAAGGCCCTACAAGGTTAGGAACCTTAGAAAATCCTGATCATAAGTAATACCTCAAGGGACTTACCCTCAAAAACTTCTTCTTAGAAGGGGTTAGCTATAGATGATCTTATAGGTGGCTCATTTACTATTAGAGTTGGAGGCTCTAATGTTTTAGAGCTATTTGGAAATCTTGGTATCTTATCAAAGGATTTATTACTCATAATAATCTTACTTCTGTTGGTGGGGTTATCTATGGGGAGAGGTCCATCTCATGAAACCTACTCCACAACAACAAACCCCTTGCCCAAATTCAAGGTTGTTCGACCAAAAGATGGACAGTCAGAGGAACTAGTTTTTTTTATAGATATTATACAATTTGGTAACTTGATTGAGTGGGAAGATCTAAAACAACAAGATACTCTTCCCCAATCCCAATGGAGGACTCAATATATCCTTAAAGATTATTGTACACCACCTAACCTACCCAAATAATGTTTTTCTCATAGTGAATATTTCCTCTCGTTCAGATGACCTAATGGCACATCCCTTACAAAAATCAAAGAAAAGTATATTTATTCCCTCCTTACATATGACCTGGACATTATCACCAATATCAGCGCCTGCTGGGAGGTGAATTGGATCCTGATTTGTGGAAAAACAACATCAATGTCATTTGGTTAAGAATAGTTGAACCAAAGAAAATTTCCTTTTTGTAGAGACTCATGCTGAAAATAACTAGCATTAAGTAGCCTAATGGTGGTTTGAATATATGCAATATTTGAAAAGTGTATGAAATTGTAAATCACTTATTTTTTGAATGCATTATAGAAAAAAAAATTGAATTACGTTGTCTCTCTATCAATGATAATATCTATACTTTGGAGTTGTTAATTGGTCATGTCTTGAGCCTTAGGAAAACATGAACTATTTTTTTTATCTTGTATTTCTATGGATTATTTGGAAGCTTTGAAATGATATCTTATTTAATGGTAGAAGTAGATTTGTTACCGAGTCTCAAAGGAGATTTATCATGTATAACATTAAACTACAGGTGATTATCACAATCATATTTAACATGCAAATTTTGAGGACCTTCTACAGTATGGAATGGTTAATCTTGGGAGATGAGAAGTATCCCATGCACACATATAGATGAAGAGAAAAAAGGAAAGCAACCAATTTTAAACATCTTTGGAAAACTTTGTGGCTGAACTAATAACACTTAGAGAGAGATAGAAAAAGAAAGCAGAAGAACCATCGGTTGCCATCCCCTTGGATGTCATCCCCCTAGATGCCATCACACTAGCACTGACATACGTTCCTATACATCCTTACCCTCAAATGATACATGAAGACAAAATTATTATTTTGATGCATGGAAACCTATGTTGGGTATCTTGGGTTGATTGATGGAACAATGAGTGACATTATATCACAATCTACTATAATTTTTTATAGACTCTTATATGTATAGGGAGACCATTATATGGAGTAGGATTATAGTATCTTTTTTGTATTATATATAGCCAGATGAATAGCGTAAACTATTTATATTTTGGAATGTATTTCTCAAACCTACTTAACAACTTATCTTGTATTATTTTCAATCATTTATATCTATATCTATCTATGTCAATTTTAATGTCTATATCTATGTCTATGTCTATTTCTATGTCTATGTCTGTGTCTGTGTCTATGTCTGTGTCTGTGTCTATGTCTGTGTCTGTGTCTGTGTCTGTGTCATTATCTGTGTCTGTGTCTATGTCTGTGTCTGTGTCCATGTCTGTGTCTATGTATATGCATGTGTATCTATTTGTCTATATCTATCTCTATCTCTATCTCTATCTCTATCTCTATCTCTATCTCTATCTCTATCTCTATCTCTAGCTCTAGCTCTACCTCCACCTCCACCTCCACCTCCACCTCCACCCCTCTCTCTCTCTCTCTCTCTCTCTCTCTCTCTCTCTCTCTCTCTCCTCTCTCTCTCTCTCCTCTCTCTCTCTCTCTCCTCTCTCTCTCTCTCTCTCTCTCTCTCTCTCTCTCTCTCTCTCTCTCTCTCTCTCTCTCTCTCTCTCTCTCTCTCTCTCTCTCTCTCTCTCTCTCTCTCTCTATCTTTTTCTTTATATATGTCTTTGTCTCTATCTTTGTCTCTGTCTCTATCTCTATCTCTGTCCCTATCTCTATCCCTATCTCTATTGATGTCCATGTGTCTCTGTCCCTATGTCTCTGTCCCTATGGCTCTATCTCTATCTCTATCCCTATGTCTCTATGTCTGTGTCTGTGTCTGTGTCTCTATCTCTCTTTATCTCTGTCTTTGTCTTTGTCTCTGTCTCTGTCTCTGTCTCTATCCCTGTCTCTGTCTCTGTCTCTATCTCTATCTCTATCTCTATCTCTATCTCTATCTCTATCTCTATCTCTATCTCTATCTCTATCTCTATCTCTATCTCTATCTCTATCTCTATCTCTATCTCTATATCTATCTCTATCTCTATCTCTATCTCTATCTCTATATCTATCTCTATGTCTATATACTAATCATAATATAACTTTACTTGTCTAAACATTGAAAATAGATTTTACCTATCTCTCTTTCCATTTCCATTTCTTATGATTCACAAAATAAGAGAATGATCTTGTGAATTCTGTTAGGATAATCTATCCTATACCCAGAACCCAGTCCTCAAACATTTACCAGAAGAGAGAGGTATTCAATACTATATTAGATTGAATATGAGGTGAGAATACACATACAAGAGCTCTGCTTAAATAGGCAAGAGCTTGTAGAAAGAAAGGATAGGGTTCAGAAAAGTGTCTCAACTAGGAGGAGGCAGAGTTCTGATAGAATTCTTACAATATCCTCTAAGATATGATAGAGTCCAAATTGGACTCAAAGTTATCTATCTAACCCCTTTATGAGTTGACCTATGTAAACTTAAATAAGGAGTAAATAATATTACTCCAACAACCCCACTTAAGTGCAACTTAGGGAGTAAAACAATGTAGTAGAGGGCAATATGGGTCCTGGCAGACAAAGTGATATTAGGTACCCATGTACAACTACAAAGAAATCTCTTGTAAATAGAGAAAATGAGAAAAACCTAGTGGGAGAAAACTCCTCTCTAAAAGAGAGAACTAACAAATGCTGAAAAGAAATGAAAAAGGAAGGAAGGAGGACTCCTCAAGACCCCCCAAGGACTACTTCCTTCACCCCTAACATCAGTCACAACTGAAGATAGTGATGAGATGCTAAACGTTTGGTGAATATAGAATACAATAACTTGGCTTGCTCCCTAGTTAACCTAACACAAAAATCCTCAAATAAGGGCATCTTATGATTGTCTCCCATAGCATCCATACTAGAATAGAAGGTAGAGGCAAACACTTGGAAAGGATCTCTAAGCTTAGACAAGATCAAGAAAATACACTCCTTATCTTCTTTGGCATGACCACAACCTTTCAAATGAGACAAAATTGATTTGAACTGTGCAAGGAAATCCTGAATAGAGGGAAATGCATTTGGGGAAAGAGAAGTGAGATCAGCTTCAAGCTGCACTATTTTGAATTGGTTGACCTTACCATATAACCCTGCAAGCTTATCCCATACTTCTTTTGGTGTTGTACACTCAGCAATGTGAAACAACAAGTTATCTGACACATGAAGACCGATGAGTCCTTTTGCCTCATCCATTTTGTTTCTATGAACAAACTGCTCAAATGCTTTTGTGAACTTGGGTTGGTCAGCTTGCAATAGCTACCACAGGCCTTGAGATTGCAACAAATAGATCATTTTGAGCTTCCATGTGTGATAGTTATGTGGGGTGAGCAACTTAATCCTAGGGTTTGACATGTTGGACAAGGGTACACAAAGGATAAATATGCAAAATACACCCCCCCCAAACAGATACAAACTATTTTGACAATTCCCAAATAGTAATTTTTCTAAGAGAAAATAGAAACAAGTTCTACTTCAAGATAGTCAAAGTGGCATTGAATGGCAAAATTTTCAAAAAATACCTATGTCATAGTAGCATAATCCATCAAAGCAGCTTGTTGGTAAGATCTTGGTTGCTTCCAGCAATTGAGTGAATGCAACAACCTCCTTAAATGTTGGTCAAACTAATGAAGCCACCTTTAGATTGGACAAGCAATGAAGTTAATGCGCTTTAATGCCACCACCCTCTATGGATCATATCTTCAAAAAAAAATCACTCAATGAGCCTGCAATTGAATGCGTAGGTCCAAGTGCTAAAATTGATGCTACCACATGAGATGTGATTGAAGCACCTTGCCACCTACCAAAAAGAAATGTGCGCCTTCCACCATGAAACTATTGTGCATGCATTTAGTAACTCCACTTGGATAAATGGTGCGCTGCCAGTCTTTGGATTATGCGCATTGAAGGTGTAGTTATAAGAACAAGGATGCTCCAAATTGGTGCTAGATTACAAAGAATTAAGTAGGCTAGACAAAAAAGATCTAACCACTGACCGAAACATTAAATAGGCCAACTAGGAGATAAGATGCCTTGCAATAAGGTGGTCAAAAAACAATCACTGACTTCCATAATAGATGATCTCACCAGAAAAATTAATTGTGGACTCTGACCAAAAGTGAAAGTTGATAGCCAGATTTGAAACGCAGGCAAATGAATAAGATCTACCTTCACTTTGATGCACCAACCACTAGTCTTGAATAGGTGCCCCTAAGATGTTGGGGTCGGCAGTGATACCAATGTTTCTATTCGAGGGCTTGACAATAGAGAATTTGGTCGATAGTTTAAAAATGGACCATAAACTTAGTGCACCTCCATAAAGAATGGTCAACAGTGCACATGGAATGTGAGCCCTCCAAGAAAATGTTGTGCCTCCACTAGGATCATGTTACAGAAAGAGGGGAACAAAGAGTAGGATATGGCTATGGGTAGCGTATCAAAGAATCTTTGATTCAAGAATTGAGTAAGTCATCCAGCTAGAGAGAGATCCCAGATCTCTAACTATGATCCATAGAATGAACAAAGATAACAAAAACCCTAAAAGTGATAACTCCAGGCCGAAAACAAGCTCCAGGCCGCACAAGCAACACATGGTCATAAAAATGGCTTGGGCAATAAAGGCGACACTAGGATATCAATCTTCTATGGGATAGAAGATCCACGATGGTGGAGACGAAGAGATCCATGATGTATCAATCTCGGCGACAGCAGCTTGAGCCATAGAAATCTAAAAGCACAATATTATGTAATGTGAATTGAGCAGGCATGTACTCGAAATTGTTGACTAGAGTAGTCAATACAGCAAGTGCAGAAGATGCCATAGTGTTAGTAATGGCAGCGCTTAGCAGAGTCTCCAAGGTGTTGATCTTTAGATGCTCGTATACAATTTGCCCTTGGAGGTTCCTGACTTTCTTCTTAGAAGAATCACCCAAACACTTTAGGAAAGAAAATTGCATTTGGGTTACAAGCCCAATGCCCAATTACAACTTCAAGATCTCATGACTTTTGTCAAGTCTTTGAAAGAGATTCCTATAGCATTGAGCATAGAGAAGCCCAAAGCCCAACACTATGAGTTACCAAACCAGCCAATATTAAACTCTTGAACAAAGAGATAATGTATCCTCACTATAACTAATAAACACAGATATGTAGAAAACACTGGTAAACTATAGGATAGAAGACCAGGGACCTCAAAAAATGAATAAAAACTCTCTAATCTAGAAAGAGCTGATAGACTATCTACTCTGATACCATGTTAGGATAATCTATCCTATACCCAGAACCCAGTCCTCAAACATCTACCAGAAGAGAGAAGTATTCAATACTATATTAGATTGAATATGAGGTGAGAATACACATACAAGAACTCTGCTTAAATAGGCAAGAGCTAGTAGAAAGAAAGGATAGGGTTGAGACAAGTGTCTCAACCAGGAAGAGGTAGAGTTCTGATAGAACTCTTACAATATCCTCTAAGATATGATAGAGTCCAAATTGGACTCAAAGTTATCTATCTAACCCATTTATGAGTTGACCTATGTAAACTTAAATAAGGAGTAAATAATATTACTCCAAAAAATTCAAGTAGGTTTATTGTCTCAAGCTCTTGGGGCCACTTAATGTAGGTATGTAAGTAGATAGACTACATTTGGCTTTCACCTATTATCCTTTTTATTAACTTGAACAGTTTTCATTAAACAATCAAAGATGTTAAAGAAATATTACAAATGAAATTTGGAAAATTTTGAAGCATGTAACATTTTTCTTTTGCCCCTATATCATGATTTTCCACATTCTTTGTTATGGATATTTTCTATGATTGGAAAGCTAGAGACTATTTTCTTGTTTTCTTGTAAAAATCCTTCTTATCATATTAGAGCAAGTCTTGGATGTTCTTTTCAATTTTGATGTTTACTTGGAAATGTATGTTAGTACAAGCACTCATGGGATTAAAATAAAAAAATTTATGGTGGCTCCTCATTTCAACAACATTTTTTATTTGTGTGTTTATCCTATCATCATTTCTTACATGTTCATATTTTTTATTCTTAACATTATCACATGATACGCTAGAGATATTTTGTTGATTCCATGGACCTTTGTATCATAACTCTATCTTTTTTACCCTTATTCTACAAGCATGTTCCCTCTCTATGTATTGTGTTCCTGTGGACACAATTAGTAATATCTTCATAGTCATGAGCTCAAGATTTGTAGCAAATGTCTTAGCTATTTCTATCAAGCATGGTTCATCTAGTAAATCTCAAAACATTTTTTTGTTTCTATGCATTGCATTATGAAGGTTCCAAGCACGTACATACAAGTCAAAAAATGTTTGTGTTGTTCAAGTTCTACATCATTTTTCTAGTTAATTTTATCCATATCTGGTGTATTTTTGTGCCAAATAAATCCATGTACATGTGTATAACCTTTATGTTGACACTTACATCTATACTAATAGTCTTTGGCATCATGGATTTTTTTAATCAATTCTAAATGAAATATTGTAAACCATTGATGCAAGTATAATGTAGTGACATTGGGGTTATTGATTATGTTTTCCAAGTGTTGTTTGATTGATTCTATTTTGATAGTCATGTCATTTGAGAGAAATCATTGTAGATATGGCCATTCATATCTATTGAACTCAATGTAAAAAATTGAGTGGGTGATCCTTTTTGGTTGATCATGTTTATTAAATTTACATGACACTTGTTCCTATATATGGTCATGTGCCTCAAATTGAAGATCCAAAATGCATGAGCTCCTTAGTAAGTTGTGTCTAGAATATTTTTAAGGTGTGCACAAAGATTTTCAATGGTGGCTAGTATGTTTTCTTTTGCATTTTTTATGATGAATATAGTTTCAATTCCTTGACTACGATGTTGCATGATAAGATCAAAGATAAAATATTGAAAGTAAGGTTTCCTTCCAAATATTCGGTCATGGAAGCTCATCAAGTGTAATAAGAACTCATAGGTTTTCACTTCCTCAAGTGATGGTTGCATGTTGTGTAGATATATTTGGGAAGAGTGGGAAATGACATATCAAAAAAACCCTCCGTATGATATTTATTTATTAGAAAATAGTCTATTTTAGACTAATTTATAATATTTTTTGCACATTATCTTCAAGTTCCAATGTTTTCTTGATAATTTCTATCTCACAAAATCTTTGGCAATTTAGACATAAATGATGTGTATGTCGCACTATTTTCATTTTAATCTTCATCAATGTCCATTTTTTTAATTTTGTCACCATGTATTCATTTATTCTAATTAATTCAAATGAGAAATGGCATGAAACCAACATGAAAAAATAAACATCAAGCCCTTAGGCCTTTTGAAAGGAATTCACAAGAAGTGAATTCAATGAAAAAAAATCACAAACAAAAAAATGAAATGAACTACAAACAAAAAGAATCAGAGACCAACACAAACATACACATGACTAGATAGATGGGAGATTAATCTCTTTCTAATCTTGATGACTTTCATCTAGAATGAAGTTTTTTTGGGTTGGCACAGAGAAGAGTCTATATAAGGGCCCCAATTAATGAGTGGAATGACCTACTTGATCTCCTTCATCTTCCTTCTTTTGGCCTTCCTATACTATAATTCCTTCTAGAGATTATGGAAGGAAGAATTCTTTTTGTCCATCATCTAGTTTCTGAAATTAACCACATCCGTTAGTTTCTTGTTCAGTTTACTCTGGTTGGGAATTTAGTTTTTCTCCTATTCTAAGAAAATCAAATCTTTAAGTTCATAGAATTTCCCTTCAATAATTTCCCAATTATCCAACTTCTAAGACAACTCATCAAAAACCTGCTACATGTTATCAACAATGGTATTAAACCAATCTCCAAAATTTTCCTTTGCTTCAACAATCGCTTCTAAATAAAGCGCAATGTGGAAAATATAAAAATTGTATTCAATTGTATTTCCATTCAATGATTTCATTATAATCTCATTGGCTTTTTCAATCCATTATTGTTGTAGATAACTACTTACCAGAATGCAACTTCCCATTATTTAACATAATTTAAAACTAAACTATAAAGCTAACTTAAATTAACGTAATACTCAAACATTCCCCCGTTATTATATTAATCCAAACAAGAGTGGAAGTTGCAAGGGTTTTAAACCCAACCCTCCAAAGAATATTATGAAGTGTGTTCACCAATCCTCCTCACTCACTGAAGAAAAATTGAATTAACTGCAATAGTGGATCTCTTGACCTTCTTTGGTTATCCAAGAGACACCAAACTAATTGCATCAATGAATCTCCTGACCGTAGAACCTAAAACTATATGTAGAACATGAGTGCTCCCACCTCCCATGCACAATGAGACAAATTTCCTCTAAAATTCCACATCTCCTTTGAGTGTGTCTAATTCCTCCTCCAGTTCTATACATGAGACTCCTTTCCTCTAAAAGTCCTCATCTTCTCTGAGTATTTCTAATGCCTCTCAAGTGTTTTGGAAACAACCTCTTTTCTACTATAGATGTCCCCACCAACATTCCTACACATGAGATGCCTTTCCTCCTAAATTATACATCTCCTCTAAGTGTTTCTAATGCTTCCTCAAGTTCTCGACAAATCATATTAAAATCTTGCCCATGTTCACTCCTTGAAGGGATAATCATGATTTGAAGCTCCCTCTTGTATTTAGGAACAAATCTTACAAGACCTAACTTTATAGGGACACAAATAGTTTTCTTTTCATGCATTGAATCCTGCCCAAGCAATAAGATATCTTGGGATGATGGAAAACCTCATTCCTTTTTTGCCTCTGGCTTCCTGTCAGATCCTACTTTAATTTATAATGAAGATTTTCTTTATCAATATCACAATGCAATGAGTCTTTGAGGTCCTTGACATGACTCCAAATTCTAAGCATGAATGGGCCCATATGTATTAGAATTAGGCACATAAAAATAGAGGTTATTGACCTTGTGCCTTATCGAACGAAGTTCACTCTTCCCAATAATTTGATTTGCAACAATAATATTGAAGACAAACCTCTTATATCTCCCATAATATGCCACTACAATCAAATGCTGAAAAAATTGTTTAATGAGGGAGACCTGTTTTCCTCAATGTCTATTTCCCTATGTTGAAACTCCTTTCTGACCTAGACCCATTTGCGATGCCACTCTAATCCTTTCTCATATAGCCAAAGGATAAAGGGATGCCATGGAATGTCTATGTCTTTCTCAAAGAGTTTTAGAGTGTCATCTACCTATGGCAACCCAACCCCCAACTTGGATAGCACCACTAGCTCGATGTGGTCAACAAGAACTTCATCCTCAGTTTTAGTTCTATATTTTGAACCTTAAATAACTCTCCTTCACTCCTATATAAATTTTAGAAAACTTGGTGCATATGGCTACCACAACTCTAATCAAAATCTCCTCCCACATGAAGAATACAATCATGTGTAAATACCATCTATATTCTACAAATTAGTGTATAATAATTTTATCATACCATAGACTTTATTCCTTCCACATGCAAGCGCTATCATTTTGATACTCAATGAAGAAGGATGAATCCCTCCAAATGAAGCAAGTGAAGGTGGAAGTGACCAAGATTGTTGTTTCCACGCAAGCCTTGGATCAAAATCTAGAGGGAAATTGACATGAATATTACATATTAAAACCACATAATTCCATATGCACATACTTTGCTATGCACAAAACTTATCCAATGGTTCTATTTCATGTTCCATTTTCTATGCATAGAACTTATATGATGCTTTTGTTCATCTTTCCTTCTCTATTCAGCTATCCTTAGTGCTCAGCTCCTTGCACAGAATAAGTCTTCTAGACAGCCAACTCTGAAAAGCACAAGAGACATTGTCTAAGGACCTCTACAAAGGCATACATCAACCAGATGTGTAAGCCTGCTCTGATACCACAATAAAAATGCAAAGAGGAAAAGATACATATTTTATTCAATTGTATTTTTATTTGATGATTACATTACAATATCATTGGCTTTTTAAAGCTATTATTCTTGTAGATAACTACTTACAATAATGTAACTTCTCATGTTATTTGACATACTTAATTTATAACTAAAATATAAAACTAACCTAAATTAATTTAATACACCAAGAGTAATGTATTGATTTTCTTTTTGACCATGTGAAGCTAAGAAATAAGCCACTTGATAATGGAATTCTAGTGATTGTAGAGAACGCATAACTTATCAAATTTATTAGCATAGCGAGGAAACTCTAAAATATATTCAATAGTGGTGGGATTATGTTAAAAGAGGGGGGGGGGAGGGGAGGGGTATTATGTGGGACCACATGATATCCTTTATAGGTCTAGGGAGAAGAAATAGGGGAAGGGGGGTTAGAATCCTAGCTAGGGTTTTTCATAGGGGTATTTTCTAGGGTCCTTTCTAACCCAATAAACTAGGAGGAAGAGGGAATCATTTGAGACCACAATTGTTTCCTCAATTTCCTTATCCTTTCATAAACTTTTCAACCTAGCTTTTCGAAGGGGATTAACCCTAATCCAGCTAACTTGTCTTCATTTGTTACAATGTTTTTAAGTATCCTTGAAATGTCTATTCTTATTTTTGGGATTTCTACTAAATATTCAACATATATGGTAATGTTACTATAGTATGAGTTGTATTTGAATTTGTGTTTCAATGCATCTCTAACTTAACTTTGTCTCACATAACAGTCATAATAATGCCCTTGTGTATGTAATCTTCAAACTATGAGAACATCTAATTCTTTTATTAAATGTAGTTCAACACCTTTGCAATGTTTTTTATGTCTTTTGCAAAGCTTATTGTGTGACTACCATATTTATACTATCCTTCAATAGTCTATGTCAACTACAATATTGGATTCACTCTACCAGTAACCATTTCTTCCACTTGGGTTAGTCTTTTCAGGACAACCAGTTATTCTCCTAGATGCATGCTATTCAATAATGAGAAACAATGTATGAATTTCTTGTTGAAGCATATTTTGCAAGAAGGATCATAATTTGATGACTTAAAAAGCATTCCTTAGTAATATTTCTTACATATAATGCATGTTTGGAGGCTGGATAATTAATTAATTCTTTTCCAAAATATTTTTAATGTCATCGTTAAGTTTGCATTGTTGTAGAATTCTTATGCATGGTCTGCATGCTATTATGTTTAGGCACAGTGAGCTAGGCATGCGTATTTTTCTACATTTTTATCATGCATTTTTTAGCACTTATTTCCTTTTTATGACATGTGTGGTAATTTTGACTTGATTTACATCATCACAACCTTTCATTTTCTATTTGTTGGAGGTTAGTTTGACTTTCTTATTTTTCTTCACTTGCCTATAGGTAGCTATTTCTTCTTTATGGTGCACATAGTAAGCCTGACTTCTTTTTTGGCTCTGCATTCTTTGGAGTGTTGTTTATTTAGGATTAGTGGGACTCTTTTCAATGAGAAGGCCAAAATCTATATTTTCAAAATGTGAATATAAATTACTAGTAGTCGTAAGAAAGAACTATTGACATCAATACAACATTAATGAAAATAATGTTATCTAGCTTTAGGGCCCTCTCTCTGCCATCTTTTTTTTTGCTAGGTCCCTCTTCTTGTCATCTTAATAAAAAACATTAATAAAAATAAATAACTCGATCAATGAGAATTTTTTTTTAAAGGTTTACTTTATTTAAAAATATATATTTTAATATTCTAATGTATTTGTACAATTATTTTAAAAACAAAAATATCTTAATTCAAATCTTAACTTTTAATTATAATAGAACAACCTAACCTAAACTAATTTAACAATATTATCATTTGACTCGAGATAATTTTGAATGTCATTTTTATCTTAATTTTTTAAATTTCTAAAGAGTAAATGATTTAAATTTTATTTGTGTTTCATCTATTTATATTTTTATCTATTGTAAATGATCCAATAATATTTTAGAAAAATATAGAATCTATTATAGAAGAAAATATATATTTTATTTTTATAATTTTAAATTATATATTTTATAAAAATTTTGTATAATAATAACTAATAAATATATTCTTAAAATTTCAACAAGAAAAAATTGATGAACTAAATATATAATTTTTAAAAAGGTATGTTCAATTCTATCATTTCAAAATCATTCGCTACACCAAAAAAAGGGAAAATATTGGAAAAGGAAAAAAGAAAAAAGAAAAAATAGTAGTTAAAAAAGAACTTAAAAAATCCCAACTAATTAATTATGGTTTGATGGATGTTTGCACCCTCCATCATAGCTCCAATTTTGACATAGCCAGAGAGGATGATGGTAAAGGCCGTAGAATTTGGCTTGATACTTGCCGATCACATTTACTTGAATGCTCCTAAAGCCCTTTCCCATGAATCCATTTTGTGGAAGTCATGCAATCATGGCATTTGGCAATACCACATTTCTATCAGGCATTTTAATAGTTTTTCACTTTGATGGATTTTCAACTATAATATTTGATAAATATATGTGTTCTTTCTTCCATATGTTCTTAAATAAGATAATTTTTATTTTATTAAATTATCTTGCATTCAAAATTATCAAAAATATGGAAAATCACATCCTAGAGATGTTTTCCTTTCCATCTTGGCTAGGTCATTCATATGGGAAATGGAAATTTTTTTGGGAAGATGCTTAGAATGGTCACACACCTCTTTATTCTTCCAATAATTGGAAACTTTCCCAATTGTAAAGACCCAATCTTAAACAAAAGAGACACATAAGCTCTGGAATCGAAAAAACTTAGAAAGTCGAAAACATAACAAGTCTGAAAATAATATAGACTTTTCCATGACATAAATTCCATTTCCATTTAAAGAGGTTACAATAATATGAGATAATGTCAAATATCCTTGATATAATAGATAAAATTTGACCAAACTATCAAATAGAACAACATGAGTAAAAGAATAATACATAACGTATGTTGACCATACTGTCGCACATAAAACATCAAAGTGCATAGATATAAATACAATAGAGCACATGACCTTAAGGTCAAAATAATACAACATATCCAAATATATATGTCATCGGACTATCAGTCGTCTATTTGCATATTCATGTCTCCTATGCCATCAAACAGTCTATCATCCATCTGCAAATCTTGAGATGAAAATGTGATCCAGGCATTTATTCTACCCAACCACAGAGTGGTTAGCTCCCCCAGGGCTCATCCTGAAATGAAGAGCTCACCGACCCTACGCAAGTGATCTATCAACTAGGCACTGATGGATTGGAAAGGAATCTACTACAAGCTACACAAACTAACTACTTTATCATACACAAAGTAGAACTAACACAAATATGGCAAAGAGAAAGGACATAACCAACACAAATTCCATTATGTGTTTACACAGCTTAGGTCCAAGCATAAATAACCAGATTTCTACTGGCAAGTAAAAGAAAATTAATTTTACGATTCTTTGTTTCCCCATATTTGGCACCCTTTCCCAAGATATCTTTCACTAAACATAACAAAATATAGAAAGTTCACATTTCAAACAAAATAATTCTACTCACTAGATTTCATGATATTATTCTCATATGTATCTTTTTTTTAGCTAAGTTTTATATGGTTTTTTATGGTCAATCTACTTTTACGTTTTTCAAAATGATAACATGGTAATTTTAAGAAAACTACTTTTAACGCTTAAAGATTATACTAATGCTTCAGGAAATACTCCTGTATCCTGTCGCAAATTAGAATAACACAACAATACTTTGATTGCTAAAGTAACAAGAGATGAGTTGGAGAAAGGAAGAAAATAAGATAATTCTTGTAGTCTAAATCATTAATGGTTGATCAATGAAAAAAAAATATTCAGTTTCCACACAAAATCTTCATACTGGTGTTCTAACATTTTTCCAAGATTTTTATCTTTAGAAGAAAATAAAGAAAAACAAACGTCTTGAAGATTAGCTTAACATTGCTAGTATTAAATTCATTAATGATTTCATTTGAGAATGTTGGAAGAATAATATCAAATGGTAGTATGTTTAAATTTCTCAAAACTCCTCTCAAACTCAACCTATGCATTTAAAGGTTTTGAATTACAAACATAAACACACAAACCTTACAATTCAGTGTCTCATAAAAGCCGAAATTGGTTAATTTTTAATGTTAGCTAAAGATCAAATCTGATCAAGAAAAAATATATCTAAACAAATCAAAATTCAAAATTTCAAGTTTGCATGTAATTCATCCCATTCTACTTTTAATTTGCCAATTTATCTACTCTCTGGATTTCAAACATTGTCCTGCAGCTCAATTCCTTTCAATTAATCAATTTTAGATAGATTGTTACTCGCATTCCTTTTAGTAAATATTACTACTCATTTCACTTTTACTATCATTGTTAATTAGATTAAGGCATGATCAAGGTGTAGACATGTCTTGAACTTTCATTATTGCATAGAGGGCCTCATAATGGTCTGTATCATTTCTATAATTAACACTATCATGAGAAAAAATTTAAGATGGACTAAACGTTGAACTGATTGTAGAACAAAGTTAAAAAAGTTAACAGAGGATTGGATTCACACAAAATATCAGAGACCTTCTCTGAAGGAGATGGTGACCCCAAATTGAAAACATTTAAGAAGGAAAAATATGTGAAACACTCGTCAATAGCATTAAGCCCAAATCGATCTATATGTAGAGGAGTAAATCACAAGAAATAAAAACTACATATTTGAAGAGAAGAAGACAAACTAACCATTTTCAGAATCTCTACCATACTCATATCCAAAATAAGATTGTTTTCTTTTTATTCTACAAACAGATTAATAAAATAGAAGAGGAACCTCATACTAATGGTGAAGCCTACAGTTGATGGATCTCTTTCTCTAGTCTTTTCTTAATGCGGTCCTCCTTTTTCCTAATTTCTTCTCCCTGTGAGTTTTTTTTAAAACTTGTTGCATAAAACTCTTCTGTCTTTTGTGCCCCTCCCATGTTGTGTATCTTTGTCCCCATATAAACCCATGTGTTTCCCTCTAAAATTTATGGCACACATTCGCTTTTAATCCATGCACCACTCTTAGTTGCATTTGTTCTCACCTTCCACGTGCCACACATGGAGATGGAATCCCAGGTTAAGTCAAACAATACAATATCCTTCCTCAATTAGTCACTATTAATTCTGCTAAATAAGTCGTTTACAAAGTCTAACTAAATAAAAAAAGTTCACTTTCTGTTATGCAGCATTCAAACCAACTCCTCATCATTAAAAATAAATATAAATCTTCTATTTTCCTTGCACAAATTTAGGAGTCATAATTATGGTTATGACATCCTTCCATTCTTAAAAACACTGCATCATCCTTGATGCCGTATGTAAAGGTATCATATAGGAATAATTTATGTCCAAATTCTATCATGCCTTTCAGAGTTAACTCCTGAAAAAAAAAGAAAAAAAAGATTGCAACCATGAGAATTTAAATAAAACCATACACTTGTTAAAGAAAGAAACTAATAATTATATCAGAGTAATTTCAAATTAACTAACTTCAACGTTTTCTTCAAATACGAAAGAAAACCAACAAATTTTCATTCCCTAGATAACAAAAGGTTTAAGTAAAAACACTCACAAAAAAATTAACTCAGTCACTCGAGAAAGAGTAAAAGAAAGAAAACTAATCTTACTATTTTACTCAATCATTCACTTTACAAAAAATAATATTCAAGAAACTCATAAGATTTCAAAATCATTTAAGTGGTGTGTTCTTGCAACCATTATTCCAATCTCACCACTGCTGACAAGATAAATACACTCTACCTCAATCACATTTCCGCCTTCATTTCCTGTCATGCATGCTCAAACTCAAAAGATCATTAGTAGGCTAGTCTTATTAAATGATAATCAAATTTTAAATTGCATAGCATGTTCATCATAAGTAATGACTCATATTGAAAGTAAAAATTCCACATATAACATCATAATTTTTACTTCATTTAAACATGTCATCATAAATTAATTAGAAAAACATAATAAGACTATATTCATATCATTTATTTAATACGACTTGGATCAAAAAACCTTTGACCAAGCCAACATAAGTCTAAAACCACATGTAAATATAGTCACACAAATTGTCCTATAAACTAAGAGCACTGAATCGGGTTATAACATAGACCCAATGTCTTATGGAAACATAAAAAGTAGTTCACTGCAAAGCTTAAAGCACAAAAATAACCAAAAATAAATCTAAGCAAAAAATTGTGGAAAAGATCTATGCATGTCTTTCATGTCTTCCCAAGCAGCACTGTCAATAGAGAATTGGTCCCATTGGACCTTATACTACAATACATCTCCGTCACACACTATGATGGTACGTTGATCAATGAGGCGGTTAGGCTACAACAACACCACCCCCAAATCCTCAACCTATAACGCATGCCAATCAAGAATATGAGATGCATTTGGATAGTAGGGCTTCAAAAAAGAAACATGAAAAACATTATTGATTTTGGCAAGAGCTAGCGGTAGAGAAAGTCTATAGGAAATGGGGTTAATGATCTCCAAAAAATAAAAAAGACACACATATCTTGGTGCAAGCTTTGAAGACTTTCCAAAAGAGATTGAGCTTTTATGTTGTCTCACACACAAAAACACCTTATCACCTTCCTGAAACTATCTAAATGTGCAATTCCTATGTGCATAGCTCTTCTATCTATCAATTGCTTCCTTCAGCCGAGTATAATCAGAGTCATTTATTCTTCCATCTCTCTCAGCATATCAGGACCAATGATTATTCTATCCTCTACTCTATCCCAAATGATAGAAGTATGACACTTCAGTCCATAAAGTGCCTTTAATGGTACCATTCCCAAAGAAGCATGGTAAGCGTTGTTGTAGGAAAAATCCACCAATGGAAGGTACTCTTCCCATTTATACTGCTGATCCATGCAATACATCTAGAGTAAATCCTTAATCACTTGATTTAGTCTCTCAGTCTATCTGTCTGTCTAAGGATGATAACCAATACTGAAATTCAACCTAGTTCCCAAATATGCATTCAAGGTTGTCCAAACCCTTGATGTCATCCTAGTATCCCTGTCTGATATGATAGTCTAAGGTACCCCGTGCAATCTAAAAAATTTCCTAGACAAAATTCTTGGCCAAAGCGAAAGATCCATCTCTCAAGCTCCCTAGAATAAAGTGAGCTACGTTCGTTAGCTTATCAACTACCAAAAAAAATACATCATGTCTACATTGTGTCATGGGTAAACCTTGGCTAAAATCCATACTGATGAATTTCCATTTATACTCTGGTATATCATGTGGGTACAAAAGTCCTGCTGGATGGACATGTTCAGCCTTAACTCACTGACATTCTAAACACTGGACTACAAAAGCTGTCACATCTCACTTTAACCCTAGCCAAAAATACAATGGCCTCATATTGGCAATCATCTTGTTTACCCATGGATGTCTTGAAAAGGAGAGAAATGCATTTTCTCTAAAACCACCATCATAGTCAACCCTGCTCGATCAAAAATATACATCCTATCTTGGTATCTCATGATACCATCATCCTCAAAAGTGTATCCATCAAAATGATGATTTGATGGATCTACAAGTGATGATGTCTTAACCATCTCATAATCACCATCTCTTAAAATATTCTCTAATACATGATCTCTCAACCAAGTTCTAGAAGTAGATATAGTAGAAATGTGTCTTCTTCTTCTTAGAGCATCTGCTACTCTATTATCTTTTCCCTTAATATACTCAATATCAAAATCATAATCACTTAGAAACTCCAACCAACGTCTTTGTCTAGCATTGAGATTAGGCTGTGTGAAGATATACCTAAGTCCCATGTGATATTTCTTCAACTCGAATGGTTTACCTAAAAGGTAATGTCTCCACATCACTAAAGTATGAAAAATTGCTGCCAATTCCAAGTCATGAGGTGCATAGTTAACCCCATACTATTTCAGTTTTCATGATTCATAAGCCACTACTTTTCCATCTTGCATGAGAACAACACCAAGCCTTCACCTGAACGTCGATGATAACTATAAAGTGTCCATTAGGATCTGTTATAATCAAAATAGGAGGAGATGCAAACTTTTTTTTCAACAATTGGAATGCTCTCTCACATACATTAGTCCACTCGTATCTATTCTCTTTCCTCTAAAGAGATGTAATAGGTGTGGCAATCTTGGAGAATCCTTCCACAAATTTCCTATAGTATCCTGCAAGCCCCATGAAACTTCTCACTTCACTCACATTTTGAGGATTTGGCCATTCAATAATAGCTTTGATATTTTCCAAATCCACTGTAATTCCATCTGCAGAAATGATATGACCCAAATAGTGAATCTCTTTCTTATAGAAAGAACACTTTGATAGTTTTCCATAAAACTTCTTGTCTCTCAGGTAATATAGAACTATCCACAAATGTTCCTCATGTTCTTCCATATTCTTAGAGTAAATCATAATGTTATCAATGAATATCTCAACAAACTTATCAAGACAATCCCTGAATACACTATTCATTAAGTTCATAAAAGTTGCATGCGCATTTGTCAATCCAAAAGGTAAGACTACAATTCATAATCCCCATACCTTGTCCTAAAAGTTGTTTTGGATATATCCTCCTCTATGATATGGAGTTGATGATATCCAGATCTCAAATCAATCTAGGAGAACATAGTTGCTCCCTTCATTTGATCAAAAAGTTCATCTATTCGTGGAAGAGGGTATCTTTTCTTAATGGTCCCCTTATTAAAAATTTTGTAATCTATCCATAATCATAAAGTACCATCTTTCTTCTTCACAAAGATTACTGGAGCTCCCCATGGTGAAACACTAGGGAAAATAAACCCTTTATCCAAGAGTTCTTGCAACTATACCTTCAACTCATACATTTGAGTAATGGTCATTCGATATAGTGCCTTGGATTGAGGTTCAGCTCTAGGCATCACATCAATTGAGAAATCAAATTCTCTCTTTGGGGGTAACTCTAAGAAACTCTTGAGGAAAAACATCCTTGAATTCCTACAAGATAGGGAAATCTTCTAAACTAGGTGGTGTGTCCAGATCTTTGACATAAGCCACATACATCACACACCCCTTTCTCTTTTCCTTTTTCAATTGCATTGCAGAAATTTTTCTAAGTTCAAGAGACCTTTTCATACCATAGAGTATTACAGGATTACCTACATCATCAAGGCATTCTACTAGTTTATCTTTGTAGTTCACTATGGCCTTATGTTCTGTTAACCAATTGATGCCCAAAATGACATCATAGGAACCTAAAGGTGCAACGTACAAGTTTACTTGTATTTGAAAATCAAGAAGTTCAATCTCACTACAGGATAAACATTTCTCAACCTTATGCTCTAGCTTATTTCCATATTCTACCATCCATGGTTCCAACATATATCCTACTCTAACTAGAAATTTAGAAACAACTCTAGGATCTATGAAACATTCAGTAGCTCTAGTATCAATCAAAATCGATATGTTATGACCAATAAGATTACCGGCCATCTGAATAAATGTTCCTTGTAAATCAGCCTATCTATTATTCACAGCTACAGGAATCTGGTGTTGAGTTTGTGGTCCTTTCCCATCACTATGGGCTGATCTCTTAGGACAAACACTAGCATAGTGGTCACCTCCACAAGTGTAGAAACCATCTCTTAGTCCCTATTTACCACCAAGTTTATTCCTCCTATTATCATTCATGTTGTTGCCCCTATTCTGATTACCATTGTTGTTCCTTCTAGCATTTCCTCTGCCCTTGCCTCAAATATTATGCACCTGTTTCCAACTAGTGTCCTTTGGTTTATTATCTTGAAACTTCCTCTTATATCTCTGAGGTGCACTAGTCCTTTGACTCACTCTAATTGAAGACACCTATTTGAGTTTCAGTTCTTGTCTCAAAGCCTTCTTGATGGAAAAATCCATAGTCTTAGGCTTGTGCATATCCACTTCTGATCCTATCTCTGAGAATAAACTTATGGGGTCTAAACTGCTCATCCCGTTGATATTGAGGTACATATTTTACCAAGTGGTAGAATCTCTCATGGTATTCGGTGATTGTCAAAACTCCCTGAATCAAGTTCTGGAATTCAACCACTTTCTTATCATAGTATAGTTGAGGTAACCACCTCTTATAGAAAAGTACTAGAAATTATTCCCAAGAGATCTCACTAGGTTGCATCCTCTTTTCAGCCATCTCATTGTCCCACCAAGTACCAGCCTCACCAACCAACTAAAAAGCACCCCAAATAGCTCTAGATCTAGCTGAAAGATTACGAACATGGAAATAATTTTCCATGGATACTATCCATTCCTTAGCAGGATCACTAATGGCCTTACCATCAAATGTAGGAGGTATGACCTTCTTGAGGTCCTCACTCAGTTCCTCTGCTATTCTTGCTCTGTTATTAAGTATGTATACCACCCCTTGATCTGCATTTTGGTTCCGCTTCTCTTCATTCTTCGTATCCTCTTCTCCCTTTCTCAGTGCTTCCAAATGTTGGTCCTCATCCTATTTCTATTGAGCTTCAAGTCTCTGATCCTCTTCCCACTTTCTTCTTTCCTCTTCATTCTATCTACCTCTTGCATCTTGTTCCAGTTGATCAATACGGTTATTTTGTTATTGCAAGAGGTTCCATTGTTTTTTCAAGAGGTTTAGGATTTCATCCATCCTTGGATATTGTTCTTCATTGACCCATCCATTGCTGGATCCTCCCTTATTACTGTTCATGGTTTGCATGGTGTTAAATCACTTCCTACACCAAGCATGAGTACACAACTTAGCAATAGAAGACCAAGGCCCGAGCATTTAAACATAGCTCTGATACCACATGTAAAGACCCAATCTTACACAAAAGAGATACGTAAGCTCTAGAATAAGAAAAACTCAGAAAGTCAAAAACATAACAAGTCTAAAAGATAATAAAGACTTTTCCATGACAAAAATTCTATTTCCATTTAAAGAGGTTACAATAATATGAGATAATGTTGAATACCCTTGATATAATAGATAAAATTCAACAAAACTGTTGAATAGACAGTACTACATTTCGGGCCAAATTTTGACAGAAACTTCCGACGGATAATTTTTTTTATGAATTTGGTATTTTTATTTGTTAATAGGACCCGATGGTGTCGGTATTCCAATGGTTTTAAAATATACCATCAGAATTCTGACAGTTTCGGGGTATAGATGAAAAGAAAAAGTGAAATGACCAAATCATTTTTATTTCAGTTATAGAGAAAAGGAGCAGGTGAAAAGGAGCGGGTGATAGCTAAGCATGAGAGAAGGTATGTGATTTCTTCATTTTTTATTAGTATCTTTGACGGACAATGTCTTTCGAGCCTCTGGCATCATATTCGACCAAAAATTTCAAATGTATTGCATTTTGTTTGATCATGAATGGTCTCTGAAATGACCACATTCTACTGGTGTCATGCCCTAGCTTGTTCTTTATCTCTATTATTTGATGTTATTGGTGCTTGTTCTCAAGGATATCGATTCACTATTTTGAAATGTTTAAATTCAACTTTTTTGATATTACTAACACGTTTAATGATGCCATTGTATATTGCTAAGATGCTCACTAAAATGGCTACATTCTACTAGTGTCATGCCCTAGCCCATGCTTTAACTCCATTATTTGATGTTATTGTTGCTTGTGCATATGTTGAAATGTTGAAATTTAACTCCATTATCAAGGATATCAATTTTTTTGAAATGTTGATTGTGGTTATTGTTATCCTAATTTTCATATGCAAATTTGGCTAATATCTATTCTAGGGTCTCTATTTTACCCCTGCCAAGCATCCCTAAAATTTTCACGGCCTCATGTTTTGTTTCCTGGCCTTTGCAATTATTTCAAGTCCCTGGCCTGCAAGTTAAAAATTCATAAACTAGTTGTTGGTGTTAAAAAACCCTTGCAAACCCTAAAGCCTGGTTCTATTTTAATGTTACTTTTTCAGCAACTTAAGTGATTAAAAGGGCATGTGCATATTAACTTTCCTCTTGTTCATCCATTCTCTTATTCTTTCCGATGGTCATCTTTTCTTTCGGTGAACTGGCGAATCCTTATTATCCTGGTCATGAAATAAAATGGTGGTACCCTAAGTCATTCAATGACTCTGTGAATTGCCCTCAGTTAGGCATTCACTTAATGAAACCCTGGGTTCATGCATGATTTGGTGAATTAGTGAACCCCCTCTTTTCACGTATTCATTTGACTTAACCATAGCTCATCAAAGTATCTCACGAATAGAGGAATGCCTTCGGTCACTGAATCACTAGGTCAAAGTGGGGTTAGTTCTGCAGGCAATGGTGAGATTCTACATCGTACAGTTGTCTTATAATCTGAAGGAATATTTCAAGGTCATAAGGAGATGAGACTAGCCATAGATTTGGTATGAGGGAAATGTGTCAGTTATTGGTTACTTTTTCTATTCAGTGACTTAGCGAATGCAGTGGTTCGCGTAATCTCTTGATTCCGATGGTTAAGTCCTTAACGGCTAGTGACTTAGTGAATGGTCACTTTTCTTCAGTCAGGAAATCACTTAGTATAACCTCAGGTTGGACTTTTGGTTTATCAATTCTGCAAATGCCTTGTTCATGTATTCTTTAGACTTAACCAAGGTTAAGAGTTCCATTCAGTGACTAAGGGAGTTTTCTTTGGTCGCACATTTGCTAAGACTTCTAGGGTTAAGATTTATGTGGGCTCCCAAACATCGATGATTCGATGGTTGTCATGATTTCACAAAGGATGTGTCAGAGGCTTGCGAAATTGCGACAACTGTCGATCATTCCTTTTCTCAGCACTTCAACCTTGGTGTGGGTCCATTGCCACATTGTCTGATTTGGAGGCTCCTAATTGGCTGAAGGATTGTGATGTGTAACTTTGTTAGGGCAGGCTCAGCAGACTGTATCCCTTTTGATCAATGGCTGGCATATATTCTCAAGGTGTTTTCCTGACACATGAGATTATGTGCCAATCATTGATTTCATTTTGTTGTCAGAGCTAAGACGGGTGGGTCCTCATTTGCCAATGTGCTCAAACGTGATTGTTCCACATGAAGATGACATGTAATTTGTCAGTGGGGCCATGTCAAAGAGCCTGCAGGGATGTCAGAGGGACCAAGATCAATGGCTGGCGCATGATCTGAAGGGTTTGTGTCAAAACATCTGATCATGCACCGACCATTCAATTTTCCAAGTGTTCAAGTCTTGTCAGTGGGTCCAGTGCCAGGTCAGGGTGACATGCTTGATGCTCATTGGTCGAAGTAAAGGGAGAGACTCTGGGACCGTGTTGCCAAGTGTGCTAATGTACTCAAACATGATTGGTTGCCATATGATAATGAAGACTTCTAGGTGGATTAATGTGTCAGTGGGGTCACGGTTTAATGGAGATCTATAGCTAGTGCATGATTTGAAAGAATATTCCATGGCTATGAGATCATGCGCTCCCCGTTAGATGGGAATCTAGAAATCATAGTGGGTCCAATGTCAGAGGTTGCCAAGGTGTTGCTGATGGAGCATTCAAGAGAAAATAGAGAATTGACAGGTGGCAAGATGGGCCCAAGGTTTGACAAAGTGATTGGCGGCTTTGACAAGTTCCTTTTGGTCGCGTATTTGTGTATAAAATAGCAGTGCTCGATCTGGTGAATCCACGAATGTGTGTATTCATAGAATCACAGGATAAGTTAGTAAGACCCTAAAAATCTTAGTGACCTGGCAATTGTCTTCAGTCGCTAGTTCGCCAAATGTAGGCCAGAATTCTCATGAGTGGTTAAGGGTATCCTGTGACTCAGCAAATAAGAGGTTTTCTCATGTTCGTGGGATATAACCAAGGTTAGCTGAAAGACCCGATGACTCAACAAAAAGCCTTGTTCGTTAAATCGCTTAACCAGACCAGGGTTACAAAAAGGATTCTATGAATTGGAAAGGTAGTCCTCAGTCGCATAGTCACTGAATGACATGAAGAAGGAAACAATCAGGGTGGGTCCAAATAAGATAGATATGCTGATGTGCTCAGTTCCCATTGGCCACTTGACTTCCTGATATAGATTCAAACTTTTAAAGGGTTTCACGACCATTTCAAAGTGGATTTAAGGTTGTTCATCTATCGGGAATTAAAAGAGATCGATAGTCATGTTTTAAAATGACCGGCTAGTCGTTGAAGTTCAAATTCAAATAGTTCTAAGAGGTTTTTTTTCTAGTGATTGATTCAACAGGACATAGTAGGGAGGTAGCTCAAGAAATTTATGTCTCCGGGACATTTGCAATTAAGGGATGATGATGAAGAGGTCTGGGCGGCCATCTTGGATCGATTCCTGTCCCTAAAAGGTACCATTTTATGCATTCATGGCAGGACTTTGTCCAGGAAGGTTGATAGATTCGGGTTGCTTGTCTGCAAGCAATGAAGTATAGAAATGGGCACCTAATATCTAATCGGCCATAGTATTTGTAGAGTTACATTTATGGTTAGATGTGATAGAGTTAGGTTTTGAAACACTTCTAACCCTAGTTAGGTTTTGACTCTTACCTGAGTGCAAGAGTATGTATATATTGTATTTTTGGAGCTTTTGAGCAGAGAATTGACTTTTTCTGTTAAAAGAGAGGTTCACAACTGTAGAAGGAAATCATCTTTTCTTAAGGGTCATCTATGGTATCAACTCTACCCTCTGGCTTATACAATTGTAAAATTCCCATTGCTAATACAAATATTGCAGAGGCATTTTTGTGACAATCCTTCATGTCCCTATGCTTCCTTGTTTGGATTATCTCTTATTGGATTTAAGTATATGATGTTTTTAGTGATATCTTAGGATTCCTAATCCATTTTAATTTTTGCAATTTTGTGTGTTATCATGTTTGATCTAATTTAGATGTTTTTGTGGGTATACTTCAGCCCCCTAATAGTCTTGTCTCAATCCTACACCGAGTTGCAGAAGTGAATGTCTGCTTCCAGGTCATAAGTTGTGTCTTATGTTCAGGCCCTCCTATGAAACACTTATGCAAGCCTATTCAGTAAGTTGTGACCTATTAGATCTAAGCCTTTCATTGATTCCATTCCTCTATATTGAGATCCAAACCCTAATTTTGGTGCATCACCTTGTAGGTAGTTTTCTTTCAAGTCATTTCTCTTTCCAAGCATTCCTTCTATCCCTTTCCCTCAAAAGGTTTAAATTTCATGTCTAAAAGAAAATTAAGGTGATTATCCAAGAGGAACTAGCCTAGAACCTGAAGGTCTCATCTTAGTTAGCATAGGTTCCACACCTGGAGATGATTCCCATGTTATACTAGGTTATCAAGACTACGAGATCTTGAGACAGAAGTGCAAACTTGGTGTATAACAATTATGGCATGCCCAGTGGGACAGTAAAGAAGTTCATTTGTTTGAAAGATATGCTATCTCTAATATATAAATTGCATACTATAGACTTTTAGAAATCATTCTATCAAGTATATCTGGTGGCTCCATTGGTGTAAAGATCAGGGCTAATTTGTTCAAAGTTTTATGAGAAAGATTGAGACTAGAAGCTCAAAGCCTACCCAATTTTAAGAGTTTCCCTCAAGGAGAAGTCACAAAGGTAGGTCAACTCAAAGAACATCTCTTGCAAGGAGAGTTCAATCTACACCTCTTGATACTTCAGAAAGGAGACCTTTTCCCTTTCATTCCAGAAGAAGAGGCAGATCTCTAACCAGAGATCTATAAGAAGGTTCAAATCCAATAGTGAATACAACTCATATAGTTGTTAATCTTCAGATTCCAACTCCTACAATGGCAAGACCATTTACATTTGCACCCTTTAACCAAGGAAGCCCATTGGCCTCTGCTCAACATCATGATGTACCCTTGGTAGCACTTAAGAGTATACCTGATTTCACTGATGAAGGGCAGACAACTGCTTTTGAGCACATAAGAGATGTGACCACCATCTGCAGCATACACAATATTACTCAAGAAGATGTGGCCACAAAATTATTAGCAGCCTCTCTAAAAGGTAAGGCTTTAGAATGGTTTAGAACTCTAACTATTGGTTCTATTAATTCATGGGATGAATTAGGGGATGCATTAAGTAAACATTTTGAGGATAAATCAGATAACTTGTCTTTAGTTGACCAGTTAACAACTATTAAGAGAGACCCTCAAGAACAAATGATAGATTACAATAGTAGATTCCTTAAGACATGGAATAGAATCCCAGTCTCTGTAAGGCCATCAGCTAATCATGCTTTCCTTTATTATTTACAAAGTATAAATGGTCAAATGTTTGTCGTGATCCAGTCTATGGGTGGTACTTCCTTACCCCAAGATTTTGACATAGCTTTCAGGGCTGAAAATTATTTGATCCAAGCAGGTATGATTGCTAGAAGGCCTCTAATGCCCTTTTTTCCTAGCCTCCAACCCATTGCACCTACCCAAGTACCCCCATTTACCCCTATTCCCACCATATTGGCACCCCAAGCTAGCACTAGTGGTCAAGAGCTGACAACAAGCTTCTCACAAGAGTTATGAGAGATAAAAAATAGCCAACAAAGTAGTAAACTAGAAATGACCAACTTGTTGCAGACCTTGACTAAAGAGGTCACAAATTTGAAGAAGTAAGGTCAAGGAATTAGGCCACCATTTTAGATACAAATCCAAGGTCCTAATCAACAATATCAAAATCAAGGACAACCTTATCAACAAAATAGGCCACCATACCAAGGAGGCTATCAAGGACAAAGACAGTTTTAATCAAAGACCATTCCAACCATATAACCCTACACCTCTTAATTCTGCAAATCTAGTAAGGGAAATGGTGCCTAGTCAAAATAATATGGCTATGGAGAATGAATGGTGCTTTCCTTGTAATCAGCCTCACAATCAGGCTACATGTTCAAATGGATGGATGAACCAAGCTCTAATGGTTCAAAATGCCTCCCAAACTCAATCAGAGGCTTCATCTAGTGGGTCAGTTCCTCAACAAGAATCACAAGAAAATGAGACTGCTCTCTTCAATTGGGAGCAACCAGATTTCAAAGGAGTCAATGATGAGGCTACTTTTGTTGCCTATACAAGAGAAAAAAGAAGAGCTCAAGAAATGGAGAGAGAAGATTCCAATGCCAAAGCTACTACATCTGTAGAGCTAGTGTAGAAAGCTGCTCTGATCACACCTAAAGAGGTTCTTGTCATTACAAGCAAAGAAGGCCAACATTCCAAAGAGGTAGAACCCATCATTATAAAAACAAAACAAAGAGTACACACTATGACACCATTTAATATTGTAGACAACATGAAGAAGGTGAATGTCACCATGTCCATGTGAGACTCCTTGGCTCTTCCAGGACAACCTAAAATTTTGAAGAAGGCTATGTCAGAAGTAGCAACTCCTTAACCTGCAAAAGAAGTTGCAAGGCCAGTGTTGGTTAACATTGATCAAGAGAAGGAGACTCCAAGTAGCAACTCCAAAGGAAATGCTACACAAGGTAGGAATTCAAGACCACCTCCCTTTTATGTATCTTTAATCATTGGAAAATCTTTAGTACATAATTGTAGGGTAGATAGTGGAGCTACTAGTATTGTAATGCCTAAGAAAGTAGCTGACCAATTAGGACTAAAGTATGAACCCTTCCAAAAGATGGTAACACAACTTGATGGATCCTTAGTCAATACTATAGGTGTGGCCAAGGATACCAGTTTAATCCTACATGCTATTCCTAATTTCTCCATCCTCCTTGATATATATATTATAGATCTCCCTGCATTATTTTCTATATGTCTTTCAAGGGAGTTTACAGCTAAGAGAGGAGGCTATTTATCTTCTGACTGGTCTCACATGTTATTTCATACAAGGTATGGGACCAAGGTCACCATTAAGTTAGAACCATTAGCAGCACACCATATAGATCCATATGTATCCAACACCATCAATGTAAATTGTCCTATATTTGATGACAATGACTTCCAAGCCATTAGTGAAGCAAGCACCAAGATAGAAAGCATCCCTGATATTTTTCTAGATGAAAGAGCTTCAGAGGTCCAAGAAAATATTATTTGGGATTTTGGTTTGGGAAGTTATTTGATACAAGAAAATGATGTCATAGAGCCAAGCCTTCTCAAAGAGGACACCGATTCAGAGGATCAGAGCAGTCAGGTTTGGGAACTATTTTTTGATGGAGCTAGGAGTAGACATGATTCTAGTGGTGGTGCTATGCTAGTGTCCCCAAAAGGAGAAAGGTATTATAATGCCTTTAGATTCAATTTCTCCTGCACTAGCAATACTGCAGAGTATGAAAGTCTCGTCAATGGACTAGAATGGGCTAGAAGAAGAGGACTTAAGGCCTTAAAAGTTTATGGTGACAGTGAGCTAGTTGTCAGCCAAGTGAGAGGGATAAGTGCAACCAAAAATGACACCATGAAAGCATAAAAACATAGAGTTTGGGATGCAATTGAAGACTTTTGTGCTTTCAATATTGTTGCCATCCCTAGGAAATTAAATCAAAATGTAGATAGGTTAGCTACTGTTGGATCCCAATATGACATTCCAAATAACATTTCAAAAGAAGTAGATCAACAGCACATCAAAGTGATTGTCAGACCCTCTATTCCTAATAATGATGTCAATTGGCAGGTGTTTGACAATGATGAACAAATTCTATAGTTCTTGTTTGAAGAGGATGTTTTTTCATAACACAATCAAGATAGGCTATCACAAAACTATGGTGATCAAGTGATTCAACTAAAGTCCAATAAGATGCCTAGAGGTCTTGTTACTTTAGAGACTATCTTCAACAAGGATGATGAGGTTAAGAAGAGCAAAGCCAGCCTGGTAGTTTGACAAGAACATTGTGTTGACTTAGAGTTGGAGCCAGGTAGGAGCTTACAATTTGGAAGGATAAACACTGAATTGGAAAAGAAAGCTTACACTTAGTTATTCAAAGAATTCAATGATGTTTTTGCATGGAAATATGAGGATCTCAAAGGTTTTGATCCAGCCCTTGCTCAGCACACTATTGAATTAGAACCTAATGCCAAACCAGTGAGGCAAAAACAAAGGCCTATTAATCCTAAGCTTGAGCCACTTATGCATAAAGAGGTGCTCAAACTAATAGAAAGTGGTATCATCTAGCCCATTAAGCATACTAGTTGGGTTTCCAACCTTGTTCCTATCAGGAAGAAGAATGGGGAGCTGAGGTTATGTGTTGACTTCAGGGATCTTAACAAGGCCTCTCTAAAAGACCATCATCCATTACCCTCTATGGAACAAATCTTACAATGTGTCTCTAGATCCGAGAGATTTTCATTATTGGATGGCTATTCAGGATACAATCAGATCTTAGTGAATGAAGAGGATCGATATAAGACTGCATTTACAACCAAGTGGGGAACCATGGCTTATCAAAAGATGGCCTTTGGTTTGTCAAATATAGGTGCTACATTTCAAAAGGCAATGGATATGGCCTTTAAAAGCCTCATGTACAAATTTGTACTAGTCTACTTAAATGATATAACTGTTTATTATAAACATGTAGTAGACCACATCAAACATTTGAGGAAGATTTTTGAAAGGTGTAGAGAATTTGGGATATCTCTTAATCCTAAGAAATGTATGTTTGCAGTTCATGAAGGAAAACCATTAGGATATGTAGTATCCAAAGAAGGAATTACAGTGGATCTTGAGAGAATTGCAGCTATCTTAGAGCTACCCCTACCACATCACAAGAAAAGTCTCCAATCTTTCATAGGAAAGATTAATTTTGTTAGGAGATTCTTGCCTAATATTGCAGATTTACTCAAGCCCTTGACAGCCATGTTGAAGAAGAGTTTAGCTTTTAGTTGGACCAAAGAAGGAAAAGCTAATTTCCAGGCTATCAGAGAGGCCTTAACAGAAGCTCCAGCTCTCCTAAACCCAAATTTTAGTAAGGATTTTATCCTTTATGCTTATGGAGGTCATGATGCTATATCTGCAATGCTGACTCAAGAAAATTTGGATGGATTGGAGCAGCCCATTCCTTTCTTTAGCAAAGGTTTAGAAGAGTATGAATACAGATACTCTTTTGTAGAAAAACATGTTCTTTCTGTGGTGAAGAGCCTTAAAAATTTTAGATATCTATTGACCCATAGCAAGGTACACTTGAAAGTTACTCATCCAAGTGTCAAAGAGTTTTTTCTCTCCAAAGACCTAAATGAGAAAAGAGTTGGTTGGATCACCAAAGTGATGGAATATGACATAGATATTCAGACTACCAAGCTAGTTAGAGGAAGAGGTCTTTGTGAGCATTTAGTAGAGGATGAAAGTTCAAAGAAATCAGAACAAGTGGATGCATCTTTGGTGATGCATTCTATAGAAGAACAAGATAAGGAAACAAGTTGGTTGCCTAATATGATCAATTACTTGAAGACAGGACAATGTCCTACAGGTTTGGATCCAGCCAAAAGAAGGTATTATAGGTTACAATCTATTCATTTTGTGCTGATTGATGATGTTCTTTTCAAAAAGGATCACAATGGTGTCCTCTTAAGATGCATAGATTTTGGAAAGATAGCTAATGTCCTATTTGAATTTCATGATGGACCTTCTAGAGGTCACTTCTCTCCTAGGACTACTACTTTTAAAATTATGAGGGATGGATACTATTGGCCATCTATCTTTAAAGATATTCATGATTATGTCAGAAAATGCATCAAGTGTGCCATGTTTGCAGGAAAAGTAAGGCTTGCAGCCTTGCCTCTACAACCAATCAGAATAGATCAACCCTTCATGAAGTGGGGTATAGATTTCATTAGCATGATTAATCCTCCCTCTAGTGTAGGCCATAAGTGGATAATTACTACAATAGATTACTTCACCAGATGGATAGAGGCAGTTGCCTTGAAAGAGGCTAATGAGATTGCTGTATTGAGTTTTTATGATGATATAATCCATAGCTTTGGCATTCTAGATTCCATAGTTTTAGATAATGCATTGGCATTTACAGGCCTAAAAGTCTCAGAATGGGCAATCAGAAATGGCATTTATCTGAATGCAAGTTCAAATTATTACCCTCAAGGAAATGGCTTGGTAGAATCCACCATTAAGAACTTAATTAGAATAATCAAGAAGACTCTTCAAGACAATCAGAGAGATTGGCATACAAAGCTCAGATCTGCCTTGTGGTTAGACAAAATTACCCCAAAGAAAATCATTGGTAATTCTCCTGATGTGTTAGTGTATGACAAAGAGGCTAAGTTGTCCATTTCAACTGAATTACCAGCTCTGGACTTGGCCACTCAATATACCTTGTTTGAAGAAGGAGGTCCCTTATAGATTAGGTACACTCAATTGATGGAATTAGAAGAACTCAGAGATAAATCCATGAAGGATATGGAGTTTCATCAGAATCAAACAAAGAAGAGCTTTGACAAAAGAGCCAACATCAGAAATTTCAAGGTTGGAGATGTAGTTCTCAAATGGGATGAGTTCAGATCTAGACCTGGCAAGCATACCAAATTTGATTCATTTTGGGGTGGACCATTGGTTATAACAAAGTGTAAGGGATCTAATGCTTTTCAGATTTCAACTCTTAAAGGTGATTCCATTCCAATCACAGTGAATGGATTCCACTTGAAGCCCTACTTTGAGGTTAATCCCTCTCTGTAAACTCTTTTAGATATGTGTTTCTTGTTTTCTTTCCCTATTTTCTAGCCTAGTTTTCCTGCTTTCCAAGAAGTGCTCATGCACAATTTTGTCTCTCTGGTCTAGTTTTGTTCCTCTATCAAGAGGTTGTGCTCAAGAATTGACCCCATGCCCAATGAATATGTCAAGTCCACTAGTTCTCCATGTCTAACAGGCTGACATCTAGTAGAAATCACCAAAATGTTATCCTAATTTTCATATGCATACAAATTTGGCTAATATCTATTCTAGGGTCTTTGTTTTACCCCTACCAAGCATCCCTGAAATTTTCATAGCCTCATGTTTTGTTTCTTGGCCTTTGCAATTATTTCAAGTCCCTAGTCTACAAGTTAAAAATTCATAAACTAGCCATTGGTGTTAAAAAACCCCTACAAACCCTAAGGCCCGGTTCTATTTTAATGTTACTTTTTTAGCAACTTAAGTGATTAAAAGGGCATGTGCATATTAACTTTCCTCTTGTTTGCATGTTCTCTTATTCTTTTCGGTGGTCATCTTTTCTTTCGGTGAACTAGCGAATCCTTATTCTCCTGGTCACAAAATAAAATGGCGGTGCCCTAAGTCATTCAGTGACTCCGTGAATTGCCCTCAGTCAAGCATTCGCTTAATGAAACCCTAGGTTGATGCATGATTTAGTGAATTAGTGAACCCCCTTTGTTCACGTATTTGTTTGACTTAACCATAGCTCATCAAAGTATCTCGCAAATAGAGTAATACCTTTGGTCACTAAATCGCCAGGTCAAAGTGGGGTTAGTTCTACAGGAAGTGGTGAGATTCTACATCGGACGGTTGTCTTATAATCTGAAGGAATATTCTGGGGTCATAAGGAGATGAGACTAGCCATAGATTTGGTATCAGGATAATGTGTCAATCGATGGTTACTTTTTCTATTCAGCAACTTAGCAAATGCAGTGGTTCATGTAATCTCTTAATTCTAGCGGTTAACTCCTTAATAGCCAGCGACTCAACGAACGGTCACTTTTCTTCAGTCAGGCAATCGCTTAGCATAACCCCAGGTTGGACTTTTGGTTTAGTAATTCTATGAATGCTTTGTTCCCATATTCTTCAAACTTAACCAAGGTTAAGATTTCCATTCAGGGACTGAGTGAGTTTTCTTTGGTCGTGCATTCGCTAAGACTTCCAAGGTAAAGTTTTATGTGGGGTCCCAAACATCGATGATCCGACAGTTGTCATGATTTCACAAAGGATGTGTTAGAGGCTTGTGAAATCATGACAACCATCGATCGTTCCTTTTCTCAGTGCTTCAACCTTGGTGTGGGTCCATTGCCACATTGTCTGATTTGGAGGCTTTTGGTTGGCCGAAGGATTGTGATTTGTAACTTTGTCAGGGCGGGCCCGACAGACTGTATCCCTTTTGATCAACAGCTGGTGTATATTCTCAAGGTATTTTTCTAACACATGAGATTATGCACCAACTGTTGATTTCATTTTGTTTTTAGAGCTAAGACAGGTGGGTCCTCATTTGTTGATGTGCTCAAACGTGATTGGTCTACATGAAGATGACTTGTAATTTATCAGTGGGACCATGTCAAAGAGCTAGCAAGGATGTCAGAGGGATCAAGATCAACAGCTAGCTCATGATCTGAAGGGTTTGTGTCAGAGCATCTGATCATGTGCCGACCATTCAATTTGCCAAGTGTTCAAGTCCTGTCAGTGGGTCCAGTGCCAGGTCAGGGTGACATGCTTGATGCTCATTGGTCGAAGTAAAGGGAGAGACTGTGGGACCGTGTTGCTAGGTGTGCTAATGTGCTCAAACATGATTGGTTTCCATATGATGATGAAGACTTCCAAGTGGATTAATGTGTTAGTGGGGTCATGGCTTAATGGAGATTTATGGCTGGCGCATGATTTGAAAGAATATTTCGTGGCTATGAGATCATGCGCCCGCTATTAGATGGGAATCTAGAAATCATAGTGGGTCCAATGTCAAAGGTTGCCAAGGTGTTGTAGATGGAGCAGTCAAGAGTGAATAGAGGATAGACAGGTGGCAAGATGGGCCCAAGGTTTGACAAAGTGATTGGCGGCTCCAACAAGTTCCTTTTGGTCGCGTATTCGTGTGATAAAATAGCAATGATCTAAATGATCTGGTGAATGCATGAATGTGTGTATTCGTAGAATCATAGGATAAGTTAGTAAGGCCCTAAAAATCTTAGAGACCTGGTGATTGTCTTCGGTCGCTAGTTCCCCAAATGTAGGCCAAAATTCTCATGAGCGGTTAAGGGTATCCTGTGAATTAGCAAATAAGAAGTTTTCTCATGTTCACGGTATATAACGAGGGTTAGTTGGAAGACCTGATAATTCAGTGAAGAGCCTTGTTCACTGAATCGCTTAACCAGACTAGGGTTACAAAAAGGATTCTGCAAATTGGAAATGTAGTCTTCAGTCACGTAGTCACTGAATGACTTAAAGAAGGAAAAGTTCAGGGTGGGTCCAAATAAGACAGATATGCTGACGTGCTCAGTTCTCATTGGCCGCTTGACTTCCTGATATGGATTTGAACTTTTAAAGGGTTTTGTGACCATTTCAAAGTGGATCTAGGGCTGTTCATCTATTGAGAATTTAAAGAGATCGACGGTCGCATTTTAAAATGACTAGCTAGCCATTGAAGTTCAAATTCAAATAGTTCTAAGAGGGTTTTCTTCCAGCGATTGATTCAATAGGACACAACGGTGAGGTAGCTCAGTAAATTTATGTCTCTAGGACATCTACAATTAAGGGAAGATGATGAAGAGGTCTGGGTGGCCGTCTTGGGTTGATTCCTGTCCCTAAAAGGTACCATTTTGTGCATTCATGGAAGGACTTTGTGCAGGAAGGTTGATAGATCCCGGTTGCTTGTCTGTAGGCAATGAAGTATAGAAATGGGCACATAATATCTGATTGGCCATAGTATTTGTAGAGTTACATTTATGGTTAGATGTGATAGAGTTAGGGTTTGAAACACTTATGCAAAATCTTCTAACCCTAGTTAGGTTTTGACTCTTGCTTGCGTGCAAGAGTATGTATATATTGTATTTTTGGAGCTTTTGAGTGGAGAATTGACTTTTTCTGTAAAAAGAGAGGTTCACAATTGTAGAATGAAATCATCTTTTCTTAAGGGTCATCCATGTTATCAACTCTACGCTTTGGCTTATACAATTGTAAAATTCCCATTGATAATACAAATATTGCAGAGGCATTTTTGTGACAATCCTTCATGTCCCTATGCTTCCTTATCTAGATTATCTCTTAGTGGATTTAAGTATATGATGTTTTCAGTGATATCTTAGGGTTCCTAATCCCTTTTACTTCCTGCAATTTTGTGTGGTATCATGTTTGATCTGATTTAGATATTTTTGTGGGTATACTTCAGCCCCCTAACAGTCTTGTCTCAATCCTACACCGAGTTACAAAAGTGAATGTCTGCTTGTAGGTCATAAGTTGTGTCTTATGTTCAGGCCCTCCTATGAAACACTTATGCAAGCCTATTCAGTAAGTTGTGACCTATTAGACCTAAGCCTTTCATTAATTCCATTCCTCTATACTGAGATCCAAACCCTAATTTTGGTGCATCACCTAGTAGGTAGTTTTCTTTCAAGTCATTTCCCTTTCCAAGCATTCCTTCTATCCCTTTCCCTCAAAAGTTTTACATTTCATGTCTAAAAGAAAATTAAGGTGATTATCCAAGAGTAACTAGCCTAGAACCTAGAGGTCTCATCTCAATTAGCATAGGTCCTACACCTGGAGATGATTCCCATGTTATACTAGGTTATCAAGACTACGAGAGCTTGAGATAGAGGTGCAAACTTAGTGTATAATAGTTATCAAATGGGTATCCTGTGAGCTTCTATCTAGGTGCCATTTGTATTGATAGCTTAGGGCATCAAATATATTTTATCATTGATAGTTGAGACTTTGTTAAAAGGAAATAGGACAAAGATTGATTTTGATTTATTTTCTCTATTTTGATCTGTAAGTGGCTTACAACCCTAGAGAAGTATATGAAGATTTATGGATGCAATTTTAGGATACATAGTAGCTGATAATTCACAGGAAATCCATACATCCAATTTGAATAGAAATTAATACAAAGAAATAGGTTCCTCCAATGGCCTAATCATCCAGACCTTGACTGTCCCCTCAACCAGTGACCCTTCAAAACTAGGTTATCATGCAATTAGTGAGTGATCCTTCATTCTCCTAGTCTACCCTGCATCTAAACATATTGGAAATACACAATACCATGATAACAAGTCTTCCACAATCCCCCTTCCCTCAAGGAACAGTATGAACCATCCCTTCCACATAGCATTTCATTGTTGTATGAGTGGATTGTGTAGGAACAATTAACATTAAACAAGGAGAAAAATCCTCAACACATCTTAGAAACCATCAAATTCAATAATAAATGAAACCTAATACCAAAACTATTCCTTCCATTCACTTGTACCAATAATAAAGCATTTAATCCATTCAACATTACATATAATCATTAGACAGTTACATTTCCTGACTATGTACAGGAACAATCACCACCAAAAATGATCAAAAGTACTTTCACCCTTGCACAAGCTAATCCAAAATTCAAGTAAAATGAGCAATATACTATATCAAATCATTCATATTCATAGTAACCATTCAAAGGATCATTTTGTCAATGAACCCTCTGACTGTACCCCTATAATAGAGACTGGCAATATAGATGAAATTTACATTTTTTATTACTAAAAGTGGTTTACATAGTTTCATATGATCTTTGATTGATCACTAACCTTGTCTCCATTCCTCTAGAATACATGAGGAAAAGAAAAGAGATAACATGAGAAAATCCTAAGCAACCCTTGCAAAAATAGAGGATGTCAAGTCAACTCCAAGCTAGGCTACATATGCATTAACTAATCCTTGGGAGAGAACCCTATAAAAATAACTTTAAAGTTTAAACATGAAGATAAATCCTTGGGAACTAATCTTTCTAATTCACTTACAGGGAAGATGTAGGGCATTAAACATAAAGGTATGCCTTAAGGATCTAACATATCCAATTCAATTCCAATGTAGATTCTTCTAGACCAAACAAAAGGAATAGGAAAGCTTAGCTTGCTACCATGTCTGAGGTGGATATAATCCCAAGAATCTGTAGCCAATGAAAATTTTGTAGACAAAAATGGGTGAAATCTTGGAAGAAAACCATCAAGACAAACTAAAATCTACTGAGTGGTTAAAAAAATGTAGTTTTAGACACTGAAGTTTCTCAACTCAAAGCCAGTCACTAAGGCCCTTTAAGTTACCAAAATCCTCATGTTGATGATTTTTTTTGGATTATATGAGGTATAGGCATACATAATAAAAACTTAATGTTAAAAGACAAATTTCAAGTTAGCAACATTCATCTAAGTTTCATGCAAGGAAAACAAAGAACCATTTTCTTCAAAGATTAAATATTTTTTTCTCACAAACATAGGTGCCATTGAATGGGAATTGAAAAGGAATGCTCTCACACAAAAGAGACTTAAAATGAAACTATAAGAATAACCCTAATGCCTGCATTTTTATTCATAAATATTGAGATTTTTTAACATTGGAAAACTCTTTAGGAAGATTCAAAGTTCATTATTTACATAATAGAGGTTTACAAACCATAATCCATTGACTATACCCCTTTACTAGTCACAGTCACCAAGACCAGTCAATTTCTTGACTTTATTAACAACAAAACTAGTATAATGATATCATGAACGTGTAAATATAAAAAAAAATAGTATAATGATTTCATGAACCTGCTATTTGTTAGATAAATCTTCATTGTCCCCCATAAAAAAACTAAGTAATAACTACTCTATCATTAATCTATTTAACAATGCACCATATTAGATAAAGTAGGTTCTATCACACATGGCATAGACTCTCTTCAAACTCACAATACGTTGCATGTGTAGTACAAAACTCATGAGATTCTAAAGAAGGCCTCACTCTTAATCAGCCAAATCTTCCTTGTACCACATAAAATTCAACTTTTCTCTAATGTTGTAGTTGCAAGTAATGAATTTTAAATTTTATTTTGTTATATTCAATTAAAGGCACTCAAAATTAGTGAAACACTCATTTGTAATTTTTGTGAGCTGCGAAGAGGGCACCATGTGCGAAGAGGGAAGAGGGCACTAGAATTTTGCTTGCGAGTAATGATAATTGTTGTAAACATGCCATTGGTTCAGTTTTGTAAATTTTTTTTGTGTTTAATCCATTTAAAATAAAGGTCTTTTTTCATAGACTGCTAGCACGAAGGAAGATTTGACCTAGCCAAATAAAGGTCTAATTTTGTAGACTATTGGTCATACAAATCTTCATTGTGTTATGATTGTCTTCTTTATATACTAGCATGTATTAATTGGCTGACAAATAAAGAAGCATTTAGATAATCAAAAGACAATGAAGATAATTTTAAATGCATTTAACAAAAACAAAAATTTACAAAACTAAACCAATGGCATGTTTACAACAAAGAAATAGAGTGATAATAATATGCTGAAAATTGTATTATGTTTAATACATGCCAAAGGACTAGTCCTAACAATTCTTAAACATACTTTATCTGATATGATGAATTCTTAAATAATTAAGGTTGGAGTAGACAAAGTTATCACATGGAATTTTGTGTGGTACAAGGAAGATTTGGCTGATTAAGAGTGAGGCCTTGTTTAGAATCTCATGAATTTTGTACTACACATGCAATGTATTGTGAGTTTGAAGAGAGTTCATGCCATGTGTGATTGTTAAGTGATGGGAAAGTTATGATGATTTAATTGTAGAACTACTGGTCCCTCAAAACTTTCAAAAAGAAATTCTCAAAAGATGCACTCTCATGGAATACGATGACTTCAGGTTATGCACAAAATGGATCTATCTTCTATCACTATGCTCTTATCCAATGTCAAAATGGGAGATTTATGACATGGTATAGATATCCATCAAGGCATAAATAAAATTCAACTTTTCTCTAATGTTTTAGTTGCAAGTAATGAATTTTAAATTTTATTTTCTTAGTCATAGAAGCTTGCAGCATAGTTTCTTTTAATGTAGACAATTTAGGTAGTGCCTTTCCCTATAGTATTCCTTAATCTTGATTGAGGATGACAGGCACATGGTCGCTAAAATGGACTTACATAGTGCAGTTAGATTAAAGGGGTGATTATTTTTGTAGTGAAGATGAGAAGAAAAACACAATTCATTAGTTAAATGTTTTGTATATAAATTGGGTACTACTTTTGTAGGTAGTTTTTGTCATGCCCCGCAAGGGAACTAGGGAAGAGAACAAAGATTCTCTTTATAAAAGAAAAACCCAAGTAATGATTTATGAAAAATTTTGAATTTTTAAAACAATTATATGAACAAAACTTAAACTTAGTTTCCTCCCAAGGTTCCCTTCTATCTAATGCATGATTCATTTAAGTCCATTAAGTAAACTAACAACAAGATATACTTCTCAAAGAAAATTACATCATATCACTATAAGATTCTTTATTAAGAACTACATAGTACTTTCATTTCAATTTTCCATTTAAAATCATCTATATTCCTAAGTATTCTTTATGAACAATATAACCTTTAAATCAAATAGAACCATCTAAATCATTTGATACATTGCAAATAATACATTTGTTCTTCAATAGCCTTTCCTTGAATCATCACTAATTAAAATCATACTACTTAACTAAAAATCATTTTCTTTTCCAACATACATCTTATACATAAAGTTCACATCCCCTTTTTCCCTTTTTCCTAAGTCTACCCATTTCAAATACATCATTTTGAATTACATCAATGATTACATTACATTCATCTCTGCTTAGGAGGTAACAATAACTTTACATCATGAAAGATAATTACAAAGCCTTTATTCTTCAAAAACTGGTACATAAGCAAGCATGAATCTTCAACACTACATCCGCAAAAGATACCTCGATAAAATGTTTACCACCCAACCACGTGGACACCCAAAGGCCCACTCCCCCATGTTAGGAGATAAACACAAGGGTCCACAAAGAAGGAATAGCTAGTCCAAACCTAGGGTCGGGTTACCTTTCCCAAATAACAAATGAAAAGAAAGCCCAAGTATAAATCTTTCCCCAAACATGTTCTAAGGCTTGGTAGAAACTCTAAGCAACAACCTAAGTGAGTGTCATCGCATAGCCCTCACCCCTTGGGTTGTCCTAGTACTAGCCACTCCGGGCCCCGGCCCCCAAGTAGGCACATTCGGAACCGAATGCCTTTCATACAGACAAGCGCCATTCGATCATACCTATGCATAGGCACCTTCTCCCACTCCCATCCATAGCCTTTACTAGCATTAATGGCATGGGTGAGGAACATTTAATCTTTTTACATGTTTGAACCCATTCCCATAATTTTTAATTAAATTACCGCTTGTTAAAATAACTCTTCAGTCAGTTATCCTGGTACTAGCCACTTAGGGCCCCAGCCCCGCACTCAGAGCCACTCACTAGGTATCGTTAGGTTTTCTACCCTTAACCCACATATCACAACCACATCATACACATAGTAAAAACATATCATAAACACTTTTGTAAGACTGCATCAAAGAGTTGAAAATAATAAGATAATTTATGGATGTTTTAGGGGAAATTAGGAATGTTTAAGGATGTTTAGAATGGTCTTGATCTTCTTAGACAACCCTAAACCCTAAACTGCTTCCTACACACATCCTAACCCTATTAAGGCATCCAAACACACTGATCATAACCTCTACCAAACAAGGAATGAACACATTTATGATTTACTCAAAGTTCCATATACCAAAAGATAATGTTCCATGAACTTCATTCTAAGCCTGATATTTGACTAAGCCTGAAATTTGACTAAGTTTGATTTTATTAAAAATCTAAAAATTAAAAGTTACAACTTAACTCCTAGGAAGTTGAAACCTATCCCAATCAATCCAAAAGGTATCTAAACCCTTTATACAAGTATAGCTTAAAGTATAAGAAACTTATACTTAAATGTTTTAATTGTATAAAGCCTGAATCCTATTTTCATCGGTTAAGACTAATATGCTTAGTTCACACTAGTTGCTCGGTCACCACTAACTTACTTGGTCATCACTAACTTACTCGATCGTCACTAACTTACTCGGTCATCACTAACTTACTCGGTCACCACTGACTTACTCGGTCATCACTGACTTACTCAATCATCATTGACTTACTTGGTCATCACTGACTTACTCAGTCATCACTAGCTTACACGGTCATCACTGACTTACTTGGTCATCACTAGCTTACTTGGTCATCACTGACTTACTCGGTCATCACTAGCTTACTTGGTCATCACTGACTTACTTGATCACCACTGACTGATTGCCAAAAACTACAAAATACGACTATCAACTTTGGCTTGCAGGTAAAACTGGGCATTATGGGAACTAGGGTTTCCTAATCTGAGTACGAATCATTTGAGATCTCCTAGTTTCCCTTCAGAAATGGCCCATCAATCCATCCTATCTATCCAACATATATGTTCTAGATCTGGGCAAAGAAAAGTGGTGCAAAGAAAAATATGAAACTATAGGTTTGAAACAGAAGTTCTAAAGTCTCAAAGAACTCATGGACATTTTGGATAAGAGAGGAAATACAAGGAGAATGCTAAGGACCCTACAACCTCCTATAAATGCATAAATATTTGTTTATACTCAATATAGGAAATAAATCCATTCAACATGTTCCTACTCTTCAAATCACTAATACAGGGACAATTATATATATAAAAAACACATCATTCTGTAATTTATATCAACAACAAATATACAAAGAAACATTTAACTAGATTTTCATCTTTTCATATCACAAAGGAGAGATAACTCTCAGGATGAATTCCAACCTGGAGTCCTGTGGAGATTCGGTTGATAAAGACCAGTCCAATCCTCTCAACCCTTTCAACACTCCTTCAAATCCTCTTGGGTGCAATCTCCAGCCTCTTCGGGAAATAACCAAATGCCACTCTCAGAGAATGATGAATTTCTCTCCTCACAAATACAATATCCCTACCAGCATAATACTAATCTTGTTATCTTCTTCTCGAAACAACTCTCCTCCAACTCTCTCTCACACAGGAAGTCTTTCCTCTATATAGATTGGGGAGTAGTTGCACAGGTACTCCAACTGATGCAACTATCCACCGGTTATCTGTTAACAATACAGTTTGTAAAACCATTCCCGTAAAGGGATAAATAATTTTTTTAATAAAAGTATAATCTATTACCGTAATCAAATTTATGTTTCCTTTACTTTAGGGAAGTTAATAATAATTATTATTATTTACAACCATATCATTAACTAATCTAATTATTCATTAATAGAATGTAATAATTACTTACTTACCAATAATTATATAAATATAAGTATACATATGCATATGTGTGCACCCATATGCCTATGTGTACATATATTATTATTATTATAAATATTATTGCAAACATAATATTATTATTATGAAGCATATTATTATTTACACACTTAATCCATATTCTTTACAAAATGCAATAGTGATATATATACAAGGTGAAACATACCACTATTATTAAAAATATTTATTATTTTTTTTTTTATTGCCATAGACATTTTGTTAATATGGATATTATAAAGATAATACCATAAAATTCTTTATTATTATTGATATTAAAATCACATATTTCAATCACATACTAACTTGTCCCTAACAAGATCTTCTAGTACATAAGTAGCTAATAATAAAGATAAATTACCAAATCATACCCTCAAATTCACATCAATAATCTACTAATAGAATTGAATGTACCATAAAGACAACTAGAACCACTATACTCAAAACTTCATTCACAATGAATACAAAAGACAAGAAACTAACTACAAGACCCACAAAACCAGTAAACCGAGAGATCACATAATATATCCACACAAGGGACTGACTCGACACTTCCCACCTAAGGATAAAAGGATCAAAAGTAAAGTTTCTTCCTATGGAACCTAGTGATATCTCCGTAACAACAACAACGATCAAGGATTTTGAGGGATCGCTCAGACTTGTGAAGCCAGGTGGAGACGATACCTGGTACCTGCAATCCTGCATCACCAAGAAGAGATACATACATACATACATACATATGTGTATATATATATATATATATATATATATATATATATATATATATATATATATATATATATATATATATATATATATATATATATATATATATATATATATATATATATATATATATATATATATATATATATATATATATATATAAAGACACACACACACACACACACACACGGATATACAAATCAGATATATGCAAGTAGATGACCAGGATTGATACATCGTGTGGACCTCAACTAAGTGAGTAACTACGACTTCATCCTGAGTCATGAAAACACATCCGACACATATCCATGAAACATAAAACATCATGATAATGGTTAGATTCAAATCATTGGGTTAGATCCATAAAACATATAAAAATAGATGGTTTTCTAATCTCATAAATGTATAAATGATAACCATAAATGAGCATATCCATCATATCATCATTCACAAAACATAAATGTAAATGTATAGTCCTAACCATCATAATAAAAATGTCCAAATCAGCAAAGTCTAAGTATCACCATAGGAGAGGTATTACAGTTTTAGCTCATTGTTTTGTAATGTAATTTTTCAATTTCATGTATTTTATCTCCTATTTATTAGGTGCATAAGATGAAGGTTGAATGTAAGTTTCTTATAATGTTGAGTTACCTTTGGATCTCAATTTTTTGATACTCCTATGATGATCTTTCTCAACAAGTATTTTATTCTATTGTTGTTTTTTGAATAACATATTGGGGAAATACAAAATTGTGTACTTCTACAGGATAGTCAACACAAAATTGAAGCATCAAACAAGACTTGATCAAGTTGCAAGTGGAACGTGAACTCAAATAGTAAGTAATGTAGAATAAAAAAATAAGTAATCTGTCGTGTCTATATTTTTTTATTTTTTGAGATTACATCCATGTTCTATATTCACAGAATGGTTGAAAATTGAAATTTACAATTCAATAAGAGTACTGATGGGTGTTGTTCCCTGCACCCTCAATCAATAACTTGCCTCCATTTGTGCTCTCAATTTGCCTTCATTTTTTGTTCCATGTACCCTTAAAAAGTGTTAGATAGGCATATTTATCATTTTAAGATCAAAGACAAAGGCCCCCTTTTCTATGCGCGCACACACACACAACATATACAACCTTCACCATGCAAATTTGCCTAAGCACTAGTGGGACCTTACCCTACAACAAATGTATTATTGTTAAAATCATCACAAGTCCATTTGTTGCCTAGTCTAGCTCCCAGTAGTGCTTGGTCAAATTTCATTTACTTTTGATATATTTTGTGTATAATATATATGATATTTTATTTTGATTTACAAACTACTATATTATTTGAATATCTTTCTTTCTTGCCACAATAGGAAACAGTTTGAGGTGGAAGACTATAATAACAAAAGTGTTTCAATTTGGTATACTATACTACAACATCATTTCATAACTAACTTTTCAATTTCTATATATAATTAGGTTATAGATAATCTAAGTGAAGAAGGTAATGGGGATACAATCAATAGATTATGGTCTAACTTTAAAAGAAAAGGCGATGGTAAATGTTATTGTCCCTGCAATATTTGTAAGGGCTTAAACACTAGAAGATTGCTAATCAAAATAGGCTAAGAGACATTGTAGGGATAATGGTCACATTGAAGGGGGGTTTGATTATCATCAATTGGTAAGTTTTTCATTATATTTATTTAACAATATATATATATATATATATATATATATATATATATATATATATATATATATATATATATATATATATATATATATATATATATATATATATATATATATATATATATATATATATATATATATATATATATATATATATATATATGAAATACACTTAATGATGAGATCATTATCATGGTTTAATATTGTTCATCATTTTTATATAGGTCGACCTCCCTAAGGGAGTACATGATATGGACCATGGAGGTGCGAATATCAAGAATATGAAATTGGAAGTGCAGGATCATAGAGGTGTGAATATTGAAGCTAAAGATTATGATCCCATAGAAGATGACGATCATGCGCCAGATAACATATTTGAAGATGATGGTACTAATACATTGATCCATGACACATTTGGTACTAGCACAACTAATGATTATGATCAAGATGATGTTGATGTCATCCATGATATACCTCTACTTGAGAAGGTAGCCATGACCCTTTACGAAGGCTCCCAAACAACTCTTCTCTCTGCTATATTATTTTTGTTGAACTTTAAGATTATGAATGGTTTATCCAACATAACAATGTCACGTATGGTAAGGTATGTCATATATGTCATTATAGTAATTAAAGGGTGAAACATGTACCATAAATATTGTTAATATTAACAAATTATATTTATTCTATAGATTGATAGGTGATTTTTTGTTACCACCATCGAATATTCTCCCTTGCTCATACTGAGAATTATGTGCCACTATAAAAGATATTGGAATAGAGTATTAAGCAATAGATGCTTATCCCAATGATCATATTATTTATCATAAAGAACATGAATTTGTCGCATAATGCGCTAAATGTCATATGAGTAGATATCGAACAGATCAAACAATAAAAAAGGTGCTTCACAAGATTATTCTTTACATCCCCATTATACCATATTTGCAAAGATTTTTCAGGTGTAGTATCTTGGCACAATTTATGGATTACCATGCCCACAATAGGAGTTGAGATGAGATTATTCAAATGCCTGCAGATGGTTCTTCATTTAAGGACATAGAAGAAAAGTGGCCACACTTTATTGAAGAACCTCTAAATCTCAACCTTTCAGTGGTAGCGGACGATGTCAATCCATTTGGAGAGCTAAGATCTATTTACTTTGTTTGGCCTATTTTTTTCATCAACAATAAATTTCCTCCATGGATGTCAATAAAGAGGGAGCATATTATGTTGGCAACATGATTGTTCTAGGTATTTGATCATTTAATAGTTATATGCATGTAATTATAAATCTTATAGTAAAATGGTCACAATAATTATGTAATGTTGTTGTTCATTCAACTAGGTAAATACCAAGTTAAAGATATGAATATATATATCGAGTCTCTTATCGATGAATTGGTGGAGTTATGGAATGGTGTCACTATGTATGACATCTCTAGACCAATAAGATAGAGATAATTTCAATTCCATGCAATGCTTGTATAGACAATACATGATGCCCCAGGGCTAACACATTTTTCTAGTATGTTATGGTGAACTCAAGTAGCACATGATAATTTTAAATATAAAAATTAAGATATTTAATCCAATTGTATCATTAACTTGTAGGTCTTCAAACAAAGGGAAAATTTGCATGTCCAGTTTGTGGTCCAAAGATGAAATCTCGTGATTCAAAAATTTTAGGAAAGTAGGTGTTTGATGAGCATAGACACTTTCTCCACAAAAATCATAGCTATCAAAATACCGAAAAACATCTTTTCAATGAGAAAGAAGAGACTACATCTAAGCCACGGAGGATGAAACCTCACCTATGGAAGTTGGAATATAATAAAATTAATTTTCAAGGTAGTACCATTCTACCTAATGGTTTATGTTTAGAATTTGTATATTTATATTGTGTTTTGTTTTTTGATTATGTGATTCATGGTTGTGAATGTCGTCAAGGCAATACTACTGAGCACCTCCCAAAGTGACTAAAAATTTATGCCAGATAATTTCGTAGCTTGTGCTAGCATGAGAAGTTCCAAATTGAGCATTTGTTTGATACTATGCATATTGGAAATAATTTAATAGAGACATTGTGGAAGATATTGGATGGAAGGCATGACAAAAAAAAATTGTCAAAATTTGTAGCGACATTCATGAATCCAATCATGCAATGAAAAATTTCACTGAATCAAATAGAAATGGAGAAAAGATTAATATAAGTGCCCTTCTTTGGTTATTAATAGAGTAGAAAAGTGATGCCATAAAAAAAGTCATACGAAAAATTTGATTTCCCATAGGATTTGCTACGAACATAAACAGTACCATATCAAAGAAAAGTGAATTTGGGTCAGGGTTGAAAGTGCATGATTGGCATACCTTCATCAAGGTAAGTCATGATTTTTGTATTTAAAATATATTTCTAAACTGCATGTACTTTTGATGTAGGGGCATTGTAGGGTACTCAGTGAATTTGCATGGGGGGTGTATGTTTGGCTGGTGTTACTTGGTTGCAGCCTTGACCAATGACCTTAGTCCTTGAAGGAAGCTCGATCGTTGAAGGAAATCGGTAAGCTCTGGCACTCAGTGAAAGTGTTACTTAATGATGCCTATGGTGCTCAGTCGATACTAGTGCTTGGTGATGCCTAGCATGCTCGGTTATTTCACTATTGCTCAGTAGTTATGGTTTACCAACTGGAGTTATGTGTGATTTGTTCAGCCGAATTGGTGCATTTATTGTTGGTAGTTGTTGTTACAGGTAGACATGTTAGATTAAATGTTTCTAAGGCTATTTTGATGCTGACTTGTATTGAATTTAATATTTTTTGGGGGGAGTTAATGGTTTTATCCTGCCAACTTGTGGCTAATGATTAGTATTTATATGATGTTTGGGTAGATGTTTCAGGGGCATTAGGAGATGAGTTGGATTTCATGACTTGGAAGACTTAGCGAATCAAATTTGAGGTTTCGAAAGCTGGAGTTGGAAAAGTTGTGGAAAATATCTTGCATGATCTTGCAGATCAAATAGTTATCTGATAAGTTGTAATTGAAGAGCTAGTTGTTTGCACACTTGGAGACAAGGAGATTTCTTGGAGGCTTACGAGTTCAAGTTTAGATCTTCCTTAGGGTTTCCATCAACTTTTGATTGTCTTCAAAGCTGAACTAGGTAAGATTGTATTGGATCTGTTCGGATCTTGCAGAATTGTTTCTGATTGTAATTGGTCCTAACCCAGAAGGCTTTACAGCTGGACATGTTAATGAAAATCATAATTAAACAATTACATTGTTGTGTTGTTGAGTATTCCGATGTGTTGTTTTGTTGGATCTAAGGTTTAGACTGTCCTTAATTGGATCCACCATCCTTGACTGCATCAACTTCTCATTGTATTGTTACAGAAAAGAATGACATGATTATTTTTATAATTATTGCAGTATGTGCTACCCCTATCTCTCCTAGAGAACTTCGACAATAACATCAAACAAGTGATATATGATCTCAAAAAATACACATGAGGTATGCAATGATATCTATTCAATTTGTTGTATATATTGTAAAAACTTGTGTTTATATATTTTTGTGCCTTGAATGTCTTGTAGGTGGTTGTCATATAAACAAATCCATAAAGAAGATATAAAATATTAGAAGAGAAGAATTCCTCATCTAATGTGTGAAATGCAAAAGTGTCTACCTTCAACCTTTTTCAATGCGCAAGAACACTACCCCATACACCAAGTTGAGGAGATTGAATTGTGTGGACCCGTACACACTTGATCAATATGGATGGTTGAGAGGCACCTGAAATTATTGAAGGCTTTGTTCCAAAAAGAGCACATCTTGAGGGTTCTATGGTAGAGGGATATATGGTATACTAGACTATGGTGTACGTTACTGAATATCTTCCTAAGCTTGTAGCAAAGATCCATATAGATCACATTTGGGATCTTGACACCATTAGAAAATTTGAAGGGGAGTACTTGGTGGGGAAAGGAAGAATGAGGAAAGTGAGAGGTAATAAATTATAAGATGTTATTGTAGCTGTTAATTAATTATTAATCTTCAAAATTAATCGGTTGTAAGTTGTCTATTTATTTTTTTACAACTGTTCGAGAGTGGGATGGAATTCATTTGTATATTATGAACAATCAAGATTGGATGACGGTATGGATTGAACGATGTCATCATTTAGGTCGCACATTAACATGGGAAGTTGTATATTCATTAGTTAATGAAGCTCATCATAATGAAGATCAAAATGTTACGCAAAGGGAAATAGATTTAGCACATGGTTTAAGAGATTTCCAGGTACGTATAAATTTGTTAATCACCTGTACATTTATGAACTCCCAATGCAATAATTTATACATGTTTGACATATTTTTGCAGGTCAAACACCACAAGGCTATGTTTTGCAATGGTCATCAATTTTGTATCAAAAATTTGGATGACACAAAGAAAACTTGTGATTCAGGGATAAGTGCAGTCTTTCAGGTGACTAATATTTCATCTAGAAATGACTTACATCCTTGAGAGTCTAAAAATTGATACTATGACATTTTGGATGATATACTTTAGTGTGACTTTAATTCCTTCAAATTAGTTATCTTCATCATTAGATGGTACAGGCTACAACTTAATCAAAATGATCCTAATAGAAGTGTTATTGAACATGACAATGGATTTCCAATGATTAATATAAGGTGGTTTGAGCCAATTGGGGATGAGCCCTGTGTTATTCCAAGCCAATATGAGTAGGTAGTTTACTCAGAGGTTCCACATAAATTGGGTTGGTCATTTGTTGTTAGACATGATCCAAGAGGAAAGCCGATGAGGTATAATGTGATGGAAGAAGAAGATTGTAAACAATTAGAAGATGATATAGATGATGATCACAAACAACATTTAGTCGATGATGTTCCTGACACAACTTTTGTTGAAGAAGAAGAAGATGATGATGACGACGACGACGACGACGATGATGATGATGATGATGATGATGATGATGATGATGATGTTGATGCCAATGATGATGACAAAGATGATGACAATGATGGAGATGGTGATGATGTCAATGACAATGATGATCATGGTGATGAGTTGGATGAAGAAGAAGATGAATGACATGAATGAAATGTACAGTTACGTGATCACTGCTTAATATATTTAATATTGATTTCTTGATATAAATGTGCAGTTATTCGATCAATTCTTAATCTTATTGATTCGTGATGTACCTTTTAATGTTTTTAATTCATATGGGATTCTTATGGTTTTTAATGTACTTACTATTTGTTTTTGAGTATATGTATCATGAATTTTTTAGTTAGCATAAGATAATTGAATTACATATGTAGGTACCCAAACCCCTTTCATGAGCATCCCACACAGTCTCATGGATCGATAGGCATAAGTCAATACATCGTATAGAGATTAATATATTTCATAATTTGCAAAATATCTCATATTACTTGTTATCTCTCTCATTTGATGGAGTGTAGGTAGCAGAAAATAGGTATTTGTCAGATGTGTCTTCCTCAAGCGAAGAAAACATAGGAATGGAAGAAGAAAGTGAGTCATGTAGTATGTCTAAATTATAAAGATCAACTAGAGGCCAAAAGACTAGAAGAAATTCAATAAACACGTGAAAATTTTCCTTTCTCAAGAGGGGTCATGTTCTTATGATGATGAGAGAAAAGGTGACATTGAGGTGCCCTCTAGGTACCAATATCTACAGAAACAATGGGTCCCCAAGGAACTTCCTCTAATAAACACTGATTTTAGTATTAAAGGCAAGATATATCGCATTGCACCATTGTCAATACATGGTTTGGGCCTATTTTCCATGGATGGCGTAAAGGTCTCTTACAATAAAGTTGTCGAATTGATGGAGTATGTTGGACCTTGTTATGATTACAAAAGCTGGATGCGAATTGTTCAATATAAAAGAAGTATGTGTAGATATGTTAATATGATTTAGAACAATAGAGAGGGGGGGTGAATCAGTTGTTCTCAAGTCCTGATGTATAAAAAAAACTTAAAAACTTTTCCTTAAATTAGATCCAATAACCAAAACAAACTCGGTCATTACTAATTCAATAATAGAAACATATAACAATGCAGTCCACTACCTAGTTGTAACTTAACTTGTAAAACATAAAAATGTTCAAACCAAAACATTCACACAATTATTAATAATAGGATTTATAGTGGAAACCCAATGTGGGAAAAACCACTTTGTAACATGCTACTATTATTTTCACTCTTTTGAAGTGAGCTCGGTTAAAAGCCAACCCTGTCAAAGGTTAGAATACACACTGTCAGGTGTGACCCGATTAAAGGATTTCAATCACCCTATTAAAAGTGAGCCTTGTCATAGGACTTACATACACTCCATTAGAATGCAACCTTGTTCAAAGGATTTAACATATGACTGTTAGATCAACCTCTATTAAAAGGATTTTGATTGTTACAATGGTTAGAAAGTAGCAGCAATATTTATCTAAAAAATATACAACTCACTTTGCAAATATCAGATCCGATTCCATACACTAATGCTGGTTTACTGACTATGAAACTTTGCCATCTCCATCTCTGATCTACTTGAAACTTTTCTTCAAGCAACCACCACAATTCTCCTTCAGCCTTTTCTACTTATACAGTCAATAAAACTTTTCTGATCTTCCAGTATTCTCTTTTTCACCCATGCACACACATATCCAATGCTCAAGTTCCCTTTAATACTTTCCTCAATTAGGTTAACTCATCTTATGCCGCTCAATCTCATTTGTAGATCTTAGGGTTATGTCAGATTCATTGAATCTACCTGCTTCATGTTCTTCGGCTTCATTTCTAGAATCATCTTAAATCTCTCAAAGATTTACAATAAAATGTTTTATAGTGCATTTAATACTTTCAAACAATCAATAAATAAAGTCAACATGTTTTACATAATCAAGAATTCAACAATGTCAGCTCCAAAACTAAATTCTCTTCAAATATAAAAATGTCAATGCTCGGTCAATACTATGATCAACTACTCGGTCTTCATGTAGAAAGCTTAGTCATTACTAGAAATATTTCCTCAACTTATACTGTCTTTCCTCGGTAATTAACTATTGTTTAGTCAACACTAGAATTTTGCTCAGCATACATTGACTTGGTCGACACTAACATTACTCGGCTTAAACATGATTTCTCCATTCTTTGCTCAGTCAAGCCTACCAGTTTAGTCTTCAGTCTTACTAAGATAAACAATACATTGTCTCATCATTGTACAACATAGTCAAGTACACTTTGTAGTATCAAGATAACTCAACCTTTCCCTAGGTGCTATTGTTACCAACCTTGCCTATCCCCTTAGTAACACTCAAATAGATATAGTACTTTCCTAAGAAGCAACAATCTTACCAATTAAGGTTTGACATCAATGACAATACAACAATTGTTTCAATTGCAGTTTCCAACAAGATATGCACTCTTGACAAATTATATTCAACAAAAAGATAATGAGAAAAATAAAAGAGTGGCTATATACATTGACAGAAGGCCAAAAGCATTAGGGAATATTTTAGGTTTTATAAATATCATGTGACCTATGTCAACTATTAAGCAGCCCAATTGCATATTTAAGGTGCGTGAGGGAAATCATGTATTTCTATGTGCAATAAAATAAAGAAATACAGGGGAAGAGTTGCTTATTGATTACAATTTGAATCGCATAGATACAAACAATGTCAATTTCATGGGGGTCCAGGTACATACTATGTACCATTAAATAATTGAGTTTTTTTGCCAGCCACATTTAGAAAGTCTCCTCACCATCCACCTCATCTCTATCATCATCTTCTAGTGAAATTTATTAATCTAGTCCTTTCTAATTATTGGGTAACATTAAATAATAACACAAGGCCACAATATGGAGCACTCACATAGATGGGACAATGATGATCCTGCATGCACTCCTTCCCAATAGGTAAACCTCTTTGTTATTGTACTACAAATTAGATAGAAAAAAATGTTAAATAGTATTTTTTATTATATTCTTTTCATCATTGTTTCAGATTAATTCTAATAGTGTTAATAATATTGTTGTCATAGACAGGTGGTCAGCAAAGAAAGGGAAAGGAACTCGCAATTCCTAAAGAGGAGTCCTTTGATGAGGACCTAACTATTGATTTGACGTAGTCAAGGATGGTGGATTCAATGAAGGACAGTCCAACCTTGCAGCCAATTACCAACACAACGGAAATAACCCAACACGATATGCTCAAAATCAGGTTTTCATAAACATGCCCAGCTGTAAGGCCTTCCAGGTTAGGACCAATTACAAACAACAATAATTATGAAAGATCAACAAGATTCAATCCAACTCTAGCTAGTTCAATTCTAAGACAAATCAAAAACTGATGGAAACCCTAAGGTAGATCTGAACTTGTGCTCGCAAGCCACCAAGAAATCTCCTTGTCTCCATGCATGCAAACCACTAGTTATGCTATTACAAACTATTAGAAATTAATATGATCTACTAGATCTCGCAGGATCCAAGATTTTTTCCACAACTTCACTTTTATCACTCACTCCAGCCTCCCCTCATCTTAAACAACTACCCAAACACTCCTTAAATACTAATCTTCAGCCACAAGTCAGTTGGAAGAAACAATTAACTCCTACAAACAAATATTAAATGCAATACACGTCGGCTCTCAAATAGCCTTACAATTATTTAATTCTCCATGTCAACCTCTAGATCTACATAGGAGAATAAAATAAAAGATACCAACATTAAATGCACCAATTCAGCCAACAAAATCAGCAAGAACTCTAGTTGGTAAACCAGAACTACCGAGTGCCAGAGAAACAACTGAGTGCTAGAAAATGATGCAGGAGCATCCTGGGTGTAAGAGCAATCTTGCATCACCCAAAAATATTTCTATTTTTGTATTCAATAAGGGCTATTTTGTGCAGAGCTGCTATTTATGGAAAGTTACTATTTTTGGTAATTTTTGTATGTGCTCAGAATGATCTGATTTCTTTCTTGGAGGTTCATTTTGGTCATATAAGTCTGCCAGTAAAGTTTCATTGCCAGCTCAAGTGTATATTGGAAGATATTGAAGATTTTCGGTATTGGCAGCAGGGTACAGAAACTTTGAACTCAGTTTTGAAGGCTTTAGAGGCCCCGGATGAGGTCAAAAATTTGAGTGACGGGCGCTTGCGCCGGTCAAGCCTGTAGATCGCTTCGTGGCCTTTTTGAAATGGGATTATAATAGCCGAGCGGGTCAACTGGTGATGACTTATGGTCTTCGGAAGTTGGGCCACCTGAAATGGTGAAAAATAATTTTCTTCAAAATTTTTGTTCGGGTTTCAAAGGTTATCTTGAGCCGACTATGATGTAATGAAATGTAAAATGAAAATAATTCTAAGTTGGTCGGCCTTATTGGCTAAAATTCTGGAACCTTCCCAGGCGGTGGAAAATTGCCTATATAAGGAAGGCTGTATTATTGTCTTAGGCAGTTTGAAATAGTTCTGGGTAGTAGATCTGGGTATTGATTCGAGGCTTTATCCTACAGAATATTGTAAGGGAATGCCCATGTGGCTTTGCATATTGTAATTCTGAAAGTTTGTAATTCCACATTTGTGGAGATAATAAGAAGCCAATTTTCTGTTCTTGCATATTGTTGTTGTATCTCTATTTCTGTTATGTGTTTGTGGTATTAAGGGGAGCACCCTTCATCAAGTGGTATCAGAGCAAGAGTTCTTGAGTGTGTAAACAGATCGCCGACTGTGAGGCAGTTTGCACCAGGACCGTGGCTAGGGTTTCAGCGCGCATCGCCAAAATGCCTCCACGAAGGGAACGTGGCGGAAGAGCTGGTGTCGTAACACCTAAGGTTAGAGAGCTGCAGAGACAAGTGCAAGCATTGCAAGAAGAGATTCGCAGAGGAATGAATCTTAATGTCAGAGATGAAAGCGAGGATGAAGCTGAAGAAGAATATCAAGTAGGAGAAGTTGAAATTGTGAACCAGGAGGAAGAAAGACTTTTTCGGGCGATTTCCAAGATTGGGAAAAGACCTAAGATTGAGGTTCCTACATTTTCTGGAAATCTTAACCCAGAGGAATTGATTGACTGGATCAATGAATGTGAGGAATATTTTGAGTATGAAGATGTTGAGGATCCTGATAGGGTCAAATTTGCGAAGGCCAGACTGAAAGGCCATGCGAAGATCTGGTGGCAAGAAATTCAATTGGAGTGAAATAGAAGAGGGAAAGATAAAATCACAAGATGGGATTAGATGGTGGATAAATTGAAGCGGCAGTTCATTCCTGTTGATTATGAGCTTGACCTACTGAAGAAAATGCAGAGTTTGAAGTAAGCAGGAAGATCTGTTCAGGAGTATACAGAGGAGTTCTATCGACTTCTCATCAGAATAGGCCATGCAGAAGCTGATAAGGAGAAAGTTGCCCGACACCTTAATGGGTTAAGGCTAAGCATTCAGGAGGAGCTGAATCTGGTTTGAATGAACAGTATTGAGGAGGCATACCAATTTGCCCTAAAAGTAGAGGAAAAGTTGAACAAGAAGTTTGAGAGCAGACAAAATGGAAGAGGTCGCGGTGGACGATCTGGTGGATGATCATATGGTGGCCGAAATGAGGATCCGAAAAAGAAGGATGAGGCCAGTAGTAGTCAGAATCAGCGAGGAAATAATTCCAATCGCTTCCAGGATCAGAATAATAGAGATCAGAGAGGAAGAGGAAGAGGACAAGGTTCTGGAAGAGGTGGCTTCCGTGGAACATGTTTTCACTGTGGAGAAGAAGGTCATAGGGCATTTGAATGTCCTCAGCGCCAAGGCAGAACAGACAGAAGAAATGAAGGCCAGGCCAGAGTTGCACATGTAGATGAAGATGCCAGATCATCAAATTCTGAAGATGCTGAAAGAGGAGAAACGTTGATTAATAGAAGAGTCCTGTTGAGTGGTGAGAATGAACCTGAGCAAAGGAGAAGCCTGTTTCGCACTAGGTGCAAGTGTGAAGGTAAATGTTGTGATGTGATTATTGATAGTGGAAGCACTGACAATTTGGTGTCAGAAGAGATGGTGACAAAGTTGAAACTCAAGAGACAGAAACTCCCACATCCATATCGGATTGCCTAGGTACAGGATGACCACAAGGTCATGGTCAATGAACAATGCCTAGTGAAGTTCAAGATCGGTGGGTACCAAGATGAGGTACTATGTGATATCATCTCTATGGATGCATGTCATATTTTATTGGGTAGACCGTGGCAGTTTGACAGATGTGCTGTACATGATGGTCGTGTGAATACCTATTCCTTGACAAAGGATGGAGTGCGACATAAGCTAAAGCCATTGAAGGAGACCGAAGAAAAGGTATGTGGTAATGCAAGAATAACATTTGTTGATGGAAGAAAATTCCTAGATGGTATGAGGCATGAGCATGTATGTTTTGCTTTAATTCCAAAAGCTGGTAAACAGGAAGTAGAAGATGTTCCTGTAGAAGTTGCAGATTTATTGAATGAGTTTCAAGATATTGTATCCGATAACGTGCCTGATGGATTACCACCAGTCAGGAAGATCAGTCATCAGATGGACTTGATCCCAGGAGCGAGTTTGCCGAATAAGGCAGCACACAGAATGACACCTGCAGAAAGTGAGGAGTTGAACAGACAAGTGCATGAACTGTTGCAGAAAGGATTGATTCGAGAGAGTCTGAGTCATTGTGTTGTACCAGCGGTATTAGCACCAAAGAAGAATGGAGAATGGAGGATGTGTACAGATTCTAGGGCAATAAACAAGATCACGATCAAGTACAGGTTTCCATTGCCACGAATGGATGATATTATGGACTGTTTGAGTGGAGCTGTGTATTTTTCAAAGGTAGATCTGAAGAGTGGATATCATCAGATTCGGATCAAAGAAGGAGATGAATGGAAGACTGCATTCAAGACAAAAGAAGGACTATATGAGTGGTTAGTCATGCCTTTTGGGCTAACCAATGCACCGAGCACTTTCATGCAGCTCATGAACGAGGTTCTGAAAGAATTTCTGGGTAAGTTTGTCATTGTTTACCTAGATGATATTTTGATTTTTAGCAAGACATTGGATGAGCATATGATGCATATTCGTATGGTATTTGAGAAGTTGAGAGAAGAGAAATTGTTGATTAATTTGAAGAAGTGCAGTTTTGTGAAGAAAGAGTTAGTGTATTTGGAATTTGTAGTTTCAGCAGAAGGTCTAAAAATGGACCCAGAGAAGGTACAGACTATCCTTGAATGGCCTACTCCAAGGAGTGCTACTGAGGTAAGATCTTTTCATGGTCTAGCTAGCTTTTACAGAAAGTTTATCAAAAATTTTAGCAGTATTTGTGGACCCTTGACTGAAACAATGAGAGGGGATAGAAAAGAGTTTAAGTGGACTAATGGGGCAGAAAAGAGTTTTCAATTGTTGAAACAAAAAGTTACAGAACAACCTATTTTAGCACTTCCAGATTTTAATAAGGTGTTTCAAGTAGATTGTGATGCTAGTGGTAAAGCAATAGGAGCTGTTATGAGCCAAGAAGGTAAACCTATTGCTTATTTCAGTGAGAAGTTAAATGATGCCAAGAGGAAGTATTCTGTTTATGATCAGGAATTTTATGCTATAGTTCAGGCATTAAAGAAGTGGAGACATTATCTACTTCCTAAGGAGTTTGTTTTGTATACTGATCATCAAGCTTTGCAATATTTGAATAGTCAAGGAAAATTGAATCAAAGGCATTTGAAATGGGTTGAGTTTTTGCAGAGTTATACATTTGTTTTGAAACACAGGAGTGGAAAGTCTAATAGGGTTGCAGATGCTCTTAGAAGAAGGCAACTATTGCTAACAGAGATGCAGATTGAGGTGGTTGGGTTCAAGGAACTCAATAATTTGTATCCAGAGGATCCTGATTTTGGTGAAGCTTGGAAGGCTTGTACAGAACCTGTTACTCTAGACAGGACAAAATGGTTGGATTTCATCATCCAGGATGATATGCTATTCAGAGGGAGTCAGTTGTGCATTCCACGAAGTTCTATGAGGGAGAATCTCATCAAGGAGAAGCATAGTGGAGGATTGGCTGGACATTTTGGTCATGATAAAACCCTTGGTTTGGTTAGTGAGAATTATTATTGGCCACAGTTGCAGCAAGATGTGAAGAAGTTTGTACAGAGTTGCAGAGTATGTCAGATGGCGAAAGGAGTGAAGCAGAATACAGGGTTGTATCAGCCATTACCCGTACCAGAGAAGCCTTGGGAGGATATCAACATGGACTTTGTTCTTGGTTTACCGAGGACACAGCGGGGACATGATTCAATTTTTGTGGTGGTTGACAGATTTTCAAAGATGGCACATTTCATTCCCTACAAAAAGACTAATGATGCTGTTCATGTAGCAAAATTGTTTTTCAGAGAAGTAGTGAGACTTCATGGTTTGCCAAAGACCATAGTTTCAGATCGAGACACTAAGTTTGTTGGATATTTTTGGCGTACATTGTGGAAGAAGTTGAAGACAGATTTGAAGTTTAGTTCATCACATCATCCACAGACTGATGGACAGACAGAGGTGGTGAATAGAAGTTTGGGAAATTTGCTGAGATGTTTGGTTGGAGATAAGCCAATAGGATGGGAGTTGATTTTACCATAGGCGGAATTTGCATACAATAATTCTATCAACAGGAGCACTAGTAAATCACCATTCTGGATTGTATATGGAAGTAGTCCAAGAAATGCATCTGAATTGAGAAAGATAGATAAAGGAGAAATAAGTAGTGCTGAAGCTGAGGATTTTGCAAAACACTTGAAGAACATCCATGAGGAGGTGAGGAAGCATATTACCAAGATGAAGGCACAGTATAAGGCTAAGGCAGATGAGAAAAGGAGGTATAGGGAATTTCAAGTTGGAGATAAAGTCATGGTTCATTTGCGGAAGGAGTGATTTCCGGTTGGTACATATAACAAGCTGAAAATGAAGAAGTTTGGAGCATGTAGGATACTGAAGAAACATGATTCAGGAAACGCATATGAGGTAGAATTACCTATTGAGCTAAATATTTCGCCAGTGTTTAACATTTCAGATCTGACAGAGTATCATGAAGGAGGTGTTGAAGATGAGATCACAGCAGGACAGTGGAGTATTCCAGCAACTAGTTTAGACACTAAGGAGATCGAAGATATACTGGACAGTCATGTTGGCAGAAGCACAAGGAATAGGACATATGAAGAATATCTGGTCAAGTGGAAAGGATGACCTATTGAAGATTCATCATGGCTGACAAAGGAGGAGGTTAGCCGTCTTGGTTTTCCTCTGCACACCTGAGTCGTGACAGGGTCACTTCTCAAATTACCCCGGGTGTCTGATGCAGGAGCATCCTGGGTGTAAGAGCAATCTTGCATCACCCAAAAATATTTCTATTTTTGTATTCAATAAGGGCTTTTTTGTGCAGAGCTGCTATTTATGGAAAGTTACTATTTTTGGTAATTTTCGTATGTGCTCAGAATGATCTGATTTCTTTCTTGGAGGTTCATTTTGGTCATATAAGTCTGCCAGTAAAGTTTCATTGCCAGATCAAGTGTATATTGGAAGATATTGAAGATTTTCAGTATTGGTAGCAGGGTACAGAAACTTTGAACTCAGTTTTGAAGGCTTTAGAGGCCCCGGATGAGGTCAAAAATTTGAGTGACAGGCGCTTGCGCCAGTCAAGCCTGTAGATCGCTTCGTGGTTTCCAAAATGGGGTTATAATAGCCGAGCGGGTCAACTGGTGATGACTTATGGTCTTCGGAAGTTGGGCCACCTGAAATGGCGAAAAATAATTTTCTTCAAAATTTCTGTTCGGGTTTCAAAGGTTATCTTGAGCCGACTATGATGTAATGAAATGTAAAATGAAAATAATTCTAAGTTGGTCGGCCTTATTGGCTAAAATTCTGGAACCTTCCCAGGCGGTGGAAAATTGCCTATATAAGGAAGGCTGTATTATTGTCTTAGGCAGTTCGAAATAGTTCTGGGTAGTAGATCTGGGTATTGATTCGAGGCTTTGTCCTACAGAATATTGTAAGGGAATGCCCATGTGGCTTTGCATATTGTAATTCTGAAAGTTTTTAATTCCACATTTGTGGAGATAATAAGAAGCCAATTTTTTGTTCTTGCATATTGTTGTTGTATCTCTATTTCTGTTATGTGTTTGTGGTATTAAGGGGAGCACCCTTCATCAGAAAAACAACTGGCCAAGCCAAGCAATACCGAGAAATATAGGAATTATTGAGTACTAGTTCCACCAAGCACAAGAAGTCTCATAGAGTTCCTTTAGTGACCGAGCTTCCTTCAATAACCGAGACCATCGGTTAAAGCTACAACTGAGTACTACAAAACCAAAAAAACACACCTCCATGCAGATTCACCGAGTACCTTAGAATGCCCTTGCATCAAACACCCCAGGTTCAAAAAGATGTTCATATGTGAGAAGAACATCTTCTGGGATTCAACACGTAAACCCCAAACTGGTTCTTCACATACAATTCCACCAAATTTTTAATTTACATACTCTTCCACTTTAGTTTCCTTTGTCTCTTCAAGTCTTTCCTTGATAACACAGGTTTATTCTCCAAACTGATCATCCATACCTTTAGGATCTACCAACTCAACTCGGCTACCAATACTCAGACTCCTCTACCGAGTGTTGTATCTATCAAATGCATCAGGGAAAACTTCCTATCATCCTTCTCAATAGTAAAAAAATTATTGACACAATCATTCATAGCTCTATAATCATATTGCCAAGGTCTACTGAGAAATATATGACAACTATTCATCTTCACAATGTTGCATAACATAAGATCCTTATACTGGCCATTCTAAATATCAATAAAGCTTTGTTCTCTCACTTCCAGAACATGAACATTTTGCAACCAGCCAATCCTATAAGTACAAGGATGCTTCATCCTTTCCAAACCAAGTTTCTAAACCATGTCCTTAGCAACAAGGTTATCAGTACTACCACTGTCAATAATAACATCACAAAGTTTACCTCTAGACTTGCACCGAGTCCTAAACAAGTTACTCCTCTGACAAGGTTCCCCCTTTGTATTGAGCAATGTTCACTAAACCAGCAAGTTCTCAAATTCAGGTTCATTCTCAACATTTTCATTCACCACAGTAGTTCGTCGGTCACTAAGATTTTTCTGGGTACACTCAAAAGAACAGTGTCCTTCTTCACCACAGTTATAGCAAGTACCCTTAAAGATAACTCTACCCATCTTCTTCTTTAGTTATATAGGTTTATTTTCATCTTCTGCAGTTAGTTTATCCTTCACTGAGTGATGAATCTTTTCCTTCCCGCAAGAATTACTATGTTGTTTCCTTTTCAACTTATCTTCTGCCTTCAGAGCATACTAATAAGAATCTTTGATAGAATGGATCTTCAGCATACCAAGCTAATCCTAAATATTGAATCTCAAACCATTCACATACTAATCTATCTTTTCCTTACCAAGTTCTCTGTGTCCAGACTGAATAGTAAGCTTGTAGAACTTCTCAGTATAATCTTTAATAGTGAAATCCTTCTATTTTAGATTTTGCATTTTCTTAAACAAGTCAAGCTCATTTTCGGTGGGTATGAACTTAGCTTTCAATTGAGTCACCATCAACCTCGACCAATTGATCTTCATTTAACCTTCACCTTCTCTATCTCTTTGTAATTCTTTCCACCAAAGAGTAGCATCTCCTTTCAACTTAGTCTATCCCAATCTCACCCGAAGAGGATCTTCAATTTCTTCAAGCTCAAAGAAATTTTTAAATTCCCCAATTTAGTCAATCAAGTTTTTGGGTTTCAAAGTACCAGAGAAAGTAGAAAATTCCATTCGGTAACTATTACTTAACCAAGCTCCAGATCTAGGAAACCGAGTAGTTCTATCTTCACTAGATTTGTCTCTCCTGTCATCACCACTAGATCCAGCAGTTTCAAAGTCTTCAACAGCTTCCTCATTACCATCCTCAGTACTAGCATTCCAAGATACACTAGTCATAGCTCTCATGATCTTAGCAACCATGTCATTCTTCATCAACTCCATCTCAGATCTGAAATCAAATTTCACCTTCTCTATAATCCTAGATTCCACAGTATCACAAACATCTGCAATCGCCCTAGGGTCCAATATTCTCGAAGGAATCCTTAAAGATAAGAAAACCCTCTGCAAAAGAACCCTACACTGACCACCTTATGACAACCTCCAAGTTGTATGCAAGTCAGATTAGCCTACCACCTTGCATGAACAACCAGGTCAAGATTCCACAAGTTCAGTGCCACGGATTTGCAACTCAAATCATACGATCTCTTTTCCAACCAAATAAACTTTGCAAGATTAGCCTTTCTAGGTAAACCTTCACTCAACAAGATCAACTCTGATATGATACCACCTGATGCAGTCAAGGATGGTGGATCCATTGAAGGATAGTCCAACATTGCAGCCAATTACCAACATAGTGGAAATAACAAAACAAGATATACTCAAAATTAGGTTTTCATTAACATGCCCGGCTGTAAGGCCTTCTAGGTGAGGGCCAATTACAAACAATAGTAATTCTGCAAGATCAAAAAAATCCAATCCAACTCCAGCTAGTTCAGTTCTAAGAAAAATCAGCAACTGACGGAAACCCTAAGGCAGATCTGAACTTGTGCTCACCAGCTGCTAAGCAATCTCCTTGTCTCCAAGCATGAAAACCACCAGCTCTTCTATTACAAACTATCAGAAATCAATCTGATCTGCTAGATCTCACAAGATCCAAAATCTTTTCCGCAACTTTACTTTCATCACTCACTCTAGCCTCCCCTCATCCTAAACAACTACTCAAACACTCCTTAAATACTAATCTTTAGCCACAAGTCGATTGGAAGAAACAATTAACTCCTACAAACAAATATTAGATGCAATACAGGTCAGCTCTCAAATAGACTTACTGATGCAGGGGCATCCAAGGTTAAGGCAGGGCAATCTATGTCCTCAGTGAAACTAGATGGAGTGTTAGTGTTTTGGCTGGTGTTACTCAGTCATGCCTGCGATGCTTGGTCAATACTAGTGCTCGGTGATGCCTGGCATGCTTGGTGATTTTACTGTCGCTTGGTAGTTCTGGCTTACCCATTAGAGTTCTGTGTGATTTGTTGTGCTGACTTGGTGAATTTATTGTTGGTAGCCATTGTTATGGGGGGGACATGCTTAATTAAATATTTGTATACATTTGTAAGCCGACTTTTATGGCATTTAATTATTTATTTTGGGGAGTTAAGGGTTTCATCTTGCTGACTTGTGGCTAATGATTAGTATTTAAGGAGTGCTTGGGTAGATTTTTAGGGATAGATTTTGTGGGACTTAGACAAGAGAGTAGATCTGAATATTTGATTCGAAGCTTGAGAGAAAAGTTTTGGAAAAGTTCTTGATGATCTTATAGATCAGATTGTAATCTGATAGTTTTTTATAGTAGAGCTAGGGGTTTGCATACTTGGGAACAAGGAATTTTCTTGGAGGCTTGGGAGCTCAAGTTTAGATCTACCTTAGGGTTTCCATCAGCTTCTGATTGTCTTCAGAGATGAACTAGCTAAGATTGTATTGGATCTGGTTGTGGATCTTGTAGAGTTGCTTTTTGATTGTAATTGGCCCTAACTTAGAAGGCCTTGCAGCAAGGCATGTAAATGAAAATTAGTGTTAAACAATTACTTTGTGTTGCATTGTTGAGTAATCTGCTATGTAATTCTGTTGGCTGCAACATTTGGACTATCCTTCATTGGATCGACCTACCTTGACTGCATTAGGTAGTATTAGAGTGAGAGTTTGATCTTGTTGAAGCAGAAGGTTGACCTAGCAAGGCTGATCTTGCAAAGTTGATCTTGTTGGTGAAAAGATTGTGTGCAATTTGGATTGGAGATCCGAAGCACTAAACTTTTGAAATTGTGCCCTAGTTATTTTCAAGATTGTAGTTTGAGATATGACTTGTCACAAATTGGAAATTTTCACAAGGTAGTCGATGAGGGTTTGTTGCAGAGCATTTTTCATATCTTTAAGGATGCCTCTGAGAAGATTGTTCCCTAGATTTATCTCTGATCTTTGTGATACTGTTGAATCCCGACTCAAAAAGGTGAAATCAGATTTAGGATTTTAGATGGAATTGATGAAGAATGATCTGGTCACCAAGAGCATGAGAGTTGTTGCTGGTATACCTCAGAATGTTGGTAATGAGGATGGCTATGAAGAATCTATTGAAGAATTTAAAACTACTAGATCTAGTGGTGATGACTGGAGGAACAGATCTAGTGAAGACAGAACTACTTTGTTGCCTAGATCTGTTGCTAGGTTTAGTAATTACTGAATGAAAGTTTCTACTTTCTCTGGTACTTTGAAGCCTGACAATTTGATTGATTGGATTGGTGAACTTGAAGATTTCTTTGAGCTAGAAGAAATTGAAGATCCTCTTCTGGTGAGATTAGCACAAACAAAGTTGAAAGGACATGCTGCTCTTTGGTGGAAAGAACAATAGAGATATCGAGAAGATGAAGGTGAAAAAAAGATCGATCGGTGGAGGTTGATGGTGACTAAGTTGAAAGCTAAGTTCATACCGGCTAACTATGAGCTTGACTTGTTTAAGAAAATGTAGAATCTGAAACAAAAGGATTTGTCTGTTGAAGATTATAATGAGGAGTTCTACAAACTTACTATTCAGTCTAGACACCAAGAGCTTGGTAAGGGAAATGTAGCTCAGTATGTGAATGGTTTGAGATTCAATATTCAGGATGAGCTCGGTATGCTAAAGATTGATTTTGTTGAAGATTCTTATCAGTATGCTCTAAAGGTAGAAGATAAGTTGAAGAGGAAACAACCTAGTAACTCCGAAGGGAAGGAAAAGATTGATCACTCAGTGAAGGATAAACTGACTAATGCAGAAGATGAATAGAAACCTATGGAACCAAAGAAGAAGACTGGTAGAGTTATCTTTAAGAGTACTTGCAATAACTATGGAGAGGAAGAACACCATTCTTTTGAGTGTAAAAAAAAGAAGGTTGACCGATGAACTGTTGTGATGAATGAGAACATTCAGAATGCACCTAAATTAGAGAACTTGCTGCTTCGGAAAACATTGCTCAATACAAAGAATGAACCTTGTCAGAGGAGTAACTTGTTTAGGACCCGATGCAAGACTCAAGGTAAACTCTGTGATGTTATTATTGATAGAGGAAGTATTGATAACCTTTTTGCTGAGGACCTGGTTCAGAAACTTGGTTTGAGTAGAATGAAGCATCCTTGTCCTTATAGGCTTCGCTGGTTACAAGATGTTCATGCTTTGGAAGTTAGAGAAAAATTCTTCATTAATTTTTAGATTGGCCAGTACAAAGATGTTGTGCTTTGTGACATTGTGAAGATGAATAGTTGTGATATATTTCTTGGTAAACCTTGGCAATATGGGTGCAGAGCTATTTATGACTGTGTCCAAAATGTGTTTACTATTCAAAAGGATGATAGGAAGTTTTCATTGATGCCTTTGATGGGTATAGCGCTCAGTAGGAGAAGCCTGAGTATTGGTAGCCGAGTTGAGATTATGGATCCAGAGAAAATGATCAGTATCGAGAATCAACCTGTACATTTTCAAGAAAAGACTTGAAGAGATAGAGGAAACTAAAGTGGAAGAATTTGCAAGAAGAAAATGTGGAGGACTTGTATGTGAAGAACCAGTTTAGGATTTATGTGCTGAATCCTGAAAGATGTTCTTCTCACATATGAACATCTTTTGGAACTTGGGGTGTCTGATGCAGGGGCATCCAAGGTTAAGGCAGGGCATTTTGTGTCCTTAGTGAAACTGCATGGAGTGTTAGTGTTTTGGTTGGTGTTACTTGGTCATGTATGTGATGCTTGGTCAACACTAGTGCTCAATGATGCCTGGTGTACTTGGTGATTTTACTGTCGCTCAGTAGTTTTAGCTTACCGACTAGAGTTCTGTGAGATTTGTTGAGCTGAATTGCTTAATTTATTATTGCTAGCCATTGTTATGGGGCTGACATGCTGAATTAAATGTTTGTATACATTTTTTAGCCAAGTTGTATGGCATTTAATTATTTGTTTTGGGGAGTTGAGGGTTTCATCTTATCAACTTCTTGCTGATTGTAAGAATTTGCAAATAGCAAAGATTGAACCAAAGATCTAGAGGTTGAAGAAAAGCACAAGAGAGATAATATGAATGCAATGATGGATATTGAATTGATCCAATGAATTCACCTTGATTGATTTATGAATGTTTTGAAATGATTACATAATAGGCCTCCTTATATAGGAAAGGTGATAAGAGAGAAAGATAAGGAGTTGATAAGTTGTCACCTATGTTAGGTGTAATCACATGTCCACCAAATTTTGATCATCCTCCATTATGCAATAAAGTATGTGCAATGGATTAGGATGATAATGTGATAAGAGCACGAAAGGTGGATCTCACACACAATCAGGTATGTGATGACAACTATCACACCTAAAGTGGAATTTCTCCTACACCATGTTCTTAATAGATGTGCACACTCCTAGGTGTCTCAATCAAAAACTACTATGCAATGCATTAACCTAAGTAAGATTAAGTAAAGTGTAATTAGGAATATTTAATTACACCAACACCCCCCCTTAAGTGCAACTTAGGTGAATGCACTTAAAATCACAATGCAAGATGGGTCTTAGCTACTAGGCCATGTTAGGTACCCATGTACAAAATACATGAAATGCATAACTCTCATAAAGTGGAGAAAGAGGGAAAACCTCATGGGAAAAACCCTCCCCCCAAAAGAGAGAAGAAAACAAGATGCATGGATGGATGGAGTAATCAAGACCCCCCAAGAACTACATACATCATGTATATACAAAGAATTATCCCCCCATAAGAAGGATAGTTGGAGACATAATATCCCCCCCATAATGTAGAAGCTCCCATGTTGATGAAGAGTACTTGAAAACAATAGATTAACCAATGCTTACAAGAAACATGTCTCCCCTTAGGAAGAAATAGATACTTCAAATGATGAAGAAGCCAATCCATCTGCAAATGGAATGAGGAAGAAGATGAAGGTCTCCATGCATGAATCTCTAAAGATAGAATAGGAATCTCCAAGCTCAAAGAATCTATCACCTCATGTGACAAATCAAGTGAAGAAGGAGAAGAATCAAGAACACCAATCTCCAAAGTAGGTGAAGAAGTATCCCCAACTATGATGAAACTGTCATCAAGGGAAAGAGAAACCCCCTCATGTATGTCTTCCAAATCTACATCATGAGAATCAACAAATGCTAAAGAGGCATCCAAGTAGTCATCACATTCTGCAAGATCTAAAACACTATAATCATCCTGTTGAATAGTAGAGCCCATGTCTGAAGAAACAGGATGTGGAGTAGGAAGATTAACACTTGTCTCAACAAAAAAATGATTCAAGTGCCCAAAGTTCTCCTTATAATTATCCCTTGGCAAAGGGATGGGTACATCATGAATATCATCATCATCATCAACAAAATGTGAAAAGGAATACAAGCGTGATGTATGATCAACAACTCCCATAGCTATGACATCTCTAGTCTCCATGTCCCTAATGTAGACAAAATGAGGAGTGAACTCAACAATTTTACCTTGTGCCCCATGTGTAATTTGATAAATAGAGAGGAGATTAGTGGTCAAGGATAGTACACAAAGAACATCATTAAATGTCCCCTCTCCCATAGGAATAGAACCTTTCCCACAAACTCTCATGAATGTGTTGTTACCCATCAAAATATTAGGAGAATTACAAGGCTTAATAGAAGAAAAAATATCCATAGAAGATGCCATATGATGTGATGCACCTGAATGAAGAAGCCATTTACCTTGCTCAAGATGTGTGGAAGCCAAGAGTGCTTGTCCTTTACCTTTATCTTTGGATGATGATGGAGATGTAGAAGCTTCCAATTGTGTAGAAGGAGTAGACACTGATGAGAGAAACTTAAGGTTGTGTTTCTGAATAATGTGAGTTAGCTCATCAATATTCTTTTGAAAACACTTATGCTCATCATGTCCTAACTTTTGACAATATGCACATTTATCTCTCTTTCTTCTAGATGATTCCTCTCTTGAAGAGGACTTGGATTCAGTAGTATTGTGTGAAGAAGATTCATTACCTTTGTCATGAAGCTTAGGATCCTTATGTTGTTTCTTTCCTTTTCCATTAGAAGCCTTTGAAGTAGACTCACTTGCAATCAGTATTTTATGTGTGGAAGGCTTCAATTGGCCCATGTGTACCAACTTTGCTTGTTCCCTTGTGAGGTGCGCTACAAATTCATCAAGAGAGGGCAATTTGTATGCAGTACCAAGAGCATCCATAGTAGCATAGAATGTAGAAACAAAGATAGAATAATCAGGACCAAGCTTGGAAAGAATAGAAAAGATTAATTGTTCATCCCTTTTAATAATGCCACATGAAGAAAGCTCCAATCTAATAGAATTGAACTTAGAGAAAAAGTATTGAATATTGTCAAAATCACTAGGATTTAGACCTATGAGATCATTCTCTAATATAAATTTTCTCATTCTATCATGTTACCAAAGAGTCCTTCCAATATGACCCAAGCATCATGAGGATGTGTGTAAGATGCAATATGAAAGTGCAAGTCACGAGAGATGGATGATCTACGAGAGCCAAGTGCTTTATCCCTTCGATCAAACCATTTTCATCTTTTTGCAACACCTGTTTGAGATTTTTGATCCTGCCCAAGAGTCATTCTAAGCAATCCAAGACTCAACAAATGATCACTTAAAGATACTTTCCATTCATGGTAGTTATATGGAGTGAGGATTTTAACCTTTGAATTATCCATATTGCAACCAAATAATGACTGATAACTACTGATAACTCTTTCAAATGACTCATGCAAATTAGAAAACTAAAATCCAAGGATTAACCAAGTGCAAGTATAGCCCCAAAATGACCTATTTTTGAAAGTGATGTCTACCCAAAATCATAAAAATCTAATTGCAGATCTGGAAAGTAGATGAAAAAGCATGCACTTTTTAAAAAAAATTCACCTCAAAATGTTACCGTATGTGCCCAAACGAAGCCCTGTAAGTTGCAGAAATCAAGAACAGAGAGGAATAGTCAACAGGATCTACAATTTCTAACAAATCAAGCCACCAAAATGCAAAATCAGCACCACCACTAGAAAGTTTAGGAAATTCTACCCAATTTAAAAAAAAATTGCACCTAATTTGGGGCCCGGATGACCAATTTATGGCCTCCCAAAGTCAGACTATCAAATCAAAACTACATATGGTGAAGGAAGAGAATTTTTTAACTCTGCTGATGTCAGCAATTCATGGGGTTAAATTTGACGGTCATATGGCCGTAAAAAAAAACCCAATTTGCCCTAGTTTGATGGCTAGATGGCCATCAATTTTACGGTCATGAAAAATGTGACATCAGCAAAAAAAAGCCCACGTGCTGATGTGGCAGGTGAGGTGGCCAACCATATGGTGACGTTAGCACTGTACTTGCTGATAAGGAAGGGTGATGTGTCTATTATGATGTGGATCTAGTTTTCCACGTGGCTCATTCTGTGTGTCACAGTCTATCTAGGTGGTGGTCTGTTTGGCCTCTGCGTGGGGCCTGAGGTGTGCGGACCCGAGGTGCCGATTGTGCATCCGCGTGGCACTGGCACTGACTGGACCAGAGGTGGTAGATCTATGCCTGGGTAGTGGCACAGTGGACTGACCGCTCGGCGGGGGGGGCACGTTGGATGTCCTGCCACTGCATTGGACCCACGTTGGAGCTACATTGGAGCGCAGAGGAGGAGCGGTGATGTGAAGAGAAGCGGTGGCAGGGATGTGGGATTTTAATCCCACATTGCCTGCTCTTTAGGCTTCTTAGCCTCTTTTATATGTAAAGCCCCCAAACATAAAACAAAGAACAGTGCAGGCTATGCGTGTCACTTGAGCACTGGTCAAGGCGTGTTGTGATGTGACTTGTCATGGTCTCTGATAAACAAAGAATATTCTCTATGAAATATAGAGATTCTAGGGCTTGTGGGCATGTACCAAGCCCAAAAATTTTACAGGAAAAAAATATTCTGAAAAAAATATAGAATTTAAAATTTTTATTTTTTTTTTTCAAATTCCTACCGCAGAGGTGCAGATCAGGCCGTATGGCTCGATTTACAAAAAAAAATTGCTTCGATTTTCACTTTCGCTAGATATGGGAAAGTTTATAGTCGATTTCAATTGAAACAGCCTCCTGAACGCAATGGTGAGGTCAGATCTGCTCCAAGATGCCTCTATTGCATGCTAGCTCTCAGATCTAAGATTTGGACCTTCAAAACTTGCATCAAGATCTCTTCAAATCAACTGATCTAAACACTCCAATGGCTCTAATACCATGTAAGAATTTGTAAATAGCAAAGATTGAACCAAGGATCTAGAGGTTGAAGAAAAGAACAAGAGAGATAATATGAATGCAATGATGGATATTGAATTGATGCAATGAATTCACCTTGATTGATTTATGAATGTTGTGAAATGATTACATAATAGGCCTCCTTATATAGGAAAGGAAATAAGAGAGAAAGATAAGGAGCTGATAAGCTATCACCTATGCTAGGTGTAATCACATGTCCACCAAATGTGGATCATCCTCCATTATGCAATAAAGTATGTGTAATGGATTAGGATGATAATGTGATAAGAGCATGAAAGGAGAATCTCACACACAATGAGGTATGTGATGAAAACTATCACACCTAAAGTGGAATTTCTCCTACACCGTGTGCTTAATAGATGTGCACACTCCTAGGTGTCTCAATCACAAACTACTATGCAATGCATTAACCTAAGTAAGATTAAGTAAAGTATAATTAGGAATATTTAATTACACCAACACTGATGATTAGTATTTAAGGAGTTCTTGGGTAGATGTTTAGGGATAGATTTTGGGGCACTTAGACAAGAGAAAAGATCAAAATATTAGATGTGAAGCTTGAGAGAAAAGTCATGGAAAAGTTCTTGATGATCTTGCAGATCGGATTGTAATCTAATAGTTGTTTGTAGCAGAGCTAGGGGTTTGCATTCTTGGGAATAAGGAGATTTCTTGGAGGCTTGTGAGCTCAAGTTTAGATCTACCTTAGGGTTTCCATCAGCTTTTGATTATCTTTAGAGCTAAACTAACTGAGATTGTATTGGACCTGGTTGTGGATCTTGTAGAATTGTTTTCTGATTGTAATTGGCCCTAACTCAGAAGGTCTTACTACCAGGCATGTTAATGCAAATCATTGTTAAATAATTACTTTGTGTTGCATTATTGAGTAATCCGCTATGTAATTCTATTGGCTGCAAGGGTTGGATTGTCCTTCATTGTATCCACCTACCTTGACAGCATTAGGTGGTATCGGAGTGAGAGTTTGATCTTGTTGAAGTAGAAGGTTGACCTAGAAAGGTTGATCTTGCAAATTTGATCTTGTTAGTGAAAATATTGTGTGCAATCTAGATTGCAGATCTAAAGCATTGAACTTTTGAAATTGTGCCCTAGTTGTTTGCAAGATTGCAGGTTGACATCTGACTCGTTACAACATGGAAATTATCAGAAGGTGGTCGGTGAGGGTTTTTTGCAGAGGTTTTTTCATATATTTAAGGATTCCTCTAAGAAGATTGGATGCTAGAGTTATCTCTAATCTTTGTGATACTGTTGAATCCCAAATCATAGAGAAGGTGAAATCAGATTTCAGATATGAGATGGAATTGATGAAGAATGATATGGTCATCGAGATCATGAGAACTGTTGTTGGTATACCTCTGAATGTTGGTACTCAGGATGGCTATGAAGAAGTTGCTAAAGAATTTGAAACTGTTGGATCTAGTGGTGATGACTAGAGGAACAGATCTAGTGAAGACAGAACTGCTCGGTTGCCTAGATCTATTGCTTGATTTAGTAATTACCAAATGGAAGTTTCTACTTTCTTTGTTACTTTGAAGCCAAAAAATTTGATTGATTGGATTGGTGAACTTGAAGATTTCTTTGAGCTAGAAGAAATTGAAGATCCTCTTTGGGTGAGATTAGCACAGATAAAGTTGAAAGTACATGCTGCTCTTTGGTGAAAATAACTATAGAGAGACCGAGAAGATGAAGGTGAAACAAAGATCAATCGGTGGAGGTTGATGGTGACTAAGTTGAAAGCTAAGTTCATACCGGCTAACTATGAGTTTGACTTGTTTAAGAAAACACAGAATCTGAAACAAAAGGATTTGTTTTTTAAAGATTATATCAAGGATTTCTACAAACTTACTACTTGGTCTCAACATCAAGAGCTTGGTAAGGAAAAGGTAGCTTGATATGTGAATGGTATGAGATTCAATATTCAGGATGAGCTTGGTATGGTGAAGATTGATTCTATTGAAGATGCTTATCAGTATGCTCTAAGGGTAGAAGATAAATTGAAGAGGAAACAACCTAGTAACTCTTGAGGGAAGGAAAAGATTGATCACTCGCTGAAGGATAAACTAATTGATGCAGAAGATGAACAAAAAGATGTCAAACCAAAGAAGAAGATAGGTAGAGTTATCTTTAAGGGTACTTGCTATAACTGTGGAGAGGAAGGACACCGTTCTTTTGAGTGTACACAGAAGAAGGTTGACCAATGAACTATTGTGATGAATGAGAACATTCAAAATGCACTTAAATAAGAGAACTTGCTACTTCATCAAACATTGCTCAGTTCAAAGAATGAACCTTGTCAGAGGATTAACTTGTTTAGGACTTGATGCAAGACTAAAGGTAAACTCTATGATGTTATTTTTGATAGTGGAAGTACTAATAACCTTGTTGCTGAGGACATAGTTCAAAAACTTGGTTTGAGTAGAATGAAGCATCCTTTTCCTTATAGGCTTGGCTGGTTACAAGATGTTCATGCTTTGGAAGTTAGAGAACAATGCTTCATTGATGTTCAGATTGGCCAGTACAAGGATCTTGTGCTTTGTGACATTGTGAAGATGAATAGTTGTGATATATTGCTTGGTAGACCTTGACAATATGATTGCAGACCTATTTATGACTATGTCTGGAATGTGTTTACTATTTGGAAGGATGACAGGAAGTTTTCACTGATGCCTTTGATGGATACAATCCTCGGTAGGAGAAGACTAAGTATTGGTAGTCAATTTAAGATTGTGGATCCAGAGAAAATGAATGCTCAATATGGAGAACCAACCTGTACATTGTCAAGAAAAGACTTGAAATGATAGAGGAAACTAAAGTGGAAGACTTTGCAAGTAGAAAAGGTCGAGGACTTGTATGTGAAAAACCAATTCAGAATTTATTTGTTGAATCCTGAAAGATGTTATTCTCACATATGAACATCTTTTGGAACCTGGGGTGTCTGATACAAGGACATCCAAGGTTAAGGTAGGGTATTTTTTATCCTCAATGAAACTGCATGGAGTGTTAGTATTTTGGCCGGTGTTACTCGGTCATGCCTGCAATGCACAGTTGACACTGGTGCTCGGCAATGCCTGCATGCTCGGTGATTTTACTATCGCTCGGTAGTTCTGGCTTACCGACTAGAGTTTTGTGTTATTTATTGAGCCAACTTGGTGAATTTATTGTTGGTAGCCATTGTTATGGGGCTAATATGCTGAATTAAATATTTGTATACATTTGTAAGCCGACTTGTATGACATTTAATTATTTGTTTTTGGGAGTTAAGGGGTTTATCTTGCCGACTTGTGGCTGATGATTAGTATTTAAGGAGTGCTTTGGTAGATGTTTAGGGATAGATTTTGGGGGACTTAGATAAGAGAGAAGATCTAAATATCAGATGTGAAGCTTGAGAGTGAAGTTGTGGAAAAGTTCTTGATGATCTTGCAGATCGGATTGTAATCTGATATTCTTTTGTAGCAGAGCTAGGGGTTTGCATACTTGGGAATAAGGAGATTTCTTGGAGGCTTATGAGCTCAAGTTTAGATCTTCCTTAGGGTTTCCATCAGCTTTTGATTGCCTTCAGAGCTGAACTAACTGAGATTGTATTGGATCTAGTTAGGGATCTTACATAATTGTTTTCTAATTGTAATTGGCCCTAACCTGAAAGGCCTTAAAGTTGGGCATGTTAATGAAAATCAGTGTTAAAAATTTAGTTTGTGTTGCATTGTTGAGTAATCTGCTATGTAATTCTATTCGCTACAAGGTTTGGACTGTCCTTCATTGGATCTACCTATCTTGACTGCATCACTTAGAATTATTTAATTCTCCATGTCGGCCTCTAGATCTACATAGGAGAATACAACAAAAGATACCAACATTAAATGAACCAAGTCGGCCAACCAAATCACCAAGAACTCTAGTCGGTAAACTAGAACTACCTAGTGCCAGAGAAACAACTGAGTGCCAACAAAACAATTGACCAAGCCAAGCAATACCAAGCAACACAGGAATTGTCGAGCACCAATTCCACTAAGCACAAGAGGTATCACTAATTTCCTTCAGTGACCGAGCTTTCTTCAATAACCAAGACCATCAGTTAAAGATGCAACCGAGTACCACAGAACCAAAACAACATACCTCCATGCAGATTCACCAAGTACCCTAGAATTCCCCTGCATCATGATTTCACTACTTGTGATGACCTAACCTCTACAATAAAAAAATGTCTCCACAAAATTGGAAAAAGAGTGGTTGAATTGGCATCTATATTCCCTCTGACTCCTGAGTCACAAAAGAGGGAAACTAAATTGATGCACCTATCTCAAAATTACAAAGTAAGTTTTCACGTAATTTTTAATTATAACAAAAGTTCAATAATAGTTTTTATGTTATACTAGTCTTTTTATGTCATTAAAAGATAAGCGGATGTGTTGCTTTTACAACTTTTTTATGTAATTTTGATCATCATGGCCATGATGAGGGTAATGTAGCTGGTTCAGGTAGATAGCATGTTGGAATATTTTTTTTTTTACTCTCTAACAATATTGTCCATGCTAATCACTACTTTTATTATTCTCTAACAATCTTATTTTTCAACATGTGTCAATGATCATTTACTATCACCACCTCATATGATGGCAGGCTCAGATGTATTGCATCCTACAATATCGACAACATGTAGCATGGCCACAGATGCCACGGCACCACCTACTTGTACACATATTTTATTTTCTCTATCATTATATATATGTTTATTTCCCTTGAAGTATTATTTCTTAGGGGCATTTTGAAATGGATTCAATTTATCCAATAGGAGATGCATCACTTGACAATGAATTTCCTAGATGTACTCGTATTCCTAGTATAAGAAGAGTGAAGGATTGCATATTGATTGTGAGTGACGAAGCAGTTTCCTTGAAAATAGAAAAACTCCCAGGTACTTTAAAGATTGGACCTTACTTTTACTATACTATCATATGTTAATTACACCTTTCATTCAATATGAGAAGCTTGCATCTATTGTATTCTTATTTTATACTATTATATCCTTCGACTAATGATCCCATGATCTTATTTTGGACAGAATAATGTTTTTTATGGTAAACTTAGTGATGAGTGTTTGCGGATATTCGGGCCCACCATTTGTATATGGTGGAACATCATATCTAAACTAAAACCCCAATCCACTATTTTGATTTCATATCATTTCTAGGATAGTTATCATTACATCCATTTCTTAAACTATATTAAAGGTAATTTCACTTCATTTTTTAATCTAACACTATTTTTTTCTAAAAAGGTGGAAAACCTAAGATATAAAGTTAAAGGATGCTCTCGTACAAAGTATGACAACTTATTCTAGACCTCATGCATTTGAGAAGGGTAGGCTCCTTCAGAAAGTCAAGTTATGTTTGAGGTCTATTAGGGACCAATACAGGTGTACATTATCCAAAAACCCAAAGTACCAGTGCCCCCCTTGCATTCCTGATTTAGAGTGGCAAAAACTTATTTTGGATGCGAACGAGAAAAATGAAATAAAAAAAGGAAATAGACCACCAGACAACAGAAGAAGGTATGTGATACGGTTAAGAATGTAATTGTGTACTAAATACTCTTCATATTTATATGAACTAACCGATTTCAATCTCTTCATAGATTGTCTAACACATCAAAGGCAACAAAGGCAAGATTACAAAAGCACGGGCAACACAAGCTAGGCTCTGGTGGTTATTCCAAACTTGTTGCATGAGTTGTAAGTGTTAATATTGTCAGAATTAAATGAGGAAAAATCCAATCTATAGATGGATTTTAACACTGAAAATAATAATTTGATCTTTATAATATTTATTTATAATTTTCAATCTTTTATGTTTTGATGAAACAATGAAATAAAATTTGATGATACCAAGCAAAAATGCAAGGCGCAGAGTTCAATATAAGTCTCACAGAAGAGAACAAGAGAATTGGCTTCCAACAAGGCTATAAAATAGTGATAGAAAGAATAAGAAGTGCACAAGGTTCTACTGATGGATCCATCACAATAAGTAAGCTAAATAGATGATATTTCAAATTTAATTATTTACCAGTTAATTTATTTGATGTTAAGTTCCAACATAAAGTGAGTAAAATTTTTTTAAGTAAGAAAACAATGATAACATAAATGCATATGCAATTGAAATGCAGCCTGTCGATTCTGGCCATACACAACCTATGTGTGATGAGGACAATGAGGATGTGCATCAGAGTGATGGAGGTATACATTTTCTATTCAATTTTTTATATGTAACTATTAATACAAGTAAACATCTTAAATAGATTGGTTCAATAATACAAATTTAATTACAATTGGTGTTTGGATTAATGTAACAATTTGAATTGCAGTTTTAGAGAGTGTAGAGGCCACTGTTAATGAGTAGGTTGAGGTTGAGTTTGAGGTTGAGGGTGAGGCTAGACAAACTAATCTTGATGTTGATGATGTGACTAGATCATGTAAAGAGCTATACGATTATTATGGCCTTTAAAGTACTGAAATACTTTAAAATGTTTTTAATTATAATAAATTTTTTTTAATTTAACCCTTTTATATGTTATTACAGATGACCCCCCTTTGCATCAACAGAGAACTAGGTGTGCATTGAGATCTAATGATAGGGGATATGATCATGATGATATTGATGCTCCTCTTAGCGATTACTTCTTAAAAACAAGAAATCAAAAGGAAAAAAAGAAATGATTGTCATCTATGCACCTTAATTGATAATGACTGATTTTTATATGCAAATGAATTTAATTATGTGCTATTGAATGTTCATAAATTTTATAATTTGTTAATGAATGTTATCGTGTGTTAAAATTAATGAATGTTACATTTTATTAATGTGTTAATGAATGTTATCATGTGATAATTAATGAATTTTACATTTTATTAATGGATGAAATAATGAATGAATGTGAGATATTAACAAGGAATTTAGAGTGATGTTAACGGGGGTGGGGCCAAATGACCTTCCACCTTCACGTGGTTGTCCCTGTTTAATACAGAATATAAAACTATTCTTGAAACAAAGTGAAGCTCAATAAGGTTGTTCCTTATATAGGGTCTCAAGTGTAGCCTTTATCCCACTCTCAACATTGCAAGGCTTCAAGTGGTATTTTGAGATTGGTTTCCCCATCTCCCACTGACCCAAGTTCCTACCAAAGGAACCCAAGTCAAACCCAAGGGAGAAAAAAAGTAGAACCGGAACCCAACCTCAAATAAAGAACCGTATAACTTAGCTTTTTTCTAATTAAAGTTTATTTCTAAATTGTTCTCCAATTCCAACCTAGTTTCAAGGATCACCACCCATGACTTGGTTAAGATGATGAATTCTATCAATGCCTTTATTACCAAGGAATCACCACCCACCATTAATTAATATTAATGATCATTGTTTCCTAAAGGTAATCATTGTTTGTGTATGTTGATCACCCAAGTCTTTGGCTATGATTTGCATGCTATGAGGTTTGTCAAAAGTGGGAGAATGACATGCTAGTTGGATTATAACATATTGTCACGTACACCATGAATAACACAAATGATTAAACAGGAAGAGAGGACCACCTAAAACATCTTATGGTCAGTCTATATCACATTGAGAAACAACATCAAGACTCAAGAATCAAAACAAGCAAAGAATGAATGTGAAGCTTACATAGGTAAACACAAATTTAACTCTGGAAATTATTCAATCTAGCCAATTCACCTGTACTAGAACTCAATGAATTCAGGATACATCAAATAGAAGAAAAGTTTCTTCAAGACCATGAATGATCAACAACATTCCATGATGCTATTTAAAATACTTTACATCAGAAAACAAAACACTAATCAATATTATCATTAAGCCATAAAATATGTCTTTAAAGTTTAGAAGCATCACAAAAACTTTCAAGAAACATAGTACTATCCAAAAAAAATACCCTCCTAATGGTTCATATTTTCTAACAATACTCTTACCAAAAATTTCACAAATTTTCAATATTCCCTATCCTATTCTTGACTGTGAATAGTTCTCCTTAAGAAACTCCCCTATACACCTAGAACACAAGAAACTAATCTTCTCTAATAAGCCTATCCAACCGGTTTACAACAGTCATGTAACTAGTAACAGTTAGTTATTAACTATTTGGCTTAGTTTGGAATTGGCCTTCTCTCGTTGGTGCTTTACAATGCTTTTAATCATTATGATGATGTTGATGTTGATGTCTATAATTTATTTCACTTACTAATGCTTGCCTAGATTGAATTTTGAATTGCCAGACTAGAGAACGCTTTAAAAGTTTAGGGTTTGTTCTACATGATACTCTTTGTTACAGTAAACATATTTTTGATGCTGGGCAACCCATTGCAGAAAATCATCCACATATGAAATTTAATGTTGTAAATCTTGGCATTGTTAATGTTATTACTTTCCGTCATGTTTCATATTTGTGAAAATGTTTCTTAGCACTATCTTCTTTTTCAATTCCTATATTTGTATCTTTTTAGATCATTAACATAAGCATTACATGTCTTTGTTCAAAGTCTATTCTCACACTATATTATATCTTATTCTAATTGAGGATTTTAATTGGGAAAATTTGTGTTTAATAAAATGGAAGTGGTCTCAATAACATAGAGATATAAAAAGAAAATAAATATAGAGTTTAGCCCAAGAATTGTGGAATATGGTTTTTGTCATTTCTATACACATTGTTGATTTCATTGTGTTGCACTATGCATATTGCATGGTGCACGAATAATGACTAGATGCAAATAGTTTTTAAATTTTCAATTAAAATATACTTTGTACAAAGTCAACCTACAAAGTAAGTACAAACTTCCAAGAAATTTGATGTATCCAATTACTCTTGTTGCTATGAAGATAGCTACAAGAAGTTGTAGAGCTTGATGATGAAGTTGTTGGGTCAAAGTCTCTCTTAAGTCTTTCAACCAGATCACTTTCCTTTGAGTGCAAGTGCTAGCATTAATTAGGTTGAACGTTTCATTTTATAGAAAGCTTGTTTTCTTTACAAATGAGTTAGAATGCCTCTATGTTCTTGTCACTGGGATTAAAGGTCTTATTACAATGTTCTTTGTTGTGAGGCAGGAGGTCAATCTTCATTATCTTCATTGTGGGGGACAATGAAGATTTATTTGACAAATATTAGGTCTTCTTTAGTATCTTATAATAACATGCTAAAATGATAAAGGTGTTATTTGCATTTAATTTGCCAATTACTAATAGATTAAGCATATTATTACTATGCTTAATGTTCCATTTAAATACATTTAAGACAAAAAAAATTTACAAAACTGAACCAATGGCATGTTTACAAAAAAGGTCTAATAGAACTCCCAACAATTCTTAAACATACTTTATCTGATATGATGAATTCTTAAACAATTAAGGTTGGAGTAGACATAGTTATCATACAATTTTTTGTGTGGTACAAGGAAGATTTGGCTAGGTAAAATCTTCCTTCATGCGAGTAGTCTACATAATTAGACCTTTATTAACAATTCATCATATCAGATAAAGTATGTTAAACAATTGTTGGGACTGGTCCTTTGGTGTGTATTAAACATAATAGAATTTTCAGCATATTATTATCATTCTATTTCTTTGTTGTAAACATGCCATTGGTTCAGTTTTGTATTTTTTTTTATGTGTTAGATGCATTTTTCTAAACCAATTGTTAAACAAGAAAGCAATAGTAGTAAGGAGTCTTGTTCTGAGTAGATTGATGAAGATCATGCACCTCAAAAACCAATTCATAAGGTACCAATCATGTTTTCTATTCACTTATATTTTTGGATTGGTAAATCTCCTTAGTTTCGTGTCCTTTATTTTGATTACTATGGATGAGATATATGTTACGATTAAAAAGGCAGAAATAACAATTACATACAAATATAAAAAATATCAGAAAAAAATAAACCACACTGAAGAGAACATAAGACACAAATATTTAACATGGTTCACCCAATCCCTGGGCTACGTCCACCAACAATGAGTCCAATATTTTATTATCTAGTGATTACAACCTGATTACAATCTGTAATCCCTTACAACTCAATTCTATCCCAAGTACTAAAATCATACATCATAATGAAATCCCTAGCCCTAAGCCAATATAACAAGCCTTATGTCGGTTAACAAGTTAACCCTAAAATACTTGATGAGTCAACCTAGGGAAATGTTTGACATGTCAACTCAAAAATGCCTGACGAGTGAACCCCACGATGAATGAAAAGTGTGCAGTACTTTCCTGGATATTACTTTCCTGATCAGTCACCACAAGCTAACAATCTCCCACTTGGGGACTGATTAGACTCCACACCAAACAAAAATCTCCCACTTGGAGACTGATCATGTAGGTAAACCGCTACCCTATGAGGCTCCCACTAGATCCAACCACCCTAGACTCAATTGTCCTTTTATTCTGTTCAGTCTAGTAGACCAACCGAAGTTGAACAGGAGTTCAAATTCTCCATTGTTACTACCTTTGTAAACATATCTGCTAGATTATCATCTATATGTATCTTTTCCAGCTTTAACTACCCATCATCCAAAACTGACCAAATGAAATGGTACCACAACTATATGTGTTTTGTCTTTGAGTGCAAAGAAGAATTCTTCACAAGATGAATGACACTTTGGCTATCTGTATGCAGAAAATTACCCATCTGAGGATGTCCCGATTCTTCCATGAAGAATTGAAGCCATATCATCTCCTTGGCTGCCTCTATAGCAACAACATACTCTGCATCTGTAGTGGATAAAGCAACCACCTTTTGTAGTCGATAAATCCAACTCACTGTTGTCCCACCAATAGTAAATACATAACCTATAGTACTCCTCCTACTATCTATATCTCATGCCAAATCAGAGTCAACATAGCCTTGTATAGTAGTAGTAGAAACCCCAAAGTGTAAACACTTACTGGATGTACCTCTCAAATATCTAAGAATCCATTTGACTGCATTCCAATGCTCAATACCAGGGTTACTCATATATCGGCTAACGACTACCATGGCGTGTGCAATATCTAGCCTAGTACATACCATAGCATACATTAAGCTCCCTACAACTGAAGCATAAGGTACCTTAGACATTTTAGTCTCTTCTTCTAGTGTATTGGGACACATATCCTTAGTCAATTTCAAATGACTAGGCAAAGGTGTGCTGACAGCTTTGGCATTCTCTATAGAGAAACATTGCAACACCTTCTCAATATAATCAGCCTGAGATAGAGACAATTTCCTATTTTTCCTATCTCTGCAAATTTTCATACCAAGGATTTGTTTTTCTACCCCCAAATCCTTCATAGAAAATGAATGTGCTAACTGTTGTTTCAACTCCTTAATGTGATCCATGTTAGACCCAGCTACAAGCATATCATCAACATGTAAACATAAAATAATGTAGCTATCATCATCCAACCTCTTAAAATAAACACAATGGTCAAAATGACACCGACTATATCCATGCTCATTCATAAAAGTGTCAAATTTAATATACCATTGCTGAGGTGCTTGCTTCAAGCCATATAAACTTTTTTGCAATTTGCACACTAAACTCTCCTTCCCCTTGACCTCAAATCCATATGGTTGTACCATATATATTTCTTCATTCAAATCACCATGAAGAAAGGTTTTTTTAACATCAAGCTTCTCTAAATACAAATCTTCAGTAGCTACAATACTTAAAATAGTACGAATAGAAGTCATTTTAAAAACTGGAGAAAATATCTCATCAAAATCAATACCCTTTTTCTATGCAAATCCTTTTACAACTAACCTGGCTTTAAATATTTTCTTACCTCCATCTTCTTCTTTGAACCTATAAACCCATTTATTCTACGAAGCCCGTTTACCTACAGGTAACTTACATAAATCCCAAGTCTGATTTTTTTATCAAGGAGTACATTTCATCTGTCATTGCAGACTCCCACTGAAGCTTTGTAGCCACCTACATAGCTTCATTATAACATTCAAGTTCACTAGCATTAGTTAATAAGATAGGATACAAAGAAGGGGGAAATCTATCGAGAGGTCTACTTAGCCTTGTTGACCGTCTAACATTCACTGGGGTGTGTGGTATTTTTTTTTGTTGTTGCAGAGCATAAGGAACTACTGGAACATCAACTTTTGGAGTATCATCCAGTATTACATAGTCATTTTTTTTCTTCTCATGCTGCTGCAACAAATCTTTGTACAATACTTTCTCATTGAATATGACATCCCTACTTCTTACAATTTTATGATTTTCAAAATCCCAAAGCCTATAACCAAATTCATCAATGCCATATCCAACAAATATACATTTCTTAGATTTAGCTTCTAGCTTGGTCCTATTTTCAGAATCTATATGTGCAAAGGCTTCACAATCAAAGGTTTTGAGAAAAGAATAACTCACCTTCTTACCTGCCCATGCTTCCTCTGGAATACCACAACCCAAGGGAGTAGAGGGGCCTCTATTTATCAAATATACAAAAATATTTATAGCCTCTTCCCACATGTTTAGGGAAATCCCAACATGCAACCTCATGCTCCTAGCATGCTCCATTATTGTCCCATTCATGCGTTCAGCCACTCCATTTTCCTATGGAGTCCTTGGAACTATTTTGTGTCTATGAATACCAGTAAAGGCAAAATAATCTTCAAATTCTTTGCTACAATACTCACCACCATTATCAAATCTAAGACATTTCAATCTTTTACCAGTCTCATTCTCAACCAAGCATTTCCATTTCTTAAAAGTTTGAAATACATCAGATTTCTATCTAAGGAAATAAATCCATAATTTTCTTGTTGCATCATCTATAAATGTAACATAATACAGAGAGCCACCATGGGAAGATACCTGAGCTGGTCCCCATACATCTGTATGCACAAGCTCTAATCACTCATTTTTCTTTTCCTTCCCACTCTTCACAAAACTAACTCTCTTTTATTTTCCATAAACACAACTTTCACAGAAATCCATATTAAAAGATTTCAAACTAGGTAAAACTTTCTTTGAATGAATTAATTTCATACCTTTTTCACTCATGTGCCCAAGTCTATTGTGCCATAGTGCTGTGTCAGAATCTACAGCAATGATTTGATGTTCTTGCTACTCAACTGCAGCCACTATTCCTGAACATTCATTGTCTTCTAAAATAATTAAAGTAGAAGGAACGATATGACCTGTACAAAGATATAAGGTGCCTACTTTCACACCTTTTTCTACTACTAAGGAACCTTTTGAAACCTTCCAATTTTTATCATTAAAGGTAACTGTGCAACCCTCATCAGCGAGTTGCCCTGCTGAAATTAAATTCCTACTCAGCCTTGGAACATGTCTTACCTCTTGTAGTAGCCAATGATTCCCATTGTGCAACTTAATCTTGATTTTCCTTTTTCCAACAATTTGATAGGGCTCATTATCTCCCAAATAAACTAGCCCAAAATATCCTTGGACATAATCAACAAAATAACCTCTATGGGGTGTAGCATGAAATGAAGCCCATGAATCTAACACCAATGAATCATCAACATTTTCTAAAGACAAGAGCAAAGCATCCTCTTCAGATTTGTTACTTATCACATTTGCCTCCTTGTTTCCATCATGTTTATCTCCTTGATCTTTCTTCTGAGACCAACAATCTTTCTTCTTATGACCTGGTTTTCCACAGTACTAGCAATCATTTGGCCCTTTGGATTCAAACCTCTTTCCCTTTGATTTTCCTCTTGATTTCCCATGATTTCTAGAGTTGTTTCCTCTATCTCTTGTTCTGCCTCTTCTTTCTGTGTTCAATACACTACCCGATGTGGATTCCCTTGAGCTTTTCCTATGAATTTCCTCACTCAATATAACACTAATAACATCATCAAACTTTAGGGTATTAGAACCAGAAATAGAATTACTAACAGCCATTACCAAGCCATTGCAGCTTTCTAGCAAAGAACACAAAATCAAGAGATCCCTAACCTCTTCGTCAAAAGTAATTTTAACTGAGGCTAATTGACTTGTAACTATATTAAACTCATTCAAATGATCAGCAACTGATCCACCTTCTACCATTTTCATATTAAATAAATTCTTCATAAGAAATACCTTGTTTGAAGCTGAAGGCTTTTCATACAACTTCGCTAGGGTTTCCATCAGAGTTTGAGTTGTTGTTGCTCCAGTAATATTGAATGCCACCAATTGTGCCATGCATAGATGAATACTCCCTAGTGCCTTCCTATCCAAAATATCCCATTCTTCCTAAGACATTGTTGCCTCTTTCTTGGATATTCCCTCTAATGGTCACCATAGATCCTTTTGATAGAGCTAGTCCTCCATTTGAATCTTCCATAACTGGAAGTTCTACCCATTAAACTTATCAACCTTCAGCCTACCCTCATCTTCCATTTCTCCCACTTAACCAAGAGACTCTCCCATTGACTCGTGAGACCTGCTTGAGAGAATAGATGAAAGAACGAATGAAATAACTTCGCTCTGATAATACTTGTTAGGATTAACAAGGCAGAAATAAAAATTACATACAAATATAACAAATATCAGAAAATAATAAACCACATAGAAGAGAACACAAGACACAAAGATTTAACGTGGTTCACCCAATCCTTGGGCTAGGTCCACCAACGACGAGTCCAATATTTTATTATCCAGTGATTACAACCTGATTACAATCTGTAATCCCTTACAGCTCAATTGTGCCACAAGTACTAAAATCATACATCATAATGAAATCCCTAACCCTAAGCCAATATAACAAGGGTTATGTCTATTAACAAGTTAACCCTAAAATACTTGACGAGTCAACCTAGGGAAATGTTTGATGTGTAAACTCAAAAATGCTTGATGATTCAACCCCACGATGAATGAAAAGTGTACAATACTTTCCTAGATAGTACTTTCTTGATTAGTCACCACAAGCTAACAATATATATCTTACATTTAACATTCAACTTCTTTACATTTAAGAACATGTAGTGTGTTTCCTGGGCATTTTACCAAATCAACTTTTAACATAAACCAAAAACACCAAACTGATTTCTTGCCCTTTCAACTTGACAAAATATTTGCATTTGACCAATAACTGCAAGCAACTAAATAATAAATCCACATACCTGTATATTTGTAAAATACCTAGAACATCAAAAATATGGCTAAGTGGTTGCCGCCATGATTTTTATCTACTGAATATGGGAAAAAAAAGCACTAAAGAGAATCATGTTTTGTTGTAGCTCAATATACTAAAAACCCTAGTGAAAACACAACTAAAATTCTATCAAAGTTGCACTCAAAATAAAAATCATGGCAGCAGCCACTTAGGGATCAAAATAGAGAAAATAAGTCAAAATCGTTCTTTGTCCTATTTCCTTTTAACAAAGTCTCAACTACCAATGATACAATACGTTTGATGCCCTAAGCTATCAATACAAATGGAACCTAGCTAGAAGCTCGCGGGCTATCCATTTGATAACCACAATCAACATTTCAAAAGAGTAAATCAATATCCTTGAGCACAACTACCAATAACATCAAATAATGGAGATAAAGCATAGGCTAGGGAACGACACTAGTAGAACGGGGTCATTTCAGAGAGCATCTCAGCAATATACAATGGTCATGCCAGTAATATCAACAAACGAGAACCCAAACATTTCAAAATAGTGAATGTTAAATGTAAGATATATATCTCATCCATAGATATATATCTTACATTTAACATTCAACTTTTTTTTGTCAAGTTGAAAGGGCAAGAAATCAGTTTTGTGTTTTCGGTGTATGTTAAAAAGTTGATTTTGTCAAATCCTCAGAAAACACACTACATGTTATAAAATGTAAAGAAGTTGAATTTTAAATGTAAGATATATATCTCATCCATAGTAATCAAAAGAAAGGACATGAAACTAAGGAGACTTACCAATCTAAAAATATAAGTGAATAGAAAACATGATTGGTACCTTATGAATTGGTTTTTGAGGTGTACAATCTTCATCAATTTCCTTAGAAGAAGACCCCTCCTCACAAAAAATGCATTTAACACAAAAAACAAATTTACAACTAAACCAATGGCATGTTTACAACAAAGGTCTAATAGAACTCCCAACAATTCTTAAACATACTTTATCTGATATGATGAATTCTTAAACAATTAAGGTTGGAGTAGACATAGTTATCACACAATTTTTTGTGTGGTACAAGGAAGATTTGGCTATTTCAAATCTTCCTTTGTGCTAGTAGTCTACAGAATTAAACCTTTATTAAAAATTCATCATATCAGATAAAGTATGTTTAAGAATTGTTGGGACTGGTCCTTTGGCATGTATTAAACATAATAGAATTTTTAGCATATTATTTTGTTGTAAACATGCCATTGGTTTAGTTTTGTAATTTCACTGTTGTATGAGTGGATTGTGCAGGAACAATTAACCTTAAACTAGGAGAAACTCCTCAACACATCTTTGAAACCATTGAATTTAATAATAAATGAAACCTAACACCAACACTATTCCTTCCATTGACTTCTACCAAGAATAAAGCATTTAATCCATTCAACATTACATATAATCATTAGACAGTTACATTTCCTAACTGTGTAGAGGAACAATCCTGACCAAAATGATCAAAAGTACTTTCACTGTTGCACAAGCTATTCCAAACTTCAAGTAAAATGAGCAATATGATATATCAAATCATTCATATTCATAGTAACCATTCAAAGGATCATTTTGTCAATGAACCCTCTAACTGTACCCCTGTGACAAAGAAAGGAAACCTCAAAATAGAGAAAGGAAACTTAGTAAAACCAGTCTATGTCATTGTTTGTGAGGGTATAGTCATGATAAGTGCCTCTCAAACCTCTCCAAACATGTAAGATTGTCTTTAAATACTTTATTGATCTCTTCTAATCATTAACCAGATCAAACCTACATTTGAATCCACACACAATAACCCAAAATGAAGCATTTTGTATCCTTTAATGAATCTCAGTCACTGGTAACGCATGGACAGTCAAACCAGTAGTCTCCAAAGCATTCAATAAGTGAATATGAATGTTTGAAAACTTTCCTCTCAACTTCCCCAACCACTCCTAATCGGTTAGAGGGGTTAGTTGAGTGTTTAGAAACTAAAAATTCTCATGCAACTCCAAAAATTTCACATACAAAATAAAATTAAATCCATTTATGAATTAAATCCAGTATGCCAAAGGACCAGTCCCAACAATTCTTAAACATACTTTATCTAATATGATGAGTTGTTAATAAAGGTCTAATTTACAATGGTTGTGCCAGTAATATCAACAAACGTGAATCCAAACATTTCAAAACAGTGAATTGATATCCTTGAGCACAAGCACCAATAACATCAAATAATGGAGATAAAGCACAAGCTAGGGCACGACACTATTAGAATGCAAACATTTCAATGAGCATTCATGATCAAATAAAATGCAATGCATTTGAAATTTGTGTTCGAATATGATGCTAGAGGCTCGAAAGATGTTACCCGTCAAAGATACTAATGAAAGATGAAGAAATCACTTACCTTCTCTCGCACTCAGCTTTCACGAAGGAAGATTTGATAGCCAAATCTTCCTTGTAACACATGAAGAACATGCCATAGGTTCAGTTTTGAAAATTTGTTTTTGTGTTAAATGCATTTAAATGGAACATTAAACATAGTAATAATATGCTTAATCTATTAGTAATTGGTAGATTAAATGCAGATAACACCTTTATCAGTTTATCATGTTATTATAAGATACTAAAGAAGAACTGCTATTTTTCAGACAAATCTTCAAATTACAGCGCACCTAGCAGTCTACAGAATTAGACAAAGCTACAGATAGAGGTCTAATTTTGTAGATTGCTAGATCAAATCTTCCTTTGTACTAGCAGTCTACAGAATTAGACCTTTATTTTAAATACATTTAACACAAAAAAAAAATTACAAAACTGAACCAATGGCATGTTTACAACAAAAAAATATAATGATAATAATATGCTGAAAATTATATTCTATTTAATACAAACCAAAGGACCAGTCCCACTAATTCTTAAACATACTTTATCTAATATGCTAAATTCTTAAACAATTAAGGTTGGAGTAGACATAGTTATCACACAGTTTTTTTTGTGGTACAAGGAAGATTTGGCTAGGTCAAATCTTCCTTCATGCTAGCAGTCTACAGAATTAGACCTTTATTAACAATTCATCATATCGAATAAAGTATGTTTAAGAATTGTTGGGACTAGTCCTTTGGCGTGTATTAAATAGAATAAAATTTTTAGCATATTATTATCATTCTATTTTTTTGTTGTAAAAATGTCATTGGTTCAGTTCTATAATTTTTTTTTGTGTTAAATGTATTTTTCCATACCAATTGTTAAACAAGAAAGAAGTAGCAGTGAGGAGGGATCTTCTTCTGAGGAGATTGATGAAGATTGTGCACCTCAAAAACCAATTCATAAGGTACCAATCATGTTTTCTATTCACTTATATTTTTGGATTGGTAAATCTCCTTAGTTTCATGTCCTTTGTTTTGATTACTATGGATGAGATATATATCTTACATTTAACATTCAACTTCTTTACATTTTAGAACATGTAGTGTGTTTTCTGAGGATTTTACCAAATCAACCTTTAACATAAATCAAAAACACCAAACTAATTTCTTGCCCTTTCAACATGACAAAAAATTTGCATTTGACCAATAACTACAAGCAACTGAATGATAAATCCACATACCTATATCTTTGTAAAATACCTTGAACATCAAAAAGATGGCTAAGTGGCTATCGCCATGATTTTTATCTACTGAATATGGGGAAAAAAGCACCAAAAAGAATTGTGTTCTATTGTAGCTCATTATAAGTGAATAGAAAACATGATTGGTCATTTTAGATGATCAAATAAAATGCAATGCATTTGAAATTTGTAGTCGAATATGATGCCAGAGGCTTGAAAGATGTTGCCCATCAAAGATACCAATCAAAGATGAAGAGATCACATATCGTCTCTTGCGCTCATCTTTCACTCACTCCTTTTCTCTGCAATCAAAATAAAAATGATTTGGCCCTTTCAAAATAGTGAATCTATATCCTTGAGCACAAGCACCAATAACATCAACTATTTTGATCTGTGGGTACCTTAATGTTGGCAAGATTTATTTTATTAATAATATTACTCTACAAGCTTGGAGAAGCAGTATATTTTGGAAAATGAAGAGTGGAAAAATGATGATATTCCTGAGATCATGGATGGATACAATGTTGCAGACTTTATTGATCCAGAAATCTTGTAGAGGCTTGAAGAACTGGAGAGGGAAGAAGTGCTTAGGATGGAAGCTTAGGGTGATGAGGATGATTAGATGGGGCAAGTGGAGTTGAATCCTAAAGAAAAAGAAGTGCTAGCTATAATTAGGAAGAAGAATAAGATGCTTATTGTCAAACACAGATTGAAGAAGAGTATTGTAGAGAGCAGGCCTACCATACCAAGGAAGTTTGACAAGCAAAAGGAATATTTCTTAAATAGAATGGGAAGACATCTTTCTATCCTAGTCCTGGATCCATCAACAATTGGGGTAGGATCCAAGCCTAGGCTAGAAAGATGTCCTCACATTCTGTTGTGGATAGGTGTTTCATAAAACATATAGACCTATGGAATGATCATATTGTGCTGAAGGTGGCACCTGATGCTCTGCTGCTACAACAACTATAGACTGCAATGTAGATATCACAACTGCTAAGAAACATAAATGTAGGCATCATGGTAACAATTTTTTGGAGACACAACATAATTGAGTGGTATACCCAGATGATGCAAAGAAACCACTACTCCTCTGGTTCCAAATTGACACTACGGGATCCAAAAACCATAGATAAGGAATAAATTTAGAGAGCGGAGGAGGGCCATAATGACCAAAATAATATAGGGTCTTGTATTACTTTGGTCGTTATGGCCCTTATCTATGGTTTTTGGATCCCGTAGTGTCGACTTGGAACCAGAGTAGTGGATGCTTTGCATTGTTTGGGTATACCACTCAAATATGTTGTGTCTCCAAAAAATTGTGACCATGATGCCTACATTTTTGTTTCTCAGCTGTTGTGTCTCAGGACCCCTTATGACCCTTTACGACCCTTTACTATCCCTAAGAATACATCTTAGAGCTCTTAAAATGTCATTAACGGTCACAAGAGGCTCCTAGGATGGGCCATATGAGCTTCCACCTTCACCTGGTTGGCCCTGTTAAGTAGAGAATGTTAAACTATTCTCGAAACAAAGAGTATCTCAATAATTTAAGGTCTCAGTCCATGGAGATGCTAAAAAAATGACGGGAATCAATGATGGAGAGTTTTTAGATTCTGAGAAGACATATATGCAGTGGAGGCAAGAAGGTATTTTTGTAGAGATTTGATAGACTGGCTATATACATACGAGGGTTTCCAGATTGAGTACCAGTGCATAGATGACGATTCAATAACCTACATCTATACAACCTTCACAAATTTCCCTTCTTTGGCCTCCACTCATACCTCTTCTTAGAATCTAGAAATTTTGGATACTGTTTCTCATTCATGCACGAAATGTGCAAGTGATCCTATAAAATTACTCCAGGTCTCCAGTATTGATGAGCTGTACAAGTGTAAAATATTTTTAGGAGACTGGGATCAATTATATTGGATAATGTGCAGTGTACATAAAGTCAAGGCGGTGATTATTCTCGACGATCAACGGGTATAAGTCTTCCAAGCCTTACCCAGTAGCTAGGACTAAATATAATAGACCTCAAGAGACCATCATAGTTGGTATTTTTCTTCGGTCTATATTATTGACAAAATGTTTTACCTTTCATTAGCTCATCAAATACGGGGATTTGAAAGAATTTAATAGAATATTTTCATGTATAACGTACATTATTTTAGGTTGACGCTGAACAAATTTATATACTTTGTGCACTTGTATACTACAAGGACAGCCATAAACAAGCATCCCCTGTTGTGGCTTGATTAATATAGGCCATGGGAGGATATGCTTCTTTATCTCCATCCTCATAGTCTACAAGTGCATGAAGTAGATAAATTTGTGCAAGGTCAACTTAAATAATATACGTTATCATGAAAATATTCTATTAAATTCTTTCAAATCCCTAGATTTGATGAGCTAATGAAAGGTAAAACATTTTGTCAATAATATAGATCGAAGAAAGAGACAACCTAGGATGGTCTCTTGAGCTTTGTTATCTTTAATGTCCATATTCATCACTTTTTTGACACAAATGAAAAATCTTTTGAAAGTGGTGCTATACCTCTAATGGGTTTTCCTGTCAAATGTTTACTACTGCCCATCACTATGACGATGGATATAATGTCAAAGAGAACTTCTTTTTGATAGATCATTGTGATAGGAATGCTATACTACCAATGGTTTTACCTATCGAACAATGACTATATCTTCGTCGCTCTTTCAACAAGTAAAATGTCATAGATAACTCATTTTTAACAGATCATCACAACATGAATTCTCTACCACCAACAGGTGTACCTGTCAGACATTCACTGCAGATCTATCACTATTCCAACAGGTATAATGTCAGAGAGAACTCATTTTTGACACATAATTGTGACAGGCATGCTATATCTCCGATGGGTTTTCCTGTTGGACAATCATTACATAGGTGTCGCTATTTTGATAGTATGTTCCGACGGGATACCCACATGGTTTTTCAGAGTTTTGATAGGTCTACTATAATAAATTCCATAACAAAGCTAGTATTCATGTGCTAGATTCTGATGCATTAAGATGTCGAAAGATTGACGGTGATCACTTCCATCGCAATTTGCAACGCAAAAAAGCCGATGTACACATATATCAAAATGTCAACAAATAGGCTCTGCAAATCCAACAAATGGCCATCAGAATTTGGCCTCAAATGTACTAGTGAGAACAACATGAGTAAAATAATAATACATAAGGTATGTCGACCATACTATCGCACATAAAATATCAAAGTGCATAGATACAAATACAATAGAGCATATGACCTTAAGATCAAAATAATACAAGATATCCAAATATATGCCATTGGACTATCAATTGTCCATCCACATATTCCTGTCTCCTATGCCATCGGATAGTCTATCATCCATCTGCAAATCTTGAGATGGAAATGTGATCTAGGCATTTATTCCACCCAACCACAGAGTGGTTAGCTCCCCCGGGGCTCATCCTGAAATGAAGAGCTCACCGACCCTACGCAAGTGATCTGTCAACTCAGGACTGATGGATCAGAAAGGAATCTGGTGCAAGTTGTGAACTAACTACTTTATCATACAGAAAGTAGAACTAACACAGATATGGCAGAAAGAAAGTACATAACCAACACAAATTCCATTATGTGTTTACACAACTTAGGCCTAAGCATAAATAACCAGATTTCTACTAGCAAGTAAAAGAAAATTAATCATACCCTTCTCTGTTTCCCCATATTTGGGACCCTTTCCCAAGATATCCTTCTCTAAACATAAGAAAATATAGAAAGTTCACATTTCAAAGAAAATAATTCTACTCACTAGATTTCGTAATATTATTCTCATATGTATCTTTCTTTTAGCTAAGTTTTATATGGTTTTTATGATCAATCTACTTTTATGTTTTTCAAAACAATAACATGGTAATTTTAAGAAAACTACTTTTAATGCTTAAAGATTATACTAATGCTTCAGGAAATACTCCTATAGCTCATCACAGATTAGAATAACACAATAGTACTTTGTTTGCTAAAGTAACAAAAGAGATGAGTTGGAGATGGGAGGAAAATAAGATAATTCTTATTGTCTAAATCATTAATGGTTGATCAAAGAAAAAAAACATTTGGTTTCCACACTAAATCTTCATACTGGGTATTATGACATTTTTCCAAGATTTGTATCTTTAGAAGAAAATAAAGAAAAACAAACAGCTTGAAGATCAGCTTAACACTACTAGCATTAAATTCATTAACAATTTGATTTGAGAATGTTGGAAGAATAATATCGAATGGCAGTATGTTTAAATTTCTCAAAAAGCCTCTCAAACTCAACCTATGCATTTCAAGCTTCTGAATTACAGACAGAAACACACAAACCTTACAATTTAGTGTCTCATAAAAGATGAATTTGGGTGGTTTTTAAAGTTAGCTAAAGATCAAATCTGAGCAAGATAAAATATATCTAAATAAATCAACATTCAAAATTTCAAGGCTGCATGTAATTCATCTCGTTCTACTTTTAATTTGCCAATTTATCTACTCTCTAGATTACAAACGTTGTCCTACTGCTCAATTCCTTTAAATTAACAGATTTTAGATAGATTGTTACTAGCATTCCTTTCAGTAAATATTGCCACCTGTTTCACTTTTACTATCATTGTTAATTAGATTGAGGCATGATCAAGGTGTAGACATGTCTTGAACTTTCTTTATCACATAAAGGGCCTCATAATGGTTTGCATTGCTTCTATAATTAACACTATCATGAGAAAAAATTTAAGATGGACTGAACATTGAACTAATTGTAGAAAGAAGTTACAAAAGTTAACAGAGGATTGGATTCACACAAAATATCAAAGACCTTCTCTGAAGGAGACAGTGACACCAAATTGAAAACATTTAAGATGGCAAAATATTTGAAACACTCATGCATAGCATTAAGCCCAAATCGATCTGTATGTAGAGGAGTAAATCAAAGGAAAAAAAATAACATATTTGAAGAGAAGAAGACAAACTAACCATTTTTCAGCATCTCTATTGTACTCATATCCAAAATAAGATTGTTTTCTTTTTATTCTACAAACAGATTTATAAAATAGAAGAGGAACCTAATACTAATGGTGAAGCCTGCAGTTGATGGATCTCTTTCTCCATCCTTTTCTTAATGTGGTCCTCCTTTTTCCAAATTTCTTCTCCGTATACATTTTTTTTTTAAACATGTTGCATAAAACTCTTCTATTTTTTGTGCCCATCCCATGATGCGTATCTTTCTCCTCATATAAATCCATGCGCTGCCCTCTAAAATTTTTGGTGCACATTCCCTTTTAATCCGTGCACCACTCTCAGTTGCATTTGTTCTCACCTTCCATGTGCCACACATGGAGATGGAATCCCAGGTTAAGTCAAACAATACAATATCCTTCCTTAGTTAGTCATTGTTAATTCTGCTAAATAAGTAGTTTACAAAGTCTAACTAAATAAAAAAAGTTCACTTTCTGTTACGCAGTGTTCAAAGCGACTCCTCATCATTAAAAATAAATATAAATCATTTATTTTCCTTGCGCAGATTTAGGAGTTAGAATTATGGTTATGACACCAATAAAGTTTGTTTCAAATATTTCGATTCATTTCTTGTCCATCATCACATGAAAATATAATATTGTAATGGAATTTTATCAAAAGATGAAATCATTTGGACAAAATCCAAATCAAATGCTTATAGTTCCTTTCTTATCTTGTAGCCTCTCTTTGGAAAGAAAATTTATGATTATAAATATTGAAATAGGAGGAGACTCTATGTTAGTTTCCAATGCTATCTTTTTTATTTTTGTCTATGTTTTGTGTTAGAGTCTTGAGCTCCATTATATATGTTGGTTCTTATAGCTCTCTACCTTGTTTGGCTCTTAACTGTGCTTGGCTTGTTTTGCTTGACCATCATAATATGTACTCTTTAAATATAATTAGAAGTTTAATGTTTTTTAATATAATTAAATGCTTAATGTGAAGGTCGAATCTAATTCAGAAGCTATAAGATTTCTATTGAATTATTAAGTTATCATTTATTAATACTCATTCCATAAATTATTATTAATCCTCTTTTGATTTCTATGGATATTGTTAATAGACCTCCTTTTTCTTTAATAGTTTCTCCTCACTTATATACATCTGAAGTATGCCCTCTAATAGCCTATTTGTGGAATTCTTTAGAGAGAAAATATTAATATAATTATTTGCAACTATGAGAATCATATTACAGTTTTTTTTTTAAATATTATATTTGATTGGTTTATATTATTTTTATTAATTAAAAACTTTTCAACAATGAAAACTAGTATAATATTTTAGTTATGTGAATTTTTTAATTCTTAGTTTCTTTAACCACAAACATATTTACAATTTATTAAAATAAAATATTCCTAATTTTCATTTGAATATATAAATATAATATTTAGATATTATATTATTAGTAAAAGATTTATTTCAATTAGTTATCATTATTTGTCTTTTCATAAAATTATCATTAATTGTAAATTAATGTTTTATTTAACATGTTGACTAATAAATAGAAAATAATTTTTAAAAAAATTGGTAAAAATTAAAAAATTTAAGATAATTGACAAGTAGCAAAAAAAAGGGTGAGCTCGTGGGGCAATTTCTAGCCCTCCATCTTTTCAACCTATTTAAATTTGCAAGTTTAAGAAATATGGGCTGCTATTTTTTAAAAAAAGATTCTAATTAATCTTACAACAATTTTTGTTTTTGTTTTATAAGACAATTGAATCCTTATTTTTTAATCTTGAAGCCCCTTCATAAGACTCCACCCTACACAATCCATATTTATCAAAACAGTTATATCTAAAAATTAAAAATTACTTTTCAATTTATTTAACATTACAAATACAGAATTTTCGAACACAATTTAAAATAAAATGAAATTTATTGTTCAATGTAGGACTCATGCATGCTCGAAACTAAATAGGTTTGCATTAATGTTATCGAGACGCTCCTCAGTATTCAAAGGACTTGAACTTCAATTTTTCCCCACACCTCTATGTTAGCTTTGAATGACTTGTACATCAATCGAGACAAAACGTTAATCAACCTAAAAAGAATAGTTTGCCTGTGTTGCAGTAGAACAATTTCGCTCAAAACAAAAGAATTCGTAGAGTTAACTGAGAATAATCTTTAGCAGCTATTACGTGGCCAATAACTAGTTAATTAGTGGCCTGTTCCAGGGCTATCGCCAGATGGAAGCTTATTCTTCAATATGTTTTCCGCTCTCAAACCAATCTTAACACTACCATTGTTGATAACTCCGTTGCCTGATCCAGGGCTCGGGCCAGCTGGAAGCTTGTTCTTCAACACCTCTAAGCCCGAGTTTTCCTCTTTCAGAATACTGAGTTGAACTGAAGGTTTATACTGCACGAATTTCCTCTCAAGAATAATCCTTCCTTGTGCACTTTCAGCATTAAACACTATTAACATGGAAATCAGCAGAATCAAGCTCGTTTTCGTCATCCAACAACTTGAACTACTGTCCATTGCAATTCTGCCCGATCGCTTAAAAAATTACAGCTTTTCCCTCAAACGTATATCTGCTAAATATTTCTGAAAATTAATGTGCACAAAAGAGAAAGAAATGAAAATCCAGACTATAGCTTGAAGAAAACAAATGATGGGCAATGTATATAAAGGGAAACGATGTGTTGAGAAGGTTAGAGAGTGGAAGCTTGTATATTTAACCTGGTCAAATATGAAAGGTGTTGAAGTATCATCCAATTATTTGTTCACAGAAATTGCCTGCTTTTAATTTCTTGTCACGCAAGTAAATATTTTCGTTTGTAGCAGTTAAGAGTTGACCACGTGAAATCAGGTCTTGATGTTCTTCCTCCTCCTGTAACATATACTTGTATTGAATGGTAAAAACATTCAATACAACATAGACTCCGATCTAGTCAAAGTTATATATTGAATGTTTTTACCACTCTCTCCATCTCGTAAATTAAGAAGTTTTACAATACGAATAGCCAGCTATTGAATGATGATGTAAGATATTTAGAAAAAGGAATAAGTTTAATGTTTAATGTTTAATGTTTAATGTTCAATGTTCAAAGTTAATATCATGATTTTGAGATTGTTTTGAGAACAGTATTGAGTTTTCGATATATTGATTAATATTATCATTTTATATGCAAATGGGTTTTTGTTGCAGTTGACATGTCTCTTGCCAATGTCCTTGGAAGTTTCATGCTTTCAATTTCTGTCATGACTCACTCAAATATATATTCTTTCCAATCAATAGTCAACAGTTTATCCCATAAAATTAGGTCATGTCGTTCGTCCTCCTCACTGTAATGTTTGACTTTGAGAAAGATATGCAGTTGCACCACGTAAACTACAATCAGTCTAACTCGTGCATTGCGTGTCTTTATTATGCCAAAGGCATTTCTTATATGAAACCCATCGGCCTGGGTTAAAGCATCTGACGGTGCACAGGCTATTAGAGCCGTGCAAGACAACTGAAACAATCCAAGCCGTTGGTCATTTTAGAAAGTAAATCATTGTGTCACATGATTACAGGCTACCAACTTCTAGCACTGTACGGAGCAGGCCAGCATTGTATGGAGTAGGCCATGTGGTGTGCAGAATATCCAGAGGAGTGCCTTTCACTATCCATGCTGAAGTTAACTAAACCCTGGTGAAGTTAACAACCGGCTGCAGATGCTGCAAGATGAAGAACTATTAATAGTTGCATAGTAGTTTCTGGATTCAATTGTGTGAGTTTTTTTAGCATCAACATTTTGGATCACACTCTATGATCCATCATCAGGAATAGAGAGTAAGAATGAAAAGTAAAATGTCTAGACTTAGCAATTCACAAGAGATATAAGAAGAGATTGGGTAGCAACAACATGCAAACCAAAGAAGAGAATAAAAGTAAAAAAGAATTACAACCTATCCACAAAGAAGAGCAACCAAAAAGAGGAACCGGAGAGATGGGAAAACAAGAGTGACAAGCGCGCCAAAAAGTGAGATAGATAAGGCGAATCAATAAGATTAAAAAATGAAAGACAAAGAAAAGAATGTAAAAAAAATAAAAGCACAAAAAAGGAATAAACAATAAACAATAAGAAACATCAACACAACAGCACGACATGACAAGAAAAATAATGAGCCGATAAATCAAACCGATGAATGTGCCAGAGAATAAATATGTAAGAAAGCAGAGAACGTAAGACAATACCATACAATATATGGAGAGGGTTTAGAATAAAGGGAGAAGGTTGACGACACTGTCACCAAGGTAGACACTTGGGAGGGGATAGAAAGACCACCCAAGTTTGAGGTGATAGTGGGCTGCCCTCCAGGACTCCCGATCGGATGAACATAGAGACTGTCGCTGATTGGACACCCATCTATCACGGGAGGGGCTCGATGGGTGGCAAGCACCACAGAGTCAACAGAAGAGCAATTAATTCTAGACTTAAAACACACGAAAGGAGAACTAGCAGGACAGATGGTTCATTAGGTCAGCGGGTGTATCGCAAAGTGACCCACACTAACTTATACCTCCACTCGTCTTCCCACCACCACCCTCGCCAAAAATTTGGCATCCTTAAGACGCTTTCCCTTAGAGCCCTTAGAATCTATGATGATGACTACCTAAACCAAGAGCTTACCCATCTCGGCCAGGTCTTCAAATTAAACGGGTACTCTCACAAGCAAATTTCCAAGGCTCTTAACCAAGCCAAGTCTTTCTTTCATGCCAACTCCGGTCCTCAACTTTCTGTGTCCCAACCCCCTTTGTTTGCTTCCCTCCCTTTTGTAGATGGCATCTTGCCAAAAATTGCTAAAATCTTAACTAGAAAGGGACTTCGGGTGGCTTTCAAACCCCTTTCTTGGTTAAGGAATCGGGTCCCCCCTCTTAAGGACCCTAAAGACCCATTGCTAGGCTATGGAGTCTATATGATATCGTGCTCCTGTGGAACTCCCTATATTGGTGAAATGGGCTGCTCTTTCCACACCAGATTCCGTGAGCATTGTGCAAACATTGAGCATGAGAGGGTCCACAAATCTGCTCTAGCTGAGCACTCCTCCTCCACCAAACATCACATTTGTTTGGATAGAGTGCAAATTCTCTCCAAGGAGGATAATTATTTCAGGAGGAAACTCAAGGAGGCCATTGAAATTCACTACTATCCCACCAACCTCAACCGAGATGATGGGTGGTCCTTAAGCCTCTCTTGGAAACCCTTGTTAGGCACTCTTGATAGCCATCGTCACCCTTGATTCCTTGCCCCCCCCCTCTTCCTTCTCCGTCTTGCTCGGTTCCTCTTGCGTTCAAGCTCCTCCCCCTTTGTCATCTTGTACCCCCCTTTTTGGCTTCTCTTGATCCTTGGTTGTTTTTGTTTCTTATTGCTTGTTCTCTTAGGCTTGGTTGTTTTCCTTCTTGTTTATTGTGGCTCGCTCGCAATCCTTGTATTTTTTCCTTTTCGTGTTCTCTTTTTTCCCTCTCCATGCCCTAGGTTTGGTGCTTGTTTACTCATAGGTTTGCAAGATACTTACATACTTTATATATATATATATATATATATATATATATATATATATATATATATATATATATATATATATATATATATATATATATATATATATATATATATATATATATATATATATATATATATATATATATATATATATATATATATATATATTCACGCGCATTCATTAGTTTAATTTCCTTTCCCTTTGTTTATTTGTCATCCTCTTTGGTTATTTATTTATTCCTTCTTTTAGTTTAAATTTTTGCCTTGGTCTTTTTAAATAGTTGATTTTTTAAATACTGACTTTTTTAATATATATATATATATATATATGTGTAGTTAGATATATATGTATATATAGGTGCAGATGTATTTCTTTTATTTATTTGTTTATATATATATATATATATATATATATATATATATATATATATATATATATATATATATATATATATATATATACATATATATAAATATATATATATGTCTATATACATATATGTACATATACATACATGTATATGTACATATACATACATGTACATATATGTACATATACATGCATGTATATGTACATATACATGCATGTATATGTACATATACATGCATGTATATGTACATATACATGCATGTATATGTACATATACATGCATGTATATGTACATATACATGCATGTATATGTACATATACATGCATGTATATGTACATATATGTACATATACATATATGTATATATACATATATGTACATGTACATGTACATATACATGTATATATATATATACATATATATCTATATATATATATACATACATATATATCTATATATATATAGATATCTATATCTATCTATCTATATATATATATATATATATATATGTATATATATATATATATATATATATATATATATATATATATATCTATATATATATATATATATATATTGTGTATGGTATTGTCTTACATTCTCTGCTTTCTTACATATTTATTCTTTGGCACATTCATCGGTTTGATTTATCAGTTCGTTGTTTTTCTTGTCCTGTCGTGCTCTTGTGTTGATGTTTCTTATTGTTTATTGTTTATTCCTTTTTGTGGTTTTGTTTTTTTACATTCTTTTCTTTGTCTTCCATTTTTTAATCTTATTGATTTGCCTTATCTGTTTTCCTGTCTCTCCAGTTCCTCTTTTTGGTTGCTCTTCTTTGTGGATAGGTTGTAATTCTTTTTTACTTTTATTCTCTTCTTTGGTTTGCATGTTGTTGCTACCCAATCTCTTCGTATATCTCTTGTGAATTGCTAAGTCTGCACATTTTACTTTTCATTCTTACTCTGATGGATCACGGAGTGTGATCCGAAACGTTGATGCTAAAAAAAACTCACACAATCGAATCTAGAAACTACTGTGCATCTTAATGGATTGTGGAAATCTAATCCTGTTAATTACTATTAATAGTGTTTATTACTATTAATAGTGTTTGAAGCCATCTCAACCGTTCGTTGCTTTCTCCATTTCTCGTTAGCCCACGGTCACATCTCCACTTAAGAAGAGCTCTTCTGTAAGCTCTCCATCAGGCTCGCACAGCAAGGCATATAGTAGGTGGCGTCAGTACAAAAAAGGAGGCACTTTTACATCAGTGTTTAATGGATATGACAAATTTGTAAGGAAGAGATAGCAGCATCATAAACGCCAACAGGACAGAGATAAGGGATATCTCAAAGATCACATGGATATCACATGAAATTTGTGAGGAACTATTTACGTGAAGGTAGGAGAAATAGTTTGAAAGAACTAACCCAATCGTAACAAGAAACGAAGAAGTGGTCTCTGCCTCTTGTTCTGTTCCAATATGGATGTGCAACTGATATGTTTCGCAAATAATTGCTCATATTGCTTTTGATAGGCTGCATGCTTCGAGAATTCGGCCTATACAAATACCATTTGCTTAACACTGTAATAACACTGTAAGGAAGAAAGAACAAATCCGCTCTCTCTGGATCCTCTATGGTAAACTCATTACCCTGTTCCATTGTCTCGATGAATAAATTCCTGTTGTAGGACCTTGGTGAAACATCGGCATTACCCCATCCTTGTACACATAAATTTTGAATTTCTTTTCCATCTCGGCGTAGCACCTACATAGAATTTCGCCAAAGTTATGCATATAGAATTCTTATTTATGCTTACAGGTTAAATGTTTATATGCAACTGTCGACTATGGAAGTGTACTGGCAGGATTTCCGAAAATTCTTTAGGAAATTTCAAGAATTCAAATGCATCGTTTGACAGTTGAGAAAGTACTTGTCAGGGATTTACCTTCGAAAAGCAGACAAATTGAGATATATATCATCACCGTCTTTTTCTATGTTGAGAACCCACGGACCGTTGGCGACCATGCCTGAAGCTTCTTTGGAAAATTTATTTTGAAATTCACTTTGATTTTCCTCAGCTGGATTGTTAGTTCCGCTTCGCCTTTTCTGCAGTGCAGAGATCTGAACGCGTTAAATGCCTTCAAAAGAAAAAACAATAAGATCGCACTCCACCAAAAATAAGTATTTTACTATTGACTCCTATGTAGTCATGAACACATCCGTCGCATACTATAAATAAAAATGAACCTTCTCCTGCAAATACAATGCGTAGAACCTACGGTAACATGCAAACTCATCGCCTCTAAATTTGACTAATTACTAAAACAAAGGTCCTCTACAAAAATTGACAGGAGGAGCAACGTAAATTATATGTAACAAATTTAGCGTACAAAAACTAACTATATAGAGAGAGCAAAAATACATTGGCTTTCACTGAAATCTGTACAATTGTAACAATGATAATGCTCAAACAACAAAGAGCTTCCACCTTAATGTGACATTCTTGTGCTTCGTTGTCTCTAAAATGAATTGCCAATGGGATTTTCTCTGTATCCTATTCAGGGGAAAGATATACCATCCCATTCATCTAATGTTTTAAAATTGAAAATGCCACAAACAAAAATTATAAACATTGACGAGTACACAGCTTGGCACAAAACAGCTCAAGCCTAAAACACGTCAAAGTGCCAGAACTAAAAATTTCTGAAAGCACGGCGTTTCCATTTTGAGCTAGCATATGAAATTTGTGATTGTGGGGTATATACATTTAAGCATAACCCATGTGAAATAGAAACGCCCTTTTCGATCACAGAGGAAGTAACCCATGAAAGGAAACAACAAAGAGCTCAAAACTCCATCAAACAGAAGCTACATTTCATACTAGTCTAACCAATTGAATAGATAGAAAGAATTGCAATGCAAGATGAAAAAGTTCAAAACTTGCAAGAATTTGCAGTACAGAAGCACTCCATTGGTAATGCGTACTCCACAAAGAACCCATTGGAGAATTTGCAGTTCCGAAACTTGCAATGCAAGATGAGCAAGAAGAAAAAGATTAAAACTTCTAAGAATTTGCAGTTTCAAAACACAAAACTAGTAGGAGCATTGGAAATATGAAATTAGCTCGCTTGAAATGAAAGCTAACTCCACGTTTCATGGTATTGGATTTGACATTTGTCAAAGCATGTGTTATTGATTCGTTACGTGTTATTGTCAAAAAGGTTAGCTGCCACAATTTCACGGTGAGACTCTTCCAATAATTTTAAAATTTAATTATTTATTTTTATTTGGGATTTTTTATTGTTTGAAGAAGAAATTCTCGATATTTAGGTCGAATTTCTCTTTCGTTTGCTTATGTCAAAGTTTTAACATTAATAGTAGTTTTAACGTCTTGCACTTACCTCAGAGGAAGGATAGATCTGCTAAAGAAATGGCAATTAGGGATGAAATTGCAGGGAATGGGATGACGTTTTTACAACTGTGCTGTCTAGGAATAATAACCGTCACACTTTGTATTTTATCTATAATACTCATTGAAACAAAAAAATATTATTTATGTAAGTATTAAGTATAATATAATAAATAATACTAATATATATATTATTTATATTAGTTTAATTTTTTTAAAATATTAATTTACTAATTTACATTTACATTAATTTATAATTAATATTTAGTTCATGTATTACTAAATTAATATTTTATAATTTAAGTTTTATAAATTTATAATAAATTTTGTTATTTTTTAAATTCATATTTTTGTAAAAGAGGACTTTGTATTGTATAATACTTATTGAATTTACTACTCAAATATTAAATGGTTATTAAATTATAATTAATTATAATTTAAATTTATTACAATAGACACAAAAAAATTCTTTATGTTATAAATATATATACATATAAACTAGTGATTGTGTTAGTATTAATTTTTTCTACAATCAATTTAAGAACTAACTATATTACCATACAATATGTTGTCAAATGCTCTATTGCACATTTACTTCATAAGATTTCAATTTTTTTTGACAAATTATACTTCATTAAAATCGTTATAAATGCAGTAGGAACAATTAATACTAACATTCATAAGATGAAATAAATACAAAGAACGTCAAAATAATAATATTATTAGAAGAATGAAAAATAATTGAATTATGCAAAACTAAGAAATATATAGAAATAAACAAAATAAAACTATATATATAAATTATAAAAAAAAGAATTAAAAAATAATCTGACTTCATATTAAATTATATTATTTATGACAAATTAAATCTACTTAAAAATTCAATTAACATATGCCATTAAATTTTGCAAAAACACTTTATATTTTGAAGCAATTCTAATAACATTGCATAAATGGCCTATTACTTAAACGACTTAATTAAAATTTATTGTAATAAATTACTACCCAAATTATTAATTCGGGGTACTTATGTAGATAAAATATGTAAATAAAGTAAAATTAAGAACACGAGTAAAAGAAAAAATGATTAACATCAAAATTACATTAAAGAATTTCATATTGTGTTTCAACTAGTGAAGAATTTCATATTATTAAGGTCTTAAACAAAAAAATTTAATTGAAGTTAGATTGAATTAATTCTTTTGTTTATAATAATCTAATGACAAAAGAAATTTTTATTTTAAATCTATATTATTCAATTAAATCAATGTTGCAATACCATTCAATCAATCAGGTTTATGAGATTTTCACAATCCATTTGATAAAACAATTTATGAGATTTCAAAACCAGGAGTTAATGTTTTCTAGCATTCAATCAATTATGATTAAATTGCATATAATAGAAGAAAATAACATGATAAGTTATTATAACTACATGACTCTAAAGTCAATGAAGAAAAACAATGATAAATATCAAAATTACATTAGAAACTTTCATATTTTATATTATTATAGAAAAATATTACATCCATTGAGATATACAATACTACACAGAAACTTCCGTTGTAAGGATTTTATATGTCCAAAGATGTAACTTAATTTCATTTATACTATGTACTTCTAACTTCAATTCAGACAAATTTGGTGTTATGTATTTAGTTTCGTAAACGGTTAGATTGTCTAGGTGCAATTAATTTCACAGTAAATGAACAAGTAATGATGGTCAAACGGAATAAGGGATGGGCATCCATTCTCAATAAGTAAATCGATCATGAAGGAAGCTGTAAACAGCCATCAGGCATTGAAGCCTTTAGCTACCATTTAATGGGCCAAACACAAGGAATGTGTATTATAAAGACCCACGAGGAGGCAAAGCTGATTGTAAGCAAACAATTACGTGGAAAAACATTATCCTCTTCCATCTCTCTCCATTTTCTCCTTAAAACCATATGCTCTCTCAAACACAACCCAAAGACAGTCTATGTATGGCTCACTAGCTCAACTTGCACCGTAGAAGAGCCAGTGCAGATGGAGTTCATCATCATCATCACCGCCTCTGTGGGACTGCGGGAGTAGTCTCTCTATTCCTACGAGCTCTCCACTTTTACTCAACATCTTCAATGGGCAATTGCATCGGCTTCTACTATCAAAGATGGGCGTGCACGGAGTTTGTCAATGTCCCACTACGCCTTCACCCTGACTTCCCAATTCACAGTTGTTAATGAAGACGAGCCCATGCCAGATGTCGATTTCTCATGTCACTCTAAAATTGAAGTTAAAGAGCATGGCACGAAAGGCTGTTGGATATGGAGGATCCTCAAAAAAATAGCTGGGTGCATGGAGGAGTTTCGCGGGTGGAACAGGGGCCTGCATCCTTGTGGACTCATTATCCCACATTCACCAACCGTGCTTGGTTAGAGGTATTTATAAACCACAGCGCTCATTGAGGAGGTAAAGAAGTGAGAAAGGAAGAGATTGAGCGAGCTAGCTGGATTGTGACGTGGCAGAACACTGCTGCCTCACTGCTGGTGGAGGAAGTGAATTTGGATGTATGACCTCCAATGAATTCACGTACGTCCTGTGACAGAATTGTGTGTCTCGAACCACAGTCGAGAAGAATGTTGTCTTGATCTGCAACATGACTACAAATCGAGAAGAGGAGGTCGTGAATGGTGGACATAGAAAGGGGTGGTCAAGAGCTTTTTGGATTGAGGTGGAGTCCATACTTGTTAGTGTTTGTTTTGACAGAAAAAAATCATGGCACAAGGAGAAATTCATAAAAATGAGCTCTGACATTTCAATCTCATTCATCCGATTTATATGCAAATATTAATCTATAGATGAGACAAATATTAATCTATAGATGAGAGTTCTGTCATATTTAGGATAGACAGGTGGAATACACAGTAGAAGACTACTAGTTTGTGCCGACACTGGTTTCAAACACCTTTGAATTCCGCTCAAGTGTTTTTGAGGAAACTGCTAACAGGTGAGTTATAGGGTAATAGAAGTCTCACAGTAAAGATAAAAGAATATTTTTATTGGTGTATCGACATACAGGGGAACCTTATCATTTAACAATGACATTTTATTTTATCTTTAATTGACTATGCCTTATTCCTTGTACTAGTTGGGGCTTGAACCGGAGGCCATCCAAGTCGCAGAGGGTAGCAACAAGCATTTTCCACCAAAAAGCTCTATGAGCTGATTTCCTAATGCAGGAGCATCCTAGGATTCTTGGCAATCCCATATCAACCAAAAACATGTTTTTCTTGGAAGGTAGATTGTTAGTTTTGATCGTGGAATACTTGTTCAGTTTGGGAGACCGGTTGCTCAGTTTCTGTGGTTACCGGGGTGCTTTGTCTCTGAAGAATGCTTGGTAACTAAAGGTGTCAATTTTCCTGATGCTTGGTGATAACTGCATTTCTTAGTAATGCCTGGCATGGTTAGTTTTTGGCGCTCGGTTATTCCTTTGTTGCTCAGTGTTCTTGCTTATTGACTTAGTGTATTTGCATGGATCAGCTTGGCCGACTGGTTTCACTGATTTCGGGTCGTGCTCCTCGAGTTATGGATTGACTGTTGGACATGTGGGGACCTACATCTGGCATGTTGCATTCTTCTATGCGGATCTGATGACCGTTTGGGGCCAGCTTGAAGAGTTTATTTATTTGTAAGGCTATTTGAGAACCAACTGATGTTTTGGCATTTAATATTTATTTATATGGGTTAATTGTTTCATCAGCCGACTTGTGGCTGGGATTTAGTATTTATAGGATGCTTGGGTAGTTGTTCGGGGATCATCATCAAGAAGAAGGGAAGAGTTAGAAGCCTGGGAGCTTAGGAACAAGAAGATTTCGTGGAAGTTTGAGTACAAGTTTAGATCTTTCCTGGGTGCCTACCAGTGTGATGTGTGTTGTGGGCTTGGGCTAGCTAAGTACTAATGTTGTGGAAAAGATTTGGATCCTACGAGATCTTGTAGACTATTACTTTCTTTGTATTTTGGCGTAACCAGGAAGACCTTACAACTCGGTACATTGCATGTAATCAGTGATTTGGTGAATAAAGATTTATGTTCCTTATTAGATCTGTTGTTGTTGTGTATTTCCTCTGCATATTGGTTTGGTTGCAAGGCCAGTCAGTCCATCATTGGATTCCCCAACTTTGACTGCGTCATTTCCACCTATATACTTTCCGAAATCTATGATTTATACTTATTGCGCTTGTCTTCTACCAACATAGTTTTGTATATACTTTGAATAATCCATGTTTTATAGTTAGAATTGAAATAGTGTTCATTTTCACCCTCACAAAAACTATATGAATGGCTTGTTTATTTACAAAATGTGTCTGCTCTGGTAAATGCTTCGTATTGATTGATTTATATGAAAGCTATAATATTTAGAGATTGATCTTTGTTTGAAGGTGTTGTGGCCATATCTGGTTTTGAATCCTTTTTCTTCCCTCGTGAAACCTTTATTATTTGCTACTACTAGAGTTTTACTGTTGTTATGTGGACTCTCATAGTCTCCCCATCAATCTCGTTTCTGTTAGTTTCATGTGATCTTTGCGATAACCCTTATCTCTGTCAGTTTCATGTGATCTTTGTGATATTTTATTGACCAAAAATCCAGGTGAACAAATTCAAGAGCTTTTGTCAGATCAATAAGCATGCCTAGCCCTTTCTTGTAGTAAATGTGTATGTGAAATATGCTTTCCTCCACCTTGGCAACATCCAACTGAAATCATACATATTATAGATGGATTCTTTAGATAATGCACTGGAAATGGATCCTTTTGTTCATTGAAGAACATAAATATGAAAAATGAGAAAGTAAAAGGGGGAAAAAAGAAAAGTTTGCTTACTTTGAGAAATTTTTTTCCCCCTAATTTGTTTAGGGGGCTACTAGTGCTACTCATTTCAAAAGAGGCAAATTCAAGATCAACTTCAGTCACCATAGAATTTTCGTCAACAAACGGGGAATCTTTGTGCATAGCGTCATATTCAAGCTGTGAGATCTCAGTCTGAATGTCATTAGATTTATCGATTTGATATTTTGAAAATTTCAAGAAAATGAAGTGCAACAAATTTCAAAAGAGGCAAATTCAAGATCAGCTTTAGTCACCGCAGAATTTTTTGTCAACAAACGGGGAATCTTTGTGAATAGCGTCAGATTCAAGCTATGAGATCTCAATCTGAATGTCATTCGATTTATCAATTTGATATTTCCAAAATTTCAAGAAAATTAAATGCAACAAAATAAATCTGTAAAGAGAAAAGATTGTATTCTAACTTTTAAAATATAAAATCCTTTTCTGTGAAAATGAAGTACATCAAACTAAATCTATAAACCTTTAGAATAAAATTGTATTTAAATCTTTTACATTTGACATCATTCTCTGTGATCATTTTTTTGGCCCTATTTATCAGGCAGGTTTACAGTACAATATAATCTACTTGTACTGGCCAGACAAATCATGTTTAAATCTCACCACGTCACAAATCCCATTTTCATGGTCGCCCCATAAACTAACCCAAGATTTCACCCAAAGGGGAAAAAACTTGGAAAATATGCTTTCTTGAATCCTTGAGGCGCAAACAGAAAGATCCGTCCTTGATCACCAAATTATTTACTTAGTTATCTTAGTCACATCCAGTGTAATTACCAATTTACAAAGGTCGCAATTTTGTCCTAGCTAATCTGGGCAAGCCTTTAAACTGCTCCATATTTATTATTCAAGGGAGGCCTTGGCTAGTTTTGAAACCACAATGATGAGCAAAGTAATTGCAGCTACAATACCCTTCACTATCAATAAAAAAATCCTCTTTTCCTCTCCAATTCTTGAACTTAGTCATAGTAGGCTTATGTGGGTTTTGTGTAAAACACAATGCACATGTGTCATCTATGTACCTGATTTTCTTCCACGTAACAACTACATGCACAATATTACCAGCTATTCTACCAAAGGCTCATATGAAATTGTGTCATTTTTCTCATATCTGCAACCCCATCTTAACTCTCGTGCCTTCTCCATGTTGAGCAATTAGGAGCTGCCTGCAAAAGCTCAAAAACACAATTAATCTTGTGTTTTAAATAGTTAAACTTATGTAAACTATATATACGGAAACACATTTAAATCAAGAAAATATGAATATAGTTTATTGTCCAGTTAGGTCTAGGTTTAAGGTTCAATATAGTTTAGTGAATATAGGGTTAGCATTCAATTGGGTTTAATGTCCAATTAGCAATATTGTTAGGGTTCCATTTGGATTAGCTATAGGGTTCAACTTGGTAAATTCATCAATTAGCTTTAGGATTCTCATTTCATTTATTTTAGTGCTAGGTTTAATTTAATTTCATGTTAGTGTTCTATTTCCTTTAGTGTTAGTGTTAGAGATCAATTTGGTTTAGGGGTTAAATTCCTTTTAATTTATAGGGTTGGGACTTACCATTTGAATTGGGAGATTGCATGATCAAGGTTATCTCCAATTCTTCAATTTTTTGGTCTAACTGCTAGCCTATTCTGAGATTCAGCAACTAAGCTCATCTCTAGATCTCTAAATTTTTCCTTGACCTCCATGTTCATCTAGCAAACATGCGACTGGGTGACATGTGTCTAGCTCTATCCTTGTCATCTCGCCAGCTTCCTACAAAGTATAGTCATCTCTGGCCGTCAATAGTCACCAAGGCAGCCTCCACGCACGGGCACATGCAAAGCTTTTGGCCCTTTACTTCATATCTCTTAGAATGCACTTAGTCTTATAAAAATTCTAAGTTTCCATTTCCTGAGCAATGTGGGATAAATCTGTGAATAGTTTTTAAACATTGCATTTAATTCTCCCACTCCTACGATACCCAGGAACTGCAATTCTCCCAATTCTCTTTCCATAATTTAGGGTTTATGTACTCTTTCTTCTCATGTTGTAAAGCTCAGGCAAGGGTAGAGATAAAATGTGTGGATGAGATATTATATTTTGCAAGGCTGGCCCAACAGTCAATAGAAACCTGCGACTTGTGGAGTGGTTGTGGGATTTGTATGGCAACAAGAGATTATTGGATCTACATTTATAATAACAATAATATAAAATTAAACAATCATTTAACATTTTAATGATAATTAAATAAAAATAAAATTATATTCTTGAAGTCAAATACAGGGTAAAATTAAACAACCTTTACATATCACATAAATTCTTACAACTTGTACATATTAAGTTACGATCATAATTACATTTTTATTTTTTATGGCTATATTTAATTAGTAATAATTAAATATATATCACCTTTAGTATTAATGACAATGTATTTCATATTATAATATAATAATCATCGCTATATAGTAATATTTTTTCAATTATATTAAATATTTATTTAATATATAATGTAAAATATTGTTATTAATTTTCATTTATCATATATCATTATATAAATATTATATTCAGAGATTCGACGACTCACTTTTAGGTGTTGAATAAATATGAGTATCTGTTTGCTAGATTTTTTGACGTGTCTCTTCCCGATTAGTTGTCAAAATAAGAAGAATATAAAAATTTAAGCGGACTTGAATATAGTCGCTTAATCTCCAAAAAAAATAAATCAGAGTTTTCTTATTTTGAGTCGCTGAATCTCCGAATAGGTGAGTTGGGAGGTCTCAAGAAAAGGTTTGGAAAGTCAATAGGCTTCAGCGACTGGGCGATTCATTGTGGTCGCTAGATCTCTTGATGGCCTTTTCTCACCAAGTCTCGAGATAAGATTAAAAGAAAATAATTTTACAGTGACTAAAAGATTGACTATAGTCTCCAAGTCTCAGAATGGAAAACTTTAAGTGACAGAAGGTCACTCAGTCTCTAGATAAATTCAACAGGGTTCAAACTATTCAGCGACTATGATTCCTTGTTGTAGTCACCAGGTCTCTAGAAGAAATAAAGTCATTTAACGACTCAAGTTTTCTGTATTGAGTAGGCACACTTTCTGAATAGAAGGATTTCGGTAAGTCATTTATACAACATAGTTATTTTATGATGTAGTAGCCATGAACAGCTAAGTCATTAGGTTGTGGTGCTCTCACCCAGATCTTGGGACAAGGCCCAAAATGAGACAAGTGCTTTAGATCTTAAACTTTGAAGCCCACTACCTCATCTTCCTCCTACAATGCCCGTGCCAATGTATTCTCCTCTTCAGCAGGGTTTCTCTTCTGAAATGATATTTTCGCAATTGGATTGTCCTCCAACTCTCACCAATACTTCACAGAAGATGGTTGTATTCTCTTTCTCTATTTCTTCAGATAAACCCATAAGTTCCACGCACCTTATAGGTCATTGAGCCCAATTCTTCTGAGTCATGTACTTACTGTTAATATAATTGACATCCAGGCAAAAATCCTCAGGTTACAGTTCACAGTAGTTTCTTTGTTGCTATCATTTTTGAATAAATATATTTGGGTTCATTAGTGATGTTGATTAAAAGATGGCGAAGAAATATGTGAAAAGTTGGTACCAGTCATTTTCAAAGATCTGGAAAGATTCTTGGTCATAAATAAAACCATTGATTATATCTTGCACTACAATAACTTTTAGGTGAGATTCAGTTAATTGTTTCGCTTCAATTTTCTTATGTTATATGCTTCTATGAACTGGGTTTCTAGTGCCTTAACATTGATATTTAATGATGTTACGATTAGTAAGAGATAGATTGTTGTTCTATTCACAACACCGTATAATGTTGTTGTTACAGCTGTTCTGTTCTTGACATTACTATAATTCTGTTGTAATTTTTCTTTATCAAATTAAAAAAAATGTGTAAATAATAATAGTTATACAACACAAATACGCAGAGAGTGGAGTTGAACTCTTGGCTGGAAGGATGTATTAATCTTTCCATGCATTGACAATGTCTGATGGTAGGAGCTAGGGCACTCGATTTAGCCGATTTGGATCTCACAAGGTTTTCACCCCATCAACTTTGTTCTAGCTAGCTTCTTTACTTGTTAGAGCATATATGTGACATGTTTCCTTTCGACCTCAATATTAGGGACATGTTTCAAAATTACTACATGTAGCCAATATATACATGTAGCTGATTAAACAAAAACCCCAAAAAACTCCTGGCTTATACGCTAGTCATTCTCAAACTGCTCACGCACCCTTTCATTTGTAGGCTCCTTGACTGGCAGCCGCCTTCATTGTTGTGGCACGCACCCAGCCTCTACCTCATGCGCTTCATTCCAAATGTACGCACATTGGATAATGTGTATAAAAATTGCGTTGGTTCCTCCTAACGTAATCTTCCTCTGCAATGTTTGATTTTCTTCCAAACTCCTTGTAGACTCATTTCCTCATGCGCTGGCCTTTTTGCATTGTCTCAGTCACTGACAATTAGTCCTTTCTCCACGTCTCCTTGACCTCTTATTTGTATCCATGATTGTGTGATGCATCCTATGAAGTGTTATGGGAGGTGTGCAGTGATATTCACTAAAATCAAGTCTCCGGATGCCAAAAAAAGATCTTGGACTGTGAAAATTTGAGGACTTGTGCAGCATGTAGGTCACTTTTGGCATTTAGGAACTATAACCAGGTGTTGAAGAGGTTCAAGTTCATACGATCGATAGATTTCAAGTAAGAATACGTCCCTTTTCCTTAAAATTAAAATGGTGCAACAAATAGATAGTATTGATGTTGACGGTGTTGTGGTTTGATGTTCTACTCTTGGGGTTTCAGGGTTCAGAGAATAACAATGTGATAGTATCCCTTGTAAGATCCAATGATGAAAGAAACATTGGATACCTGGGTAAATGAAATAGGCTGTGCGTTTCTATTTCCAGAGAAAGAGGAGCATTATATTTTTGCGGCATGAAATAAATTATATCCTAAACTTTGACTATCTACGCATAAATTTAAGCAATTTCAAAGTGTATATATCCTAAACTTTGACTGTGTGTATATAAATTTAATACAGTGTAAAATTTTTAGGTTGTGCTGGTTTAGTATGCTTATATTATGGATTATTTAGTAAAAACACATCCAAATCTAATTGAATCTAAATCAAATACTTTATAAAACTAGATGATAATATAATTTTATATGAAAACAAAGAAAGACTTTTGTTGAAATTATAGATACATAATCTTGAAATGATTTTAAAATCTATCATATAATTGTAAATTTAAATAAAATATTTTCGTAATTTAAAATATGTTTAAAAATAAATTCTAAATTCTAAATTTATTTATATTTATATATTTTATAATTATAATTACAATTTTCAAAGAACTTTAAAATTTAAACAAAATAATTATGTAAACACACTAAAATGTAAAATTTAAACAAAATAATGCAAAAGGAAAAATAAAAAAAATAAAAAGATGTTAGGCCTTAAAATTAATGTTGGAACTAATATTATTATTAAATTTACAAAAATAAAAATAATCAGGTGAAGTTAAAAAAATTTAAAACTTATAAAATGATTGTAAATAATTATTTATGTCCCGCAATTAAGAGCATTTTGGCACGTTTACAGTGATTTTAGTGATGGATTGCCACGTTTACAGTGAAATGATGTACGCCCTCCACGTAAACAATTATGCATTGAAATCTCAAGCTTAAGAAACACATTTTAATGGCATTTTACTTGGTTTAGGTAGTTGCCCAGCATGCTGCTCAGTATATGTGTGAAGTATTTTTTTGTTTTGTTTTTCATTTAACTGAGAAGATCTTGCAAAAAATTGGAGTGGGGGCTAGATGATACGAAATGGGGTGTCTGGAGAACTTATAAATGTGTTTTCATAGTTGATGATTCATTGGTGGTGGATTTTTGCTGCATGCAGTAGTTTCTATTATACAGGTTTTTCTTGCTTTGTTTCGGCTGTAAAGGTGTTAAGGAATAGACTTTTGCCATTTTTCTATATTTGAGGGTCACTCTAATTCCCTTACCTTTGATTATAATCCCTTTTTTTTCTTAACCATATACAAATCATGATCATTGAGAAATCAGAATTTATATATGAAATCACCCTTTTAATTTATACAGTCTTCCTAGAATTTTCCTAAAATTTTGATTATATTTGGCAGTGACAACACCTAAGTATAGCCGTACAGCCATCAAATTGAGGTACTTGTGGTATCACAATATTCAAACTCTCATTGTTCAATAATTGAAAAGGCACAGTCAATTAAAGCTAAAATAAAATGTCATTGTTAAATGATAAGCGTCTCCTGTATGTCGATACACCAATAACAAGATTCTTTTATCTTTACTGTGAGGCTTCTATTCCCCTATAACTCACCTGTTAGCAGTTTCCTCAAAAACACTTGAGCGGATTTCAAAGGTGTTTGAAACCAGTGTCCTCACAAACCATTCGTCTTCTATTGTATATTCCAACTGTCTATCATAAATATGACAAAACTCTCATCTGTAGATTAATATTTGTGTATAAATCGGATGAATGAGAATGAAATGTCAAAGCTCATTTTTATGAATTTCTCCTTGTGCCATGATTTTTTTTCTGTCAAAACGAACACTGACAAGTATGGACTCCACCTCAATCCAAAGCTCTTCACCACCCCTTTCTATGTCCACCAGTCTCGACCTCCTCTTCTCGATTTGTAGTCATGCTGCAGATCTGGAAAACATTCTTCTCGACTGTGGTTCCTCACACACAATTCTGTCACAGGACGGACGTGAATTCGTTGGAGCTCATACATCCAAATTCACTTCCTCCACCAGCACTGCGGCAGCAGCGATCTGCCACGTCACAATCCAGCTAGCTCTCTCAATCTCTTCCTTTCTCACTTCTTTATTTCCTTTATGAGCGCTGTGCTTTTTAAATACCTCTAACCAAGCACTGTTGGCGAATGTGGTATAATGAGTCCACAAATATGCAGGCCCCTGTTCCACCCGCCAAACTCCTCCATGCGCCCAGCTATTTTTTTGAAGATCCTCTGTATCCAACAGCCTTTTGTACCATGCTATTTAACTTCAATTTTAGAGTGACATGAGAAATCGGCATCTGGCATGGGCTCATCTTGCTTAACAACTGTGAATTGGGAAGTCGGCGTGAAGGCGAAGTGGGACATTGACAAACTCCGTGCACGCCCATCTTTGATAGTAGAAGCCGATGCAATTTCCCGTTGAAGATGTTTAGTAAAAGTGGAGAGCTCGTAGGAATGATGAACTCCGTCTGCACTGGCTCTTCTGCGGTGCAAGTTGAGCTAGTGAGCCATACATAGACTGTCTTTGGGTTGTGCTTGAGAGCGCATATGGTTTTAAGGAGAAAATGGAGAGAGCTGGAAGAGGATGTTGTTTCTCCACGTAATCGTTTGCTTACAATCAGCTTTTCCTCCTCGTGGGTCTTTATAATACACATTCCTTGTGTTTGGCCCATTAAATGGTAGCTAAAGGCTTCAATGCCTGATGGCTATTTACAGCTTCCTTCACGATCGATTTACTTATTGAGAATGGATGCCCATCCCTTATTCCGTTTGACCATCATTATTCGTTCATTTATTGTGAAATTAATTGCACCTAGACAATCTAACCGTTTTATGATATACAAAACTAAATACATAACACCAAATTTGTCTGAATTGAAGTTAGAAGTACATAGTATAAATGAAATTAAGTTACATCTTTGGACATATAAAATCCTTACAACGGAAGTTTCTATGGGGCCTTGGCCTCCCTTCCCTTGTCTCATTCAAAAGAGTCTCTGACAGTCTGCAACACACATATTACGATGATCCTAGACTTCAAGTTTACCAAGGAAAATAATAATAACAATAATAAAAAAAATAACACTATTTATATATAATTAACTTCTATTTAATAATTAATCATGAACATTTGTATCTACAAAAAACAAAAGGATAAAATTAAAAAATTAAATAACATAACATCTATTCGGCGTAAAAATTGCAAACCAAGTTGCAATTCCTAGTCATAAAAATGATCACAAGAGATATTATAACTAATTTCCTTAAAATGATAAAACTTGCAAAAGTCTTACAATAAGAATATCTAGCTATTCAATGATGAAGAAACATATTTGTATTTCCACGGTTTATGAAAATGTGAAATTTGGAAACAATTTATACAAACATCAAATGAATTGGTTTCATTAACGATGAAAATTAACTGTCATATTGTCAATTAGTAATATTACATTTATAACTAATGTTCTGATTTATAAATTATTAAAATATTTCTAATGTTATATTCATTAGAGATTGGATTTGTAATCATGGATAACTTAAATACACTTGTTTATTTAATTTAAATTTATGGACGATAATTTTATGGGTCCTTATGAAATTTTGCAATCAATTATTATAGGGATTGTGGTATGTAATTTATAAGCTTAATTCGAACATGAATATACTAATTATAAGTTAATGAGTACGTTTAAATAATTTAATTAAAGTAGATCTAAGATGTAGAATAAATAAACATGGTTAAGGAATCTTGTGTTAGAATATAATATTAAGAAAGAAATTTACTTATTGAAAATAAAACAAGATGTTAGATATGCCACCTTTTTAAAAAATATCTGTGTGTATCCCCTCGACCTTACCCAGCACCCAACTTGTCTTAGCTTGATGTTAGGAACTGTGAAGTTGGGGTTAGGAAGGCACATGCGAGGTGAGACTAATCCCATTCAATTGTGCAGTTACCAACATGGGACCCACCAAATATTACACAATATTAGGAACATAAAGAGATTTAATAGTGTCTAACAATTTTTAAATATTTGTAAAAATAATTTTAAACTAGCAATTGCACTTCGATGTGTAATGAGAATGTCAAACGGGAATGTCAATTAACAAAAAATCAATCTATTTTTCGCATACATTTTTTTAGTACATGAGGTTAATAGGTAGGCCATTTAGAAAAGTGATGTTTGTGAAACAAAGATCTCAATGGAGAAGTGGTAGCTTAAACTAAACGTTACATCCTCTAACATGGAATATCCAAACAAAAATGAAATAAAACATATAAATGAAGAAGATAATCAAACTTGATTATCAATAGACTCATGAGAGAGAGAGAGAGAGAGAGAGAGAGAGAGAGAGAGAGATTGATTTTGGTGTGTGATCTCCTTGGTATGTGTTCCCTCAACTTTAGGATTCTTTTCTGATTGTTTCATGTAAGGGTGTTTTTTCTATATTACTCCTCACTTTTCTAATTTTTCCATGAGCTAAATTGTGTATGTTGGTTTCTATGGCTCTTTGGCATCTTTGGCTCTTAATTGTGTATGTATTTTTTTGTTTAGTGTACTATGTACTATTCTTTTTATGATTACAAGCTTGATGCCTTTTGCCAAAAAATAAAAGAGAAAACTCATCAAGAGCATTCAGTTTATAAATATAAAGATTGACTCTAATTTAGAATCTTATAAGTATTTTTTACTATTGAGTTAATTGTTATCAAGTCTCATGTTATTGTTGTGGCATTGAGTCTTGATATTCATGTGCTATAAAATTTTTTTGAACCTTCTCTAGTTGTTATAGACGTTGATAATATGTTACCTTTTTCATTCATAATTTTTTATCAACAAACTAGATAAGTAGTTTGATTGTTAATAGCACATTTGTCAAATTATTAAGCACCAACTACTAAATTTTTTTTTTGCAATTATAGAAATCATTTTAAAAGATGAAAAAAATCAGATATAAAATTTGATTAGTTTATAGTTTATTGTGAGTAATTTTTTTTAGTACAATGACAACAAATACGATCATCAAGTGGGGTGTGATTTAGTGGTGGTGAACATGGTTCTTGTGATTTTTATTAAAGTTCATATTCATATACTCAAAAACACCTAAATACTATTGTTTTGAAAATTAAGCAAAAACAAGTTTTAGAGGGACCCGAAAGCCAAAGACTTAAAGATACAGATTCGACAATAAGCTCAACATAAAAGAGCATCCAAAGGAAACAACAGGGGGAGAAAAAACACCCCAAACCAGCAACAACCAACAAGACACCTAAACACTATTGTTAAAAGGAAGACACCAGAATGATATTTGATATATGAAGACATATCAAGAAGAAAACCAAATAATAATAGCTCCAAAACACAAAAAAAAATGTTACTACAATCTCTATTAATTACCTGTTACAAAAATTTAGACTATTTAAATAGTCCATATCTGTTAAATACAATTACCTATAAATAAATAACTAAAATTATTACTTGATTTATTTAGCATTATCCATAGTTGAATGAAAGGATATACAATTTTAAACCAATCATAAATAAAATGATATTTCTTGATTAATGTAGCCAAGGACTCGCGCATGCTCGAAACTAAATAAATTGCCATTAATGTTTATCATTTTATGCCAATTTAAAAGAGTGAAAGGCATATGAGAAACAAGTTTGCATTGGTGTTTCTCAAACACCCCTCAGTATCCAAATACTTGAACCTCAAGGTTTTCCCAACATATCTCTCTTTCAGGTTTGAGTGAATCGTACCCAAATTGAATCAAAATCTTAATCCAACTAAAAAAATTGTTTCCCTAATTTGCTGCAGTAGAATAAATTTGCTCAAAACTAAAAAGAACACAAAGAATGTTAATTGAGAGTAATGTTCAGCAGCCATTACATAGCCAATATATATAGTTATTAATTTAGTGACCTGCTCCAGGGCTATCGTTAGAAGGAAGCTTATTCTTCAAACATGAGAGATGTCGAAGTCGCAGGTGTCTTCTTGTCACGCAAGTAAATAGTATATCAATTCTTGATTTGCAGCAGTCAAGAGTTGATCACGTAAATCTGGTCTTGTTGTTCCGCCTCCTCATGTAATGTTTGACTGCGACTAGATCTCTACAACATTCTCGTATTAAAATTATGAATGTCTTTATCATTCTCTCCAATCGAATGTAACAAGAGATGAGATAACTAATTCCTTTAAAATCATAGAATTTAAATAAAATTTTACTATAAGAATAGCCAGCTATTAAATGATGAATAAAGATATTTAGTCTCTTCGGAGACATCCGATAAAATGGATAAAGATATTTGTTATAAGAAATAATTTAGTTAACTTTGTATATTAATATTAATTTTTATTTAATTTTGAGGAGAATATTTTGATATTTGGGTAGATATCATTATTTTATATAAAGTTATATTTTGTATTACATTTTCTATTTATTCATTTTATATATTATTGTACAATTATCATTTATTATGTTCATCTCTTTAATATTTAAATAATGAGAAAACACAAAACAATATTAGTGATTGTCATTGGTGATTGTGGAAAAAAGAAACAATTGTTGTATACTCATCTTTTATTCTATCCATCTCTTTCAATATTTGAACAATGCAAGAATAAAAGACAATGCGAATAATTGTCATTGGTGATGATGAAACAAAGAAGTGATTATACTTACATTTTATGCTTTGCATTTCATCCCTAAGCACAACTCTTTGATAATTATCTTGGACCATCATATTTTCATATTATTTAGAGGACCTAGTAGTGATAAGATGATGTTGTGATCATATGGACAATTTAATAAGTTTAGAGTGTCAATGGTAAATTATATGTTTGATTTCTAAACAAATTAAAAATGAGCAAATAAGGATCATATGTTGATCTCAAAAATGGCAATTTAAGGAATAATTAAGCTATTTATATTTTTGTTGGGATTATTGGATATTTGAATCTTATCTCATTGATATCTTTCATATATAGTTTATATGGTAGTTTGGTGATTATAACTCAAGGGATGTTTCTTTGTATTTTAATTAATAGTTTTATTATGTAATCTAGAATAGGAGGTTTATAAGTATGGTATAGTGACTACACATTTAGTTACATAAGACATTTTGTTGAGAAAATATTTGTTATAGTTAAAATGTTAAGATTAAGGGCATGCCATTTAATCTTCCTTGTAGAGAAGGAAGGTAGATAAATTTTGAAGATGTAATATGAATCATAGGTGTATGTTAAAATATATGTGACAACATGGAAATTTTTTTTATGAAAATTGTAACAAGAAAGAGTTGTGAATTGAAAGAACATTAAATACTATTGGATTGTCATATCACTAACATTGTTATGCGAAATCTATTTAGTACAAAAAAATTAAATACTCTAATAACATATTATTTATGTCAAATATAGGCTTTGTTCTAGAAGGAAAACTTTGAAGCTAAAAGACCTTGGAAATTCATAATGTAACATTACCTTATCTTAAAATATATATTTATTAGAGGGAGCAATAGGTAGGAGTAGGAGCATTAGAGGTAGTTGGAATCCTAAGGTTTGTGAGAGCTACAAGAATGTTGTAGGAGCAGTTTTGGATGCAGAAGATGTTGATAATGAAAACAATGGAGATGTAAACTTTGTTTCTATTGCATAGGCCATTTCTGGCTTGAGTGTTCTAGTTGTTTGGGGTCATGCATAGTTCTATTTGGAGGACCCCTATGGTGCCCTCGTTTGTGTGGTTACTTGTTTCTCCTCATTCAGACATCTCTTGCCTGATTTTGTCTAGTCAAAGATCGATCGTCGAGGCTTTGTGGACTCCCTTGCGCATTTCAATATAGGGTTACCCTCTATATTTTGTCCCAAAATTGTTTGGCTGTAGCTTTCTATAGATTTTCTGGTTTTCCTCGATGGAATCCCTTCTTCCCCCTTCTACTCAACCCCTCTTTCCTTGCGTTCATGGGTTTTTCTTCTTTTCTCTAGTATGGTATAGTCTTTTATATTCTTTTCTTCTCCTCTTAGTATTTGGTGGTCATATTTTCTTCTAGGTATTTTGGATCTTTTTCCTGATGGGTTCCTCTAGATTCTTTGGCTCGTGGGGTTTTTCTTCTTAGCAGAGGCAACAATGTGTGATTCTCTACCTCCCCTTGTCTTGGAAGGCTTATGACATTTAGCCTTGTATGTTCCTAGTTTCTTGTTGTTGTTGGGTTTTTTGGTGGGGTAGAGCAGTGGATTAGAACTTGAGATTGAAGAGAGATTGTTTTTGAAAGGATCATTAGCTATTGGGGCCTTTCCTCTTTTCTTTTTTCTTAGCCCATTTGAGGTCTCTACAAGCTTCATTATTTGCAGCCCCTACTTGAGGGAAGATCTAGGGGTTTGGGCTTTGGTCAGACTCCTCCTAATATGTGTTTTTCTTGGTGGTAAAGTACTTTCTCTGATGCTTATTGCTACAAATTCCCTTAGTGGGTTCTTTATTTCTCACTTCTTATTGAGGTGTTGTAGGGTTTTCCCATGTGGCCTTCTTATCTTATCTTTAAAGAAGAGTGTTGTGACTCATGTCAGTTCTCAAATTGTGGTGGGCGTTAAGGCTCTTGTTGGCATTATTTTGTCCAAAGCCTAGATTTTTGCTAGTATTTTTCCAAGGGCCCTTCTTGGCCTTTTATTTTATTGGAGCTTTGAGTGGCCCTGTTAGTGCCCAAGATGTTCAATTTTCTATTTCTAAGTGGGATTTTTTGGTTTGAGATTGGATTCATCTTTGTAAGGCTCCTATTGAGGTGGAACTTGCCCTATATTAAAGTGGGGTTTCTTTGTGTAGTTACAATGCACATGTGGCTCATTCTTTTATTTTCCTTATAGACTTCTATTCATTTTGATTGATTAGATATAGGGTTGAATGCCATTTTGGTCTCCTCTCTAGTCTTTTTCTTTCTTTGATGATCCTATCAAGGTGGTATCCTTTCCTATCAAGGTAGAAAGGATTTTCTCTAGTGAGTTATTGGCCAGTGGGGGGAAAGTTAGCTATTGGTAATATTTTGGTTGTGGAATCCAAGACAAAACTCATGTTGAAGGTTTCAAGTTCCTTTCCAAACCTCATGGTCCTTTGTGCTTTGTTTTGCCTCTTTATTTCTCTAAACTCGCCCGTTCATAGTACTTTCTATTGCAAAAGGTTCCAAGATATCATTCAAAACTTGACAGTTGATTGGTTGATAGTTCAGGGTTCCTTAGGAAACCCCTCTATTACTCACATGTGATTTTTTGTGGGATCAATACCTTATGTCTCACTGGATGGTGGCCACGGTCAATTTTTTTTTTAGTAAAGGTCTTCCCTTCTATGGTTTTTTTTAATCTCAAGACTTGTGAGTTCCTCACATTCTTTCTATTGGTGTAATTGAGTATTCCTAATTACACATTACTTAATTTTATTTTGGATAATGTATTACATAGTAGTTTTTCATTGAGACACCTAGGAGTTTTCATTTTATTTTAGCACATGGTGTAGGATAATTTCCACTTTAGGAGTGAGATCCACCTTTAGTGCTCTTATCACATTATCATCCTCTCATTATTGCACATACTTTGATGTACAATGGAAGATGATCCACCTTTGGTGGACATGTGATTACACCTTGTCGATTTGATAGCTTATCACTTACATCTCTCCTAGTTATCATGCATTGCCTATATATTTAGGCACATCTACTTTGAATTCATTCAATTGATTTTGTATCTATTTCATTATTGATCATTATTGAATCATTCAATTGATCATATCATATTTGTCTCTCTTGTGCTATAAATTGAGTTTCTAGATCTTGGCATATTCATTCATTGCCTTAGGAAAAATTTTACACTTTTTCTTTTGTTTGTTGTATTCTAGGTTTGGGCCCTTTTCCCGATTACACCAATTATGAGATCATTACCTTATCTTGAAAACTTGGTAATAAAGTTAATTATTATAAATTGTAGTACTTGCAAGTTGTAAATAAATGTGTTGGATTAAAACATAATAGAATAAATTGAAATCTATCATGTAAAATGATGTGTAATGAGATGAGTATATTATTATTTATATTCTTCTTAAAATGAATTTTTTTAATTAAAGAACAAAATAAATTAAAATAAAATAAAATATAAATTAAAAAAATATTATGATGAAAGTTAAAGTTATTCACCAACATAATCACTACCTTATATCTAAGTTATGATAATAAAGGAGTTTTACTTTATTCTATTTTTAGAAATGAAGACATACAATATCCACTTGTTGATAAAGGATCTGTGAGGTTGTATATACTATAAATATTTCCTTAAAACACACACACACACACACACACACATTGAAAAGAAAAATTAATTTTTTTATTTATTCATGTCTACTAAATATAATGGTATGTACTATAAAATATATAGATATATGTTTTTCCAAATATTCAAAAGAAATGTCCTTTCTTATCATAGAATTGTTCAATAGTCAGAATACTGAAAGAAGGGAGATGAATCAATATTTCTTTAAACTTAAAAATAAATTAACTTATTACTTTCTACATTATTCATAATATCTATTTAATCGAAGTAAGTTCATGCAATCGAATAAATGTAACCAAGGTAAATACATAAGATGCACGAGAGAACAACATAATTTTCCTCGTGGAAAACCCAAATGGGAAAAAAACATAGAGACGATTAAATCTCAATATACTATAATAGTTATAATATATTACAAGTTCTTGGTACAAGGCTTGTTGTCGAAGGGATCATTTTCTAATAGATCAAGGCTCACTTCCAAATGTCTCACTTCCCAATAGAGAATAGGTAAAAAATAATGAAATATTATAATTGTATCTGACATATGCATTCAAAATTAGTTCCTTTAAGGTTTAGGAAATAGACTTTACATTCTTCATTATCTCTTTTGTAATTTGCATCTAGCTTAGTCACATGTCATTACATATCCCTTTTCTACTTTTCACATTCACAACCATATCGATCAAAAGAAGTATACCACACACACACACACACAAAGAGAGAGAAAAATATTGTTTAGCAAGTAGTTGGTGACAATATTTCTTCACATGTTTCCACAAAAATAATTCATACATTTCACTTTCATAGGTTGTCCAAAATATTAAAAAATATTGATATCAACTAGAATCATAGGACCAAACTCATCCTTATCCCAAAATCATAAGACCAAATTCATCCAAACAAAGAAATGTGGATATATGGATAACCTATTATTTTCTGAGGGAATAACACAACTTACAAGATAAAATTATAGACTAAGTATTTTTCTATCTAAAGATTCAAAACATGAATAATATTGAATATAGAACCATCTAATACACTGAATTATACTATGAAAACTATACACTCATATATTTATTCACCGAGGAATGCAAACCAAAACAAGATCAACAAAATTACTAATATTCTAGAGAAATAAAATAGTAAGTGCACCAAGATGGTGTGCAAAAAAGTGACTCCCCACCCAAATAACCACAAAACACCCCTAACATGATTGGGTTACTTTAAATAAAAATAACTCAATCACACTTAGGTTCAATGAATTTTTAGGCCAAGAACAATGAGTTTTAAATTCAAACAACGCATAGGGATTTTTTTGTAAATAAAACTATAATTGGGGTTTTTCATATTAGAAACCTTGATCACATTAGACTAACAATAAAAAAATTGCATTGCATCTGACTAGGTTATTTTAACCCTCAACCTCATGGCATTCAAAAAAATAGCGAGGAGTCAAAACAATAAGAACCTACTCATGTTTCTTGCACTATAACAAATTTCCATCATGCTAGATCATCACAAAGGTTAATATACATCAAATAATGCATTTTTTTTGTTTGAAATATAATTTTAATATTATATAATTAGGAGGTTAAAAAATGGAGCAAAAGGAGCAGGAGCAAAAAGGGTAGGATGTGCAAAAAGGTAGGATATGTGAAATGTTACAAGTGTTCCACATGGTCGTTTGCAAGGTTCAACATCTAGGAGCTTGCAGGGTTCAACATCTAGGAGCGCTTAGGGTTGGATTCCCTATCCTTCTTATCACTCAAAGAAGGGTTCTTAGGGTTTTTATAATGTCAATCCCCAAATCAGTCCTGCAAGAGTTCAAACTAGATCTAGAGGAAGGAAGTCTATTCCTACTTCTTTTCACTTGCCTCGCCCCCTGCTAGATATTGATATTTACATGGGCCCTTTGTTTCCAACTCCTATTTTTTATGGAAATGGAGCTCACATTAGAAATATTAACCCTAATGCTCCCTCTTTTGTGTCATGGCCTGACTCCCTAGCTATTTGATCCCCATCTTTTTCATCCCCTCCAAATAATACCCCTATTCACCCATGCCAAAATCCTCTTTAGAATCATTCACCGCATCCTCATCACCCTAAACCTAGACCTTGGGACTCTTCTATCTCATGTCCATTGCAAGTTCATTCGCATCAGAGCCCTCCCCTTCTCCCTAATCCAAGGGTTCCTGGTTCTTCCAAATTGTAGTTGTAACAAACTTGTCAAGGTGATGGCTCTTATCACCCATTTCCACACTCTCCTCCTAATTCTTCAATAAGTGGTTCTAAACCTATGCTTTTTTTTGGAGGAGGGTTTATTGTCGCCACATATTTCACATATGCAAGAGCTAGGTCTTATTGGTACGCTTTACACTTTTTTACCTATTTAAGATCTTCATTCTTGGGCTTTCATGAATTGGGTCGGTCTCTTTGACCTATTTTTATCTTGATCATGGTTCAAAATTTTTTATTGCAATGTTTGATTCTTCGGTTAATCGTAATAATGTTTTTCATAATAAGTACTGATTTTGTAATGGATTTGGAGTTTCTTTACTGCCTTGGGTTCCTAATTTTAAACTACACAATTCTACATGTGCCCTGATTCCTTTTTGGCTTGAGCTTCCATGTTTGCCCCTAGAATACAAAGATCTAGATATTATTGAAGCTATTGCAAATAAACTTGGGACCTTTATTTGACATGATCTTCTCCCTTTTGAAGAACCTCATTGTTCAATCTAGGTTTTCTTGTTATTGGACTCTCTCAAACCATTACCCAAATCCATTATCTTAGAGTCTAAGTGGGCACTCTAGCATCAGGTTGTCAATGTTCAAGATGCACAAACTATCTCCTTGTATGCTAACATGCTAGGGCACTTTATAAATCAGTGTAAAGATTCCAATTGTTCAACCTTAGTTGTCGACAAGGACCATACTACCTTTCCCTCCATATACTCCATAGCTCAGAAAACTAGGGATGCCTCACCTATTATTGAATCGATTTTATCTTTGTCTAAATATTCCTCAGTTCCTCTGGATAAGGATATCCCTCCGCCAAAAGTAGATGTGCAAGTGTCTAAATAAATGTGCTCTCCTAATGTGCCAAACAATGCGCAATCTCAACCTTTACCATTGAATGCATTGCAATTTTGTTGTCTAAGCCAATTCCCTCTTCCAAACATCATTTCTCCATTTTTGTACTCTTTTGTTAGCATGCTACAATTGTACTTTCCTGTTATCATTTCCCTCTTTAAAGGTCTTGATTTTTCTTAGGCAGTGATTCAAAAAGCTCCAAACTCTGCTCCTTATCCAAATCCTAAGCCTCTAGATTTTCTACTAATGGATTCTATTGTCAACAAACTTATGTTTTCTATTGATCCTCTTAAGTTTTGCAAGTTGACTTTTGAAGATGTTCATCTCATGGCTACTGAAGTCATATCGGTTGTTGCTTCCTCCTTTCATAGTAACCATCAGCCATTTGAAGATTTAAATGATTTAATGTCTCCTCCCCCTTTCTTGGATTGTCAAGTTGGTCCTTCCTCGAAATTTCCAACTAAAGGCCTTCTCAAGGATAATGGTATCTCTTGCCAAGAAGCTAATTTCTTCACTTTTCCAAATGATCCCCTTGGCAATGTGATGGACACTTCTTCTTCTTTGAAAAAGGATACTGATCAGCATTCTAAATTCTCCCATCTTAATGATCAAAAGGATATTCAAGTAAAGTAGGTGCCCAAACTATCTATTGTGCAAACTCCTTTGTGTTCTAAATCAAAGGTAGTTACGCCTAAATTGAGAGGAAGGAAATATAAGGTTACTAAGGCTTTGGAGGAAATTGAGGCTAGTGTTCAGTCAACTTTGGATAGAAACTTTTCTACTTCAAGGAGAAGTTTGACAAGGAGAACTAAGGTTTCTCCTTGTCCGCAATGAAGATTCTTTCTTGGAATGTCAGAGGCATTAATGCCTCTAACAAGAGACATAAAATCAAGCAGAGGCTTGATTCTTCTCAGTGTGACGTTATCCTTCTACAAGAAACTAAACTTTCTGCTGATAATTTTAATGCTTTTGTGGGTAAATGGTCTGCATGGAAAAGTAATTTTGTTCTAGCAAATGGTGCATCAAGCAGTTTAGCCATTCTATGGGATTCTAAGAATATATCATTTTTTCTGCTTCAAGATGGGTCCAATTGGCAATTATTTAGTGCTAAGAACTTTAATATCTCCTTCTTTATAATCAACATTTATGGTCCCACTTCATTAGCCACCAAGCTTCACCTTTGGCAATCTCTAACTGACACTATCCAACAATTCCCCAACTACAAATTTTTGTTAGCAAGGGACTTTAATGCTACATTGGGTCCAAATGATAAAAAGGGGGAATTTATCCCCTAGTTTGTACAGTTCTAGATTTCAATAATTTTGTTCAGGACAATGACCTCTTTGACATCATACCCAGGAACGGATCTTATACATGGACTAATCAAAGATCTAGGTGTTTGACATTTTATGAACCTTGACCTTTGCATGCATATGTTTCCAAATTTCCTAGTCTATATTCTTATGGTAAAATCCTAAAGGTTGTACCTAGTATCATTTTATAATTTATTAGAAATTATATGTCTTCACTTTTCACACAATCATTCTTATAATAGGACCAACATGGTAGACACAAATAATCAAGGCATTTATTTTGTCTCTAATACAATAGTTTGATAAGCACATAAAGATGGGTACATCAAACAATTCAAAATCACATGCACTTTCTATGCATGAAAATAGGAAGAATAACTAGAAATCCAATCAACAGTCCAAAGGAAAAGGGAAGAAGGAACCAAATCCAAGAATGGGAGACAATCAAAAACCTCTAGATGAATCTGCCAACTTGAAAGAAAAGAATGAAAAATGAAGGAAAAATCAAAGTGAAATTATTGTAATCATTGTTTTCATCCAAAATCATTGTGCATGAAGAATCCCTTTGACTTCATGGTGCAAATACTTTAGTGAAATAATCTTAACTTAACTATATTTTAGAAAGTGATATTAATAAGAAGGAAGATAAAGAACCACAATCAAGAGGTAATACACTTGCATTAGTTTCTATTCATTCTTCTCCAAAGCATGGATCATAAACTCTAGAACTTCACATAACATGGAAGTCACAAAATATGTTCTCTCATATTTAAGACTATATGATGGTTCGCTTGTTCTCATAGGAGATACTCTTTAGTGGAAGCAACTGGACAAGGGAGGGTAGAGACTGTAAATGGAAGTTTTGAGAGTGTCCTATATATTCTAATTGTTTTTCCAATCTTCTCCTTGTATATAAAATTACATAGTCACACTAGGAGTGTTAAATTCACACCAAATTTAGAGAGCATATTTGAAATGTAAGACAACTCCCTAATGTTTTCTTATATAGGAAATCATTAGTCCTATCTATAACCTTTTTCTGACTTTGTCACTAAATTAGATTCTACTTTACTAATATCTCTTAAAAAGCATGAAATTAGAATTTATAATTAAATACTTGGTCATTCATACTTAAAATACATGCAAAAACTTACCAAATAGGGGATGGTAAAAGGTTTTATTTATGTAGAATTTTCTAATCGAAGTTGTCAGAATTGTGCTTTTAGAAAGAATTGACAAGAAAAGATTCAAAATGGCCATGCATGGAGAGCTTTGTCTCCATTATATCTTGTCCATAATGATCTTATTCAGCCATTTATATAACCTTCCATGATAAATTCTAAACAATTCCTAACATTCATTGATGATTACACATGATACACATGTGTGTATTCTCTCAAATTCAAGAAAAAAGTGTCTGAGCATCTCAATTTTTTCAAATTCCATCTAGAGTAGAAGTTTGGTAAAATAATTAAAATCTTCCACATAGATAATGGATGGAGTATGCCAACAATTATTTCCAACAATGATAGAAGTCCAAGATTTTCTTGTTGTAAGAGGTTTCGGGTCCAAGTTAAAATCTATTTTTTCCTTAATCCAAAAACAATGATTTCAAACACCTTTGTTATACAATAATAATATTTTTGTAAATCACATTTCCTTATACTCTACAAAAAATAGGGTAACTAAGAGGAGGAATATATCTCTGAAAGAGATGTATAGTTGCATGTTCCATGCAATGTCTCATCCCTTAAAATTATGAGATGAAGTAATTATCACTTCCTTCTACATACAAAATAAATCTCCTCACAAATATTTTATATGAAAAAACACATTTTTATGCATGGAGTGGCATGCAATTGAATTTAACAAATTTTAACATTTTTGGATCATACACATGGGTTTAGATTAGTATAGACAAGATGAAGGATTTGGACCCTCAAATAAATGAACGCATTTTTTCTTATTAAAAATGCCCTTCAATTGTAGGAGCATAAAGTTTGATGAAAGTACCCTACATGTATGATCTCAAGAACAACATGTCACTAGTTCTATGCTTCCTTCTCTTACAAATCTCAGAGATGATACATGTAGTTATTTGATTTACTTCCAAATATTTTTTAATATGATTTAGAGGAACATGAGCATCAAATATTCGATTGGACTTATAACAATTATTTAGTATCCCATACATGATAAATTAAAGGAAATGGAGCTTAAAAAATATATATTATGCCTCTCATGCACTCCTAATTTCCAAGCTCGTTATGCCAATGCAAATTCCTATGTGGTTAGATAGCATCTAACCCTCAAAATTATGTGAAAAGTGTGTGGAACCCCCATAAGGAATTAGCCATGGGGAAGTATAACTTTTTGATCATAAACCAAACATTGGACTTGATTCTTCTTTCTTTTAATTACAATCTTGTAAAATGCAAGTTGGTCTATTAGACAAAGGAATCAATAGATATAAATGTTTGCATATAGAAATCTAAGAGTTGCTTCCCAAAGTTATTTAGCATGTTGATGGAATTGACTATGAAAAAAAATTTCTCCAATGGTGAAACAAACTACTTTAGTTGGCTCTCTCCATTGCAATAGTAAGGTGGGAGGTTCACCACATAGAGGTCAAGAACCCATTCCTTCACAACGACATTAAGGAGAAAATATACATTGAGTAGCCACAAGTGTATATTTAGTATGCAAACTCAAGAAGTCACTCAATGGCCTCAAGAAAATATGTAGAGCTTGGTATGCTAAAATGGACCTTTTAATATTATCTCAAAATATCATGTAAATCTGATCTAAATATATTTTATGATGAGAATATTTAACTCCCTATTTCTCATAGTGATTTATGTCAATGATCTACTAATAATATATAGTTCAACCACTAACATTATTGCGATTAAAACTGCTTTACACATCATTTTTTTTGTGATAGTATGGGTTTCCTATACTTTTTATTAGACTTGAGATTGATCATAAAGAGTCAAGAGTCAAATTTTATCAACCCAAGTATACAAGATGTCTCCTTGTTCAGTTTCACACGACCAATTACAAGTTAGTAAGTACACCTTTCCTAATAGGGTAGAACCTGAAGATGTGAAAGATACAACATTTTTTGATTTCATATAGTATTTTTTAGCTTGTGGGGATTCTTATTTATCTCACTTATTCTTGTCCCTGAGATCTCTTAAATACAATGGAGGATATTTCTAGATATGTCTAGGAGTTCCATGAGCTACAGTGGTCTACCAAGAATATATTTTGATATGTTCAAGGAACCATCATCTATGAGACTCATTACTTAGTGGAATGGAGTTTGGATCTTAATAGCTACATAGATTTTAACTAAGTTGGCAATAAAACTAATCAGAAGTTCACTTTAGGACATTTTCTTAGTTTGGGATCCATCCAAATTTATTGGTCAAGAAAGAATTGATGTTTCTTCATCATCAATAGAGGTTGAATATAGAGGTATATTTAATATTATGTTTCAAGAAATTTGGTTATGTAACTTCCTAATTAAGTTTGGTATCCTCTTTCATTATCTGACTATCATTTGGTGTGATAATCATACTATAGTAAAGTTGTGCACAGATCTTGTACAACATCAATGGAGTAAATATTAAGATACATGTGCACTACATTTGAGGCTTGATTCAAGTTGGGGTTATTGATTTGTAGTATTTTCCCACTTTTGAATAAACAACTAACATCTTCATAAAGACTTTAATTAAAAAAAATCACTTTTGTGAGATGTTCTTGGAATGAAGAAAAATGCAACATAGTAGTTTTCATGTATAGTTAGTATATATTTTTAAGATAGGTTTTGTTCCCATAAGGTTTTTTCTCTTTCATCTTTCCTTTCCTCAATCTTGTGTCTTCTTGGTTAAACTTAATGGGGGGGGTGTTAGTAGAAGGCAATATGCTATTTTATTCTCATTACTTAAGGGGAAAATAGATGTTAGTATAAACTTACCATTTTATTGTTGTAACTTGGAAATTTTGATGTTTCTTGTTTTATTGTAAGCCAACAAAGGAAGCCTTTTTGCATAATTTTAAATATTTTTTCTTTCTTTTCATTCATTTCATTGTTAGTGAAACAATTTTTTTTTCTTCTTTCTCTAGAATTTTTCTTCTATTTTTAAAGGTAATCTATACCTTTCTTCTATTTTATTTACAGATGCAAGTTACATGCTATTATTTTTTACCTATATTCATGCTCTATGATGATTTAGCTAAAGTTATACACAAGTATTATCTATTGTGGTATTTTTATTTATGGATTCTATATATTGGTTTTTGATCTCCTTGGTATTGCACTGTCAACTTTGAGATTCTTTTGTGATTATTTTCTCTAAGGGTGTTGCACTTTTTATCTTTATATTTTTTTCCAACTCTTTCTATTGTCTTTTTGTACACAAATAATCTTCATTTTATTTTTGGCCTTGAGATTCATTGTATATGTCGGTTTCTATGATTCCTTGTCCTTCCCTCATCTTTGGGATTCTTTTGTGATTGTTTCCTCAAAGGGAGTTGCAATTTTGATCTTTATCTTTCTTCCAACTCTTTTTGTTGGCTTTTTGTACACAACTCCATTTTTTTAAAATTTTAGCCTTGAGTTTCACTGTATATGTTGGTTTCTTTGGCTCTTTGGCCTTTCCTTAACTTTGGGATTCCTTTTTCATTATTTCCTCTAAGGGAATTACACTTTTTCTCTTTATCTTTCTTTCAACTCTTTGTATTGGATTTTTGTACATAACTCCTCTTTGTTTTGGTTTTGGCCTTGAACTTCACTATATATGTTTGTTTCTATGGCTCTTTGGCCTCTTTAGTTATTAATTATGCTAGGCTATTTTTGCTCAATGTACTATGTACTATTTTCCTTAATATTTTAATATAATTACAAGCTTAATATATTTTACTAGAAAATAACATAATACTGATCAAGAGCATTTCACATTTATGAATTTGGAGGTTGAATATAGTTTAGAGACTTATAAGTTTTTTTTTAATATTGAGTTATCACTTATTTGGAATATCATGTTATTGTTGATGTCATATGTCATAAATTGTTGTTAGGCCTCCTTTGCTTGTTAAGATGTTGTTAGTATGCTTCCTTTTTATTTCATAGATTTCAATCAATATTATGCAATCCTAGTTTGATTGCTAATAGTAAATTTATGAAATCCTTAGACACTAACTAATAATATATTTGTTTGCAATACTAAAAATCATATTAAAATATTAAGAAATAGAAAATAAAATTTTATTGATTTATAGTATTATTTTTAACTAAAAATTATAGTACAATAAAAAATAATATAATTTTTTTAACTATATAAATTATTTATTTCTTAGTTTTTTTCTAACACGGAAATATTTCTGACTTTTAGAATAAATTGTATTTTTTCATTTAAAATTATAAACATTGTATTTTAAAATAGTATTAAAAGGTTTATTCCAATTAGTTGTTGGTGTCCGTCATTTTCAATGTAGGGTGAAATTTAGTGGTGGGTTAACATGTCTATATTGTAATTTTTTTTTAAGTTCTTATTCATATACCTAAAGACATGTAAGCATAAATGACATGCTGACAAATAATATTCTTCTTATTTCATAAGTGGTTTACTCTCATGGAGTTTCAGAAGGAAGACATGTGAAAGTAGTAAGAAGACAACTTAACAATTTTGCATGCGAAACAAAAACTTTATGACTGCACTAATTGTATTAATTAATACACATAAGTTTTGATCATTTAAATAATCCATTTCTGATTGAAACCGTTATTTATAATTAAAAATTAAAAATGGCACTTACACCTTCCCTTTTATAACTCTTATGCTTTCCTAATTAACTATCCATCCAATTTGTCCATTTCCAAATGAACCTCCACTCATTTTTAACATAATTCTATTCAAAACTTAGAATGTGTCATAGTTTATGACAAATTACCTATTTTTTTAGTCTTCACATTTAATATTGGTCATTGAATTAGTTAAATCCTATCTGTTGATTCAAGTTTCAAAATTCTATAAATTGAGCCAATCTCTCTCATTTATCCTAACCACATTTTTTAGTATTTGTGTAATCATTTTGTTTTAACTCTTTTATTCACTTTTTAATATTGGAGAAACATTTCAAAATTAGAGAAGAAAAGAAAAGAATTGAAATGGTATTGAGGGAGTGCTTTGGGTTTTTTTTCAATGTTTTTGTTTACTCAATTTCAATAGCTTTAATGGTTAGATTAGGTGTAGGAGGTTTTATGGAACCTTGACCTTTACACATATATGTTTCTAAATTTCCTAGTCCATAGTCTTCTTGTGAAATCCTAAAGGTTATACCTTGTGATTTCCTAATTGATTATAAATTATTTGTCTTCACTTTTCACACAATCACACTTATAATAGGAACAACATGCTAGACATAGATAATCAAGGCATTTATTTTGTCTCTAATACAAGAGTTTGATATGCTCATAAAGATGGGTACATCAAAAAATTCAATATCCCATGCACTTTCTATGCATGAAAGTAGGAAGAATAACTAGAAATCCAATAAAAAATCCAAAGGAAAAGGGAAGAAGGAACCAAATCCAAGAATGGGAGCCAATCTCAAACCTCTAGATGAATTTGTCAACTTGAAAGAAAGAAATGGAAAATGAAGGAAAAATCAAAGAGAAATTTTTGTAATCATGGTTTTCATCAAAAATCATCATGCATGAATAATCCCCTTGACTTCAGGGTTCAAATAATTTAGTGAAATAATCTTAGTAACTATATTTTAGAAAGTGATATGAAGAAGAAGGAACATAAAAAACCACAATCAAGAGGTAAAACAAATGCATTAGTCTTTATTCATTCTTCTCCATACCATGGATCATAAACTCTAGAAGTTAACATAACATGGAAGTCACAAAAGATGTTCTCTCATATTTAATGCTATATTATGGTTCTCTTGTTCTCATAGGAGATACTCTTTAGTAGAGGAAACTGGACAAGGGAGGGTAGAGATTGCAAATGGAAGTTTTGAGAATGTCCTATACATTCTAAATATTTTTTCAATCTTCTCCTTGCATATCAAATGACATAGTGGTAGTAGGAGTGTTGAATTAACCCCAAATTTAGTGAGCATATTTGACATATAAGACAAATCCAAAATGTTTGTTTATATAGGAAACCATTAGTCTTATCTATAACCTTTTCTAACTTTGTCACTGAATTAGATTCTACTTTACTAATAACTCATAAAAATCATGCACTTAGAACTTATAATGAAATGCTTGGTGATTCATACTTAAAATACATGAAAAAACTTACCAAATAGGGGATGGTAAAAGGATTTCATGCCATAGAATTTTTGCATGGAAATTGTCAAATTTGTGCTCTTGACAAGAATCCACAAGAAAAACATCAAAAGGGACATGCATGGAGAGCCTCATCTCTATTATATATTGTCCATAATTATCTTATTGAACCATTTCTATAACCTCCCATGAGAAATTACAAATAGGTTCTAATATTCATTGATGATTTGCATGATATATATGGGTGTATTCTCTCAAATTCAAGCATAAAGTGTTTGAGCATCTCAATATTTTTAAATTCCATATAGAGTAGAAGTTTGGAAAATTAATCAAAATTTTCCATATAGATAATGCATGGAGTATGCCAACGATGATGTCAAACACCTTTGTAATATATAAAAATAATATATTTGTAAATCACATTTCCTTATACTCTACAACAAAATAGGGTAACTAAGAGCTAGGAAGAATAGATATTTGAAAGAGATGGATAGTTTCATGTTGCATGGAATGTCTCATCTCTTGAAATTATGAGATGAAGTAATCATCATTTCCTCATACATACAAAATAGCTCTCCTCACAAATCTATAATATGAAAAACATGTTTTGATACATGGAGTGGCATGCAATTGAATTTGCTAAATTTTTACATTTTTGAATCATACACATGGGCTTAGATTAGTATAGACATGATGAAGGCTTTGGAACCTCAAATAAATGAATGCATCATTTCTTATTAAAATTTATCTTCAATTTTAGGAGCATCAAGTTTGATGAAAGTACCCTAGATGCATGATCTCAAGAACAACATGCCACTGGTTCTATGCTTCCTTTTCCTAAAAATCTTAGAGATGATACATGTAGTCATTTGATTTACTTCCAGATATTTTTTAATCTTATTTATAAGAACATGAGCATCAAATATTTAATTGAACTTCTAGCAATGATTTAGTATCCCATGTGAGAAATTAAAGGAAATGGAGATTAAACAATATACATGATGCCTCTCATGCACTCTTAATTTCCAAGCTCATTATGCCAATGAAAATCCCTATGTGGTTCTAGCAGCTAACCCCCAAAATTATACAAAAAGTGTGTGGAAGCTTCATTAGTAAATATCCATGGAGAAGTATAACTTTTTATTATAAACCAAACATGGGACTTGGTTCTTATTACTTTTAATTGTAAGCTTGTCAAATGCAAGTTGGTCTATTGGACAAAGGAAGGAATAGATAGAAATGTTTTCATATATAAATCTAAAGGTTGGTAGCCAAAGTTATTTAGTCTGTTGATGGCATTGACTATGAAAAGAGTTTTTCTCCAATGGATAAATGACCTACTTTAGTTAGCTCTCTCCATTGCAATAGTAATAAGGAGTGAGGTTCACCACATAGAATTGAAGAACCCATTTCTTCACAAAGATCTCAAGGATACAATATATATTGAGTAGCCACAAGTGTATATTTATTATGAAAACTCATGAAGTCACTCTATGGCCTCAAGGAAACACCTAGAGCTTGGTATGCTAAAATGGAATTTTTATTATTATCTCAAAATATCATGTAAATCTCATCGAAATTATATATATTTTATGATGGGAACATTTAAATCCCTATAAATCTCATTGTGGTCTATGTAAATGATCTACTAATAATAGATATTTTAGCGACAAACATTATTGCAATTAAAACCACTTTACACATCAATATTTTTTGTGATAGTATGGATTTCCTATACCTTTTATTAGACTTGAGGTCAACCATAATGAATAAAGAATCAAAGTCTATTAACCCAAGTATACATGATGTCTCCTTGTTTAGTTTCACATGACCAATTACAAGTTAGAAAATACACATTTCTCATTAGTTTAGAGCTTGAAGATGGGAAAGATAAAACATTGGTTGATTGCATATAGTATTGTTAGCTTGTGGTAATTCTTCTTTATCTCACTCACTCTTGTACAGATATCTCTTATGCAATGGATGATATTTCTAGATACATGTGGGAGTTGCATGAGCTACAATGGTCTACGAAGCATATAATTTGATATGTTCAAGGAACCATCATCTACGATACTCATTACTTAGTGGAATGTACTTTGGATTTTACTAGCTACATGGATTTCAACTTCATTAGAAATAACACTAATCACAAGTCCACTTTAGGACATGTTCTTAGTTTGGGATCTATCCAAATTTGTTAGTCAAGCAAGAAGTGATATTTCTTTATCATCAATAGTGGTTGAATATAGAGGTATAGTTATGTACACACAAAATTAGTGCACTTCTATGAATCCTTACAATCAAGAACACTCAAGAATGAGGTCTCAAAAATTGATCCATAGCTCTCTATGTATGGAGTTGCAAGATTTAAAATTGCTCTCAGCTAGAGCTATGAAGCTAATGACCTTGCTAGTCAACCACACAATGAGAGATTCCAAAAATTGAAGACAAGGGCAAGAGTGCCAATATCTCCAATGAAATCAACATGAAATGCAATGCAATGCAAGTAAGCTAAGAATAAAGATGCAAACTAAACTAAATGATAACAATGCAATGCTTGAAATGAAATCTAATCTATGAAAGGAAAGTGCAAATGAGACTATGAAAGGAAAGTACAAGTCTTACAATCCCTCCTAATTAAGCTATGTGAGATTAATCTATAGCATAAAGAAAGTCCATAATAAGAATGCCATGATTATGCAACTATGAAAGCAAACTAAATGAAATGCAACAATAATGTCTTCAAATGTTGAATGCAAGAATGTCTTCAAAGAGCTCCAAATGACCTATAAAACCTGCAACATAACATTAGCATAAAAATATGAATGGAATATCTATATATGAGGAAGAGAGCTCTCCTTTTATAGGAAATAAAAAGGAATGGACCATGGATATTAAGAGGCAAAAGACTTAATCAATAGTGGAGCACCAAAGAAGAGCAATCCATGTGCACAAATATCCTCCAATAGGAAAATAAGAGTTGACTTTTGTGTCCATATGAGACAAAAGGTGCTTTTTCCTTTTTTATAGAATAAGAATAATGCTTTATTTGTGCAACTTAGGATAAGAGGAAAAGGAGAGGCTTTTTATTTATTAAAAGGGGAGGAAATATTCCTTTTGAATAAATAAAAACTTTAGGATAAAATGGTTAGCCCAAGGAAAATAATTGAAAATGATAAAATAGGATTTGATCAATGAAATTGATATAATTGATAAAATGCTGATTTTTGAAAATATTGATTCAGGGATTTGATAAAATACTGAATGGGGGCCCAAAGTCTAGGCGACCATTTTAGGGTGCATACAAGTTAATATTATATTTCAAGGCATTTGGTTATGGAAATTCCTAATTACGCTTGGTATCATCTTCCATTTGTTTGACAATTATATGGCGTGATAATCAGAGTACACTAAACTTTTTCACATATCTTGTACAACAAAATTGGAATAAAATTTTGAGATACACATCGACTACATTTGAGGTTTGATTCATGCTAGGGTCATTGATTTGTAGTATTTTCCCACTTTTGAATAGACATATAACATCTTCATAAAGACTTTAACTTTTAAAAAAATCAACTTTTGTGAGATGTTCTTGGAGTGAAGAAAATTGCAACCTAGTAATTTTCATATATAGTTAGCATATATTTTGAGGGTAGGTTTTGTTCCCATAGGGTTTTGTCTCTTTCATCATTACTTTCCTCAATCTTGTGTCTTCTTAGTTAAACTTAACGGGGGGACGAGGGTGTTAGCAAAAGGCAATTTGCTATTTTATTCTCATTACTTAAGGAAAAAATCGGTGTTAGTGTAGAAACTTACCATTTTATTCCTCTAACTTGGAAATTCTGAGGTTGCTTATTTTATTGTAAGCCAACCAAGGAAGTCTTTTTGGATAATTTTCCATATTTTTTCTTTCTTTTCATTCATTTCATTGTCAGTGAAACAATTTTTCATTTTCTTCTTTCTCTCAAATTTTTCTTCTATTCTTTTAAGGTAATCTTTCTTCTATTTTACAGATGCAAGTTGTGCTATTATTTTCCATCTAGATTCATGTTCTATGATGGTTTACCTAAACTTATACACAAGTATTCTCTATTGTGGTACTTTTTATTTGTGATGTCTCTATATTGGTTTTTTATCTCCTTTTTATTTCTCCCTTAGCTTTGGGATTCTTTTTTTATTGTTTCCTCTAAGGATGTTGCATATTTTGTCTTTATCTTTCTTCCAACTCTTTGTATTGGATTTTTGTACATAACTTCTTTTCTTTTTTTTTCTTTAAATGGCCTTGAGCTTCATTGTATATGTGGGTTTCCATGGATATTTGGTCTTCCCTCAACCTTGGGATTCTTTAGTGATTTTTTTCTCTAGGGTGTTGCACTTTTTGTCGTTATCTGTTTCTCCAACTCTTTCTATTATCTTTTTGTACACAAATCCTCTTCATTTTATTTTTGGCCTTGAGCTTCATTATATATGTTAGTTTATATGATTCCTTGGCCTTCCCTCATCTTTGGCACTCTTTTGTGATTGTGTTCCTCTAAGGGTGTTGCACTTTTGATCTTTATCTTTCTTCCAACTCTTTTTGTTGGCTTTTTGTACACAACTCCTATTTGTTTTTATTTTAGCCTTGAGCTTCATTGTATATGTTGGTTTTTATGGCTCGCTACCTTTCCTTAACTTTGGGACTCTTTTTTGATTGTTTCGTCTAAGGGCATTTCACTGTTTATCTTTATCTTTCTTTCAACTCTTTATATTGGATTTTTGTACACAACTCATCTTTGTTTTGATTTTGACATTGACCTTCACTATATATGTTTGTTTATATGGCTCTTTGGCCTCTTTAGTTATTAATTATGCTAAGCATTTTTGCTCAATGTACTATGTACTATTTTCTTTAATATTTTAATATAATTACAAGCTTAATATCTTTTACTAGAAAATAAAAGAATACCAATCAAGTGCATTTCAATTTTATGAATTTGGAAGTTGAATATTGTTTAGAGGCTTATAAGTTTTTTTTAATATTGACTTATCACTTATTTGGAATCTCATGTTATTGATTTTGATAGAAAAAGAAGTAAGAGGGTGCTAGACCATGGTACAGAAAGACTAGAAGCACATTAACAACATATTAATCGCACTAGTCACACATAGATAATCACCAGAAAGTTAGCAGAGAAAAAGTGTCTAGTCTGCCTCTATCAAAAACAAACTTAAAGGTCCTTTTCAAAAATATCGAACCAGAGTAGCTTAAGCAGAAAGTAAATAACATTTTATCAGTAACTTGGCACACGGGGATAAACTAGAGTCTTAAAAACTTAACCATAAAATAAGAAAGAAAAATAAGAGACCTAGGGCCAACCGGCCCGAACCAGAACAAAAACCTCATGGCACCACTAGTAGCTAGGATCTCCCACCTAGACATTTAGACATCAGGGTCCCAACCCACTCTTCCTGCAGAAATAGGAAAAGGTCTTTGTTATCCTCATCGGTTTCCAATTTCCCACCAGCCACCTTCTCCTGCACATTGCACAGCATCGCAACCGATGCATGCATGACTTTAAGGGAAAATTTGTTCAAGTCCACGATGCAGGTTTTGATTTCTCTCATGTCCTATTTGAGGTCGAGGATATCATTATCCAGATCATTGAACTTCTATTTGAGAGAGCCTTTAAACTTTTCATTCTCCTCCATTGCCATAGTAGTGTGCTCAGCGCGAGGGGATTTGGTCTGCTGGGTGTGGGGAGAGGGAGGGGGCGGAGTATTGCTACAAGGCATATCTTCCATCATCAGTAGGGGATTCAAGGGGGGAATGCTGCTAGACCTTGGTGAGCTTAAGTGCTTAGCTGAGGAGCCCTCAATCAAACCAGAGGGGGCAAAGGTGTCCATATCCTCCGAACGGGACTTGTCCTCAGAAGTCATTTCCCTAAGTCTTCTTTTGCATTTCTCCTTGGCAATTTTGTTAGAATTTCGGACATTGCCCCCCAAATCCACTTCCAACTCAACCTGGCTGCTTGAATTCCTCTATTTTTTGGGCTTCCTCTTAGTTTCAAGGGTGTTGTCAGCCACTATCTTATCCTTAGCTTCCATGGACTGAGAGAAATGGGATTCCTCTAAATCCTCTACCCTTTTAAAGGGGTTCCTCACACATCTCTTATGACCTTTACCTTCATGTGGAACTAGGTTAGTCTCCTTGATTTCCTAGATAGACTTGGAAGGGACAAAGAGGGGTTATTGGTTCTTGAAGGAGAAATGTCCTAAGTGGCATTCTTAATAATAAGGGGTTGTTGGGGCTGAGGGAAAATAGCTTTATGGAAGTTGTACAGACATAGCAAGAGGCCCTGGTGAAGGATGGGGGTCTGCTTCTCAGGATTCTTATTTTCTTTGATATCTAGGAAATTTCTTTCTAGCAAGTGGAGGAGGTAAAATGGGATCGAAATGAGGTCCCTATTCCTTATGTGGTTGAGGAACGACAGATGATAATAATAAAACATAGTAAATTTACCCTCAAGATTGAAGAAGAGGGCCAAAACTTAGGGAGCAACTTGCAATTGAATCCTCTGGACATTTTCATAGGCTTTTTGCCTAGCCTGAAGAAATGGTTGAGACTGGTAATGTCTGGTGGTCAGCTAGTTTACTTATACTTTCTACCCTCTGTTGATAGTCATGTCACTTTAGCAATGACCTCCTCATTTATTTGAAAGTGTATGCCCCCCACCGACACCTTCCTATTGTTCCAAGAGGACATGAATTTATTGGAGATTTTCTTGTTGTGGCCTCCCTTCATTCTTTCCATGAAGCCCTAGATGCCACTGTCTTTGTATTAGTGAGTTACTAGGGGGTCCAAGGTGAATTCCTCTTTGATTTCATCTGGCTCTATATGCAAAGTTTTTCCACCCATGTTAACCAAACTAGTATCCACTGTAGAAATCTTCTGAAAGTTGTAGAGCCAAGCTTTGCAAAAAAAGGCATAAAATAGGGCTTTTTGAGTTAACCATTTTATGAGAAATTTATTCATAAAAGGTAGGCCCTGGGTGGTTTTTGGGTAGTTGAGATCCGTACACCAAAATCTAGTGGATCTAGACATGCGTAATAATTATAAATTAAGCCATATTTTCCATTAGTGTCCTTGGTAATCAAAATTACTTGCTGATGTAGACATCTATCCTTCCACACGTACTCACGCAAATGGAAATTATAACCCTTTATAAGATTTTTCACATACATAGTCATAACTACTGTAATCATCAAATTAAGCCAACACGTAATCATGGTGGGGCCCTCAGCAATATTGGTGATAGCTCAACTCATTTTAAACATTATTAGAGTCTTTTTTCTCCTGCTTGATCAACCATTGGGTCTCCTTTGGTAGCTCATTGACCTCCTCCCATTTAGGTATGGGAAATATTCATGTTTTGGAGGTTGTTGAGGAGCTCCCAAATTCCCATTATTATGGTGTTCACCTACCACCCTGCACTTAACCTTTTTTTGATAGCCTCCTCAATCACTTTGGAATCCCCCTCAATCATCAGTAGTCTGACATTCATGTAGATGGAAAATTTTATACCCCATAGGAGAGTTGTGCCTTCCGCTTGATTGATAGTACTATTTTTGAGTGGCCTAGCATAAGCCAAAAGGCAATCCACCCCCACCTTGGGTAAGGTTATTCACCGCCCCATCAAAGTTTAATTTGGTCTAGCCATTGGGTGGGGCAACCCAATGAATAGCATTCTAAGCCATCAACCTAGAGTTGTCAAACCTAGTGAAATCAGTCAACAAATTCCAATTATCAGCCATTTTGATCTCCCAAGTAGAGGGGGGTGCCGAGGGGATTTTTGAGCTAGCTGAGCCAACATTCTCACATAGGAGCTTGCTGCCCAAATGGAGAGAGACCTCAAATGGGGAATCAGTCTCCGTGAAGATCCTATTGTTCCTTTCTTTCTAGATAGTCCAGCAGATGTGTGGGGGAAGAAGTCACAATATGAGCTAGAGGAGAGGGTGATTGGAGGGGGATCACCAACCAGTGAACTAGTGGACATCATCTCCCATGACCCATGGGGCCCCCAATTTTCTAATAACTCCCTTCCAAATACTAGCAGAGTATTAACACTGTATGAATAGGTGGTTCACATTTTCCTCCTCCTTTTTGTAGAGGACACATCTATTGGCCAGGGAGAACCCTCTTCTTATGAGGTCTTCATGAGTTAAGACTTTACCATGCATAAGTGTCAACCAGAAAAAATTGATTTTCGGAGTAAGGTATGGAATCCACACCTTAATCCAATCTCCTAGATTATTCTCTTCCTTCAGAAGGAGGTTGTAAGAAGTCTTAACCAAGAAGGTCCCCACTTGAGTGGGGGCCCAAATGAAGGAATCTTGGCCAGTAATTCCATAAATCCTAACATTCCACAAGATTTCCATAAGCTCATTAGCCAAGTGTTCTAATTCTGATATATCCCTGACCAGGATAGCTATATCCTTCCATCTCCCTTCAGACATGTAGTTGGAGGCTTTGTTACCAAGGGTAGGTCTGAGGTAGTTCATGAGGGGGCCAAACCTTCCACTCAAGGTAGTGCAATTCTAGATCCAAGAGTCATGCCAGAAATGGATGGATCTCCCATCCTCGAGTTCCTAGAAGATACCCTTAGATAGCATGGTTTTGCATTTGTAAATGTTTTCCCAGATTTTGGAACCATTGGGGAGGTTGTTATCCTAGTACATCATCCCATAAGGGTATCCTTGAAGGTACTTAGCTTCCATTATCTTGCACCAATCCAATTTCCTTTCAATGAGCTTCCAAGCCACTTTGGTGGTGAGGGCCCTGTTTAGCAAGCCAATTCGTCTAAGGCCTAGATAGCCCAACTATTTAGGAAGGCAAATAATATCCCAATTGACCAGTGACATCCTCTTTTTCTCTTTAGAGCCCACCCACATAAAAGTTCTTTGTATCTTTTCTAGCCTATGTGCCATGTTGCTTTTTATCTTGAAGAGGGACAAAAAGTAGACAGGAATTCCCTATAGAGTAGAAGCCACTAGTTAAAGTTTATCAGCATTGCTCAAAATCTTCCCTTTCCATCCAGCAAGCTTTTTTTGAGTTCTTTCCAAGATGGAATTCTAGAAATCTTGAGAGACCTCTTTGATAGTGAGAGGGAGGCCTAGGTAGGTTGAGGGGAGTGAAGCCAATTGACAGCCCACTATTTGAAGCACTCTGGTTTGGGTTTCAATGGGAGTGTTGAAGAAAAAAAATCTATTTTTCTGGTAGTTGATGCACTGTTCCAAGGCCAAATCATAATTCTCCAATAGGTACTTCCACTATCTAGCTTTAATCACCGATTAGTACCCAAAGAGGAAAGTATCATCCACAAATTGTTCTAGAATAGTTTTCTGCAGAGTGGAAGCTAGTTTGATTCCTTTTATTCTTCCCATGGAAGAGAGCATAGTCGGATTCCTATTGAGGACTTCAACCACCATCATAAATAAATAGGGAGACAGAGGGTCACCCTGTCAAAGACCTTTTTCAGGTTGGAAGAAGCTACCTAGGTAGCCATTGACCATTACAGAAAAGCTCACAGTTTGCATACATTCTTGAATAATGTGAATAACTTTCTCATTAAAGCCCATTCTACTAAGGATTTTTTGGAGGAAGGACCAATTAACTTTATCATAAGCCTTAGAGATATCAAGTTTGAAGGCCATACCTAGTCATGTTATTGTTGATGTCATATGCCATAAATTGTTATTAGGCCTCCTTTGTTTGTTAAGATGTTGTTAGTATGCTTCCTTTTTATTTCATAGTTTGTAATCAATATTATGCATTCCTAGTTTGATTGCTAATAGTATATTTGTCAAATCCTTAGACAATAAGTAATAAGATATTTGTTTGCAATCCTAAAAATCATATTAAATTATTAATAAATAAATAATAAAAATTGATTGGTTTATAATATTATTTTTAATTAAAAAATAATATAATTTTTTTAACAATATAAACTAGCAAGCACACCTATGTGTGCAATGGGTACGCCAAAGAGGTGTGGAATTTTAATTAGGAAAAATCAATTTCTCTCTTTATGTATGTGTTACCCAAATTTTCCTGGCTTATACAAATTTGGCTAAATCTCTCCCAAGGTCTCTATTTTTACCCTACCATGCACCTCAAAAAATTTCATGGGTTTAGGTTTTGTCTCCTAGCCTTTGCAATTTGTTTTATCCTCTAGTCTACAAGTAAAAAATTCAAAAAAAAGGTAGCCGTTAGGCCAAGTAAACCCTGCAAATCCTAGCCTTCTTTCTATTTGGTCGTTACCTTTATCAGCCGCTTAAAAATCCCAATACACATGTGCACTTTTTATTTCCTTCAATCACCAATTCTCTTATTTCTCCTGCAGTTATCCTATCTATTCAGCGATTCAGTGATGCTTTGTTCACATAATACCCCTATGTTTTGTGGTTAAGTCCTTGACAGTTAGCAATTCAGTGAAGTGGTCAACACTTATTTAGTCACGTAATCGCTAAGTCTTTTGGCGGTCTCTCTTTGCGGGGGTCCTAGTTCTACAGGATTCGATAGTCATCATAAGTTTGCAAGGGATTTGTCAGAGGCTTATGATCTTGCGATAACTGTTAGATCTCCCAGGTAGGCAGCGCTCCATTTGTTTAGTGGGTCCACTACCATGTCATTTGACTTGGCAGCTTTCCATTCATCGGTGGGCTATTGATTCAGCATCTATCAGTGGGGCCATCTTCTTCGGTGGGTTAAGTTTCGAGTGCATCGTGTGGTTGTCTTTATACCATTGAAGGAAGAGGCATGGTATTTAAGTTGGTGATATAGTGACAGCCATCCGATGAAGGTAAAGATGATAGTGGGTTCGGTGTTAGAGATGGTGCAATGTGGATCCGTTTGGCAGCATTTGATTGGTCACTCAGAATGCAACGTGGCTAATGTCAGTGGGACCATGTCAGATTGCTTGCAGGGATGTTAGAGGGAAATAGATCTACGGCTAGCGCATGTTTTGAAGGGGTCTTATGAGGCCATGAGATCATGTGCTAACCGTCCATTTCGCTAGGTGTTCAGCCTCTGTTAGGTGGGTCCAATGCTAGGTCAAGGTGACATGCCGATTTCCTATTGGTCAAAGGTGATGATGTGGAGGCAGGTCAGCAGGGGCCCAGCAGGCTGCCTTTCCTTTCAATCCAATGATAGTCGCATGATCGCAAGGGCCCAGAATATTCCTTGAAATCATGCGACAACCGTTGATCTTTCTTGTTGCCAAGGTTCTATCAGGTGGGTCCGTTGTCAGATATTGCTAAGGTGTAAGACTCCTGATTGTTCGAAGGATGGTAAGTTGGAAATTGTTAGTGGGGCCGAGGTGTGGTAAGAAAATTTTTCATGTCTACTTGCCAAATTTTGTGACATGGCATTTTCTGATTGGCCAGTGGTTTGACCAAAGGATGTGCTAGGTGGGGTCAGCTTCCTAAGGTCGGTTAAAATGCAGAGGAATCTCACGGTTGTCATTATACTACTGAAGGAATTTGCATGATATTTAAGGGTAGTGGCATAGTGACAACCATCCAATGCTCTTTCTGCAGTTCGTGGGTCCAGGTCTGTAGGATGCACTGACATGCTTGCATTTGATTGGTTGGTGCGTGATGATAAGGATTTTTCAGAGGATCTAATGTGTCTATAGGGTCCTAGTTGAATAGAGATCTACGATCAGCATGTGATCTCATAGAATCTCTTGGGCTTATGAGATCATATGCCCACTATCTGATGTGAGGGAAGATTCATGGGTCTGATAGGGTGCCAGTCATTTTGACGTGCTCATTTCTGATTGGTTGCAAGGCTGTCAAGGTCATGTTTGACTTTTCTAGGGGTTTATGACTATTTTAAAATTGATTCGAGTTGTTCTTCTTTTGGGAGAAATATTTATTGATGGTCATGTTTTAAAATTTGACCTGCTAGCCGTTGTTATTCAAATTTAAATATTTCTCTACAAGGTTTTGCTAGGGTTTTGATCTAGTGGTCGATTGCGATAGATGGGTGGCTCAAAATTGAATTCCTCAGGACAATGAGGGTTGAGGGGTTGATGGAGAAGATCTAATTGCTGGCACCTACCGATTTTGTGGGGTGTCATGCCCTGTTCTTGCGCTGAGGGAAAATTTAAGGGTTGGCACCACCTTTTTCCAGTTGTACAATTTAAACTCAAACATCTATAAGGATTAGATGGAGAGCCTTCATGGCTTAGTGGAGTTGTAGGTGGGTTGTTGGATCTAGGTTGCTTGTTTGCAAGTTGATTTCAGTACAGGGATGGGTACGCAAGATAAATATCTGATTGGTTGAGATATTTGCAGAGTTACATTTATGATTAGATTTGATGGTGGTTAGGGTTTGATTATTCTAATGTAAAAATCTTGTAACCCTAGTTAGGTTTTTGACTCCTTCCTACGTGTAGTTGAGTATGTATATACTTTTTTGGAGATTTTTGAAGCTAAAAGTTGGACAATTGTAAAAGAATTTCATTTTTCTTAAGGGTCATCTATGGTATTATTCCTACCCTCTAGCTTATATAGCTGTATTTCTCCCATTAATGATTCAGATATTGCAGAGGTATTTTGTGACAATCCTTCATGTCCCTATGCTTCCTTGTCTAAATTATCTCTTATTGGATTAAAGTATATGATGTTTTCGGTGATATCTTAGGGTTCCTGATCCCTCTTAATTTCTGTAATTGTGTGTGTTATTGTGTTTGATCTGATTTAGATGTATACTTCAACCCCTTAACAATATTGTCTCAATCCTACACTGAGTTGCAGAAGTGAATGTCTGCTTGCAGGTCATAAGTTGTGTCTTATGTTCAGGCCCTCCTATGAAACACTTATGCAAGCCTATTCAGTAAGTTGTGACCTACTAGACCTAAACCTTTCATTGATTCCATTCCTCTATACTAAGATCCAAACCCTAATTTCATTGTATCACCTAGTAGGTAGTTTTCTTTTAGTCATTTCCCTTTCCAAGCATTCCTTCTATCCCTTTCCCTCAAAAGTTTACTTTTCATGTCTAAAAGAAAATTCAGGTGATTATCCAAGAGGAACCAACCTAGAACCTGGAGGTCTCATCTCAGTTCGCATAGGTCCCACACCTGGAGATGATTCCCATGTTATACTAGGTTATCAAGACTATGAGAGCTTGAAACAAGGGTGCAAACTTAGAATATAACAATTTCTAGCACGCTCGGTGGGACAAAAGATTAGATTGAAGTCCAAAGGAGCTCCTATTGGTTCATCTGCAAAAGGATTAAGGAAGTTAAATACACAAGGACTATCAGTATAGGCTTAAGGTCAAGTACACCCCACCTTGGTGCTAGTGTATAACATTTCTGGCATGCCCAGTGGGACCAAGAGGTCATAAGTTTCATATTTCTTTCTGGTTTTTATATGCATCCAGCAGGTTGCAGACCTTTGAGAGGTCATTGTTTTGCATATCTAGCAACTCTAATTTCACATCCACTGGTTTCAAAGAGATTCAGTACCTAAGATGGATTACCATCCTTCTTTCCATGAAGACATCCCTTCATTTCATGGAGGTTAGCTTTATCATAATAGTGGTACTTCTGATTTCATGCAAGAATACCTAGTTGCAGTAACAAAGCAACATATAGCTCATGTTTACCCCCCACCCACCCAACTTCCAGTATCATGGTAGCACCAATATACATATCAGCAACCTCAAGAGGAAAGGTTTTCCATGAAGGAGCATGCCTATTGTACCCAAATCCAACAACAACAAGCTTTGGCTCAGCATGATCAAGGTTATAGGAGTTATTTGGTAGAGCAATACCAGAGAAATGAGGCCAAACTTGCTGAAGGGTTGGAGGTATAAAGGGAGGTTTATCAAAGGGAGCTGGAAGAACAAAAGAGACACCATGAAGAAGTGTTGGAAACATAGAAAAGGCATATGCAGAAATAAAAAAAGGAGCGGTTTGATGCTAGATGGAAGCAGTGTGAGGAAATCATTGTAGGATAGAAAAAAAATCAAGCAACCCTTACAAGTAATCTAGCAACGTTGAACAAAGTTTACAAGGAAAACTTGATTAAGGTTAGTGCTGCTATAGCTGAAAAAGAGGAAGATTTACAAAGAACATTAGCAGCTTAGAAGGGTGCCTATGAAGAATTAGAGGCTCATAAGAATAATTGTGAAAAGGTGATTCAAGACCAAAAGATTTTGATAGAGGCCATGTTTGATAGAGGCAACGAATTTCAGATTGAGAAAGAAAAGGAGAAGAGAGCTCATGAGAAGTTTCATGAGAAAGAGCTACAAGATCTCAAGCAAAACATAAGATTCCTGGCTTCTATAACTGAAACATATAAAAGAAGCTATTAGATGCAGGTTAAGAGATGTGAACAACTTGAGGGAGAAAAAGAGAGTATTGAGTAGAAGATTGCTGATCTCAAGGACATTCTCTCTACACAAGTCAAGACAAATGAGTTTTCAACAAATCGTGATAATTGTGTTGACAATAGTATACTTCTCCTACAAGGGAATCTAGAAGAAGGAGAAGAAGATCAATTCTGGGACAAGATGGAATACTTTTCCTTCCATCTTGATGACAAGCCCACACTTCTAGACAACACTTACAGTCTACAGGAGATAGTCATCTCCAGTCAGCATATGGAGGAGATCAATCAAACTAAAATACTCTCTTAGGAGCCTAAGTCTATCAAGGAGAGGTCTAGGTCTAGCATCTCTCATGGTTTCCCTATCAGGTATTTGGCTAGTATGGAGGTTATCAAAGGAGTACAAATTATGCCAGCATCCCAATATGATATTCCACGAGAAGCTGAGGCTAAGAATGAAACAAATCAACTTATTGTCCCCATTGACCAAGTAAGTAAGGTCTTACTGTTGCTTGCTATTTCTCCTCAGAATGATAGTGCCTACAATCAGCTTGACCAAGTGAGTAAAATCCATATCAGTCAAATTCTTGTCAAGCAGGTATTTCTGCATATCTCCTATATTTATCTTTTAATAGCTTTCCAGAGACATGTGAATTATTGTAATCTGAGAAGGATGGGAAGTTATTTTTCACAAACACTAAATGGTTTTGTTTGACCAGTGTTATGTACTGGCTAGTTTAGGTTAGGTATGTTTTGTTTCCTTTCCCTATTTTCTATGTTAGTTTCCTACTTTTCAAGAAGTGCCTACGCACAGGTTTGTCCCTTTGGTTCCAGTTTTGTCCCTCTGTCAAGGTTTTGTACTCAAATGATGACCCCATGCCCAATGGATTTCTTTAAGGCCACTAATCAATGTCTAGCAGGGTGACATCCAACAGAAATCACCAAAATGTTACCCAAATTTTCCTGGCTTATACAAATTTGGCTAAATCTCTCCCAAGGTCTCAATTTTTACCCTACCATGCACCTAAAAAAATTTCATGGGTTTAGGTTTTGTCTCCTGGCCTCTACAATTTGTTTTATCCTCTGGTCTACAAGTAAAAAATTCAAAAAAAAGGTAGCTGTTAGGCCTAGTAAACCTTGCAAACCCTAGCCTTCTTTCTCTTTGGTCATTACCTTTATCAGCCACTTAAAAATCCCAATACGCATGTCTACTTTTTATTTCCTTCAGTTGCCAGTTCTCTTATTTCTTTAGCAGTTATCTTGTCTATTCAGCAATGCTTTGTTCACATAATACCCCTATGTTTCATGGTTAAGTCCTTGATGGTTAGCAATTCAATGAAGCAGTCAACACTTCTTTAGTCACGTAATCGCTAAGTCTTTTGGTGGTCTCTCTTTGCAGGGGTCCCAATTCTGTAGGATTCAATGGTCATCATAAGTTCACAAGGGATCTGTCAGAGGCTTGTGATCTTGCGACAACCATTAGATCTTCTAGGTAGGCAATGCTCCATTTGTTTAGAGGGTCCACTACCATGTCATCTGACTTGGCGACTTTCCATTCGTCAGTGGGCTAGTGATTCAGCATCTATCAGTGGGGCCATCTTCTTTGGTGGGTTAAGTTATGAGCACATCATGTGGCTGTCATTATACCATTGAAGGAAGATGCACTGTACTTAAGCTAGTGGTATAGCGACAACCGTCCGGTCAAGGTAAAGATGACAGTGGGTCCAGTGTCAAAGATGGTGCAACATGGATCCATTTGGTAGCATTTGATTGGTCACTCAGAATACAACATGGCTAATGTCAGTGGGACTGTGTCAGAATGCCTGCAGGGATGTCAGAGGGAAATAGATCTACGGCTGGTGCATGTTCTAAAGGGGTCTTTTGAGGCCATGAGATCATGCGCTGACCATCCATTTCACTAGGTGTTCAACCTCTGTCAGGTGGGTCTGATGCTAGTTCATGGTGACATGCCAATTTTCTATTGGTCAAAGGCAGTGATGTGGAGGTAGGTTAGCAGGGGCCCAACAGGCTGCCTTTCCTTTCAATCCAACGGTGGTCACATGATCGCAAGGGCCTAGAATATTCCTTGCGATCATGCGACAACCGTTGATCTTGCTTGTTGCCAGAGTTCTGTCAGGTGGGTCCGTTGTTAGATATTGCTAAGGTGTAAGACTCCTGATTGCTCAAAGGATGGTGAGTTAGAAATTATCAATGGGGATGAGGTGCGGTAAGAAAATTTTGCATGTCTTCTTGTCAGATTTTGTGAAGTGGCATTTTCTGATTGGCTGATGGTTTGACCAAAGGATGTGTTAGGTGGGGTCAGATTCCTAAGGCAGGTTAAAACATAGATGAATCTCGCTGTTGTCGTTATACTGCTGAAGGAATTTGCTTGATATTTAAGGGCATCGGCATAGCAACAACCGTTCGATGCTCTTTCTATAGTTCATGGGTCCAGGACTATTAGACACGCTGACATGCTTGCATTTGATTGGTTGTTGCATGATGAGAAGGATTTGTCAGAGGATCTGATGTGTCTGTAGGGTCCTAGTTGAATAGAGATCTATGGTCAGTGTGTGATCTCATAGAATCTCTTGGGCTTATGAGATCATACGCCCACCGTCTAATGCGAGGGAAGATTCGTGGGTCTGATAGGCTGCCAGTCATTCCGACATGCTCATTTCTGATTGGTTGCCAGGCTGTCGAGGTGATGTTTGACTTTTCTAGGGGTTTACGATTGTTTTAAAATTGATCTGAGCCATTCATCTACCAGGAGAAATATTTATCGATGTTCACGTTTTAAAATTTGACCTGCTAGCCATTGTTATTCAAATTTAAATATTTCTCTGAAAGGTTTTGCTAGGGTTTTGATCCAGTGGTCGATTGCAATAGATGGGTAGCTCAGAATTGAATTCCTAAGGACAGTGAGGGTTGAGGGGTTGATGGAGAAGATCTAATTGCTAGCACCTATCAATTTTGCGGGGTGTCATGCCGTGTTCTTGCACTGAGGGAAAATTTAAGGGTTGGCACCACCTTTTGCTAGTTGTACAATTTAAACTCAAACATCTGTAAGGATCAAATGGAGAGCCTTCATGGCTTAGTGGAGTTGCAGGTGGGTTGTTGGATCCAGGTTGCTTGTCTGCAGGTTGATTTCAGTACAGGGATGGGCACGCAAGATAAATATCTGATCGGTTGAGATATTTGCAGAGTTACATTTATGATCAGATTTGATGGTGGTTAGGGTTTGATTATTCTAATGTAAAAATATTGTAACCCTAGTTAGGTTTTTGACTCCTACCTGCGTGCAGTTGAGTATGTATATATTGTTTTTGGAGCATTTTGAAGCTAAGAGTTGGACAATTGTAAAAGAATTTCATTTTTCTTAAGGGTCATGTGTGGTATTATTCCTACCCTTTGGCTTATACAGTTGTATTTCTCCCATTGATGATTTAGACATTGCAGAGGTATTTTGTGACAATCCTTCATGTCCCTATGCTTCATTGTCTAAATTATCTCTTATTGGATTAAAGTATATGATGTTTTCAGTGATATCTTAGGGTTCATGATCCCTCTTACTTTCTATAATTGTGTGTATTATTATGTTTGATTTGATTTAGTTGTTTTTGTGGGTATACTTCAGCCCCCTAATAGTCTTATCTCAATCCTACACTGAGTTGCAGAAGTGAATGTCTGCTTGCAGGTCATAAGTTGTGTCTTATGTTCAGACCCTCCTATGAAACACTTATGCAAGCCTATTCAGTAAGTTGTGACCTACTAGACCTAAGCCTTTCATTGATTCCATTTCTCTATACTGAGATCCAAACCCTAATATTGGTGTATCACCTAGTAGGTAGTTTGCTTTCAGTCATTTCCCTTTCCAAGCATTATTTCTATCCCTTTCCCTCAAAAGTTTACTTTTCATGTCTAAAAGAAAATTAAGGTGATTATCAAGAGGAACTAGCCTAGAACCTGGAGGTCTCATCTTAGTTAGCATAGGTCCCACACTTGGAGATGATTCCATATTATACTAGGTTATCAAGACTACGAGAGCTTGAAACAAGGGTGCAAACTTAGTGTATAACAGTATGTATGCATGTCTCTCTCTCTCTCTCTCTCTCTCTCTCTCTCTCTCTCTCTCTCTCTATTTTCATTGATATATAAGCAATCCATTTTCTTTCTTTCTCTCTCTCACTGAAAATATTTTGAAATTAATACTAAATCAACTATTATCGACCAAAAAAAATTAATTTTTTAAAAAAAATGTTTTTAATGATAATAATAATTAATAATATTTTTAATTATCTCTCTCTCTTGTTAGTCTATTTTCCAGCCATTGCAAAATCTTATGAAAATGGCCTCTTTTCCTTGCAAATTTTGTTAACTGTCCCGCTTTTCCTGCATTTTCAATTTTGACTTGCAAAGACAATCCATAGTGTTTCATGATGTGTGTCCTGTAATACCCCAAAAATGGGCTATAAGTTCATTAATCTCCTACATCTTCAATTCAAATGAAATCGACATCAAAGTCCTAATCTAAGGCACATCTAAACATCATCGAATCATAATTGATTATCTTAAAATTCTACATCAGGGAATATTCCTAGCAATATTCCTAATTATCTTAATTATCTTTAATTTTATAATTATTTGGCAATAAATCACATTTATCCTAAAATTTGATTAATTAAATATTTTGCATATTTAATTAATTAGATAATCAAATTTGCCACTTAATTGTTTAAATTAAATTTAATTCTATCTATTATTAATTGTATTATTTAATTTTGACAATAAATCAAAATTCCTATCTTTAATTGATTAAATTCTTATTTAATTAATTAAAGCATGTTGTCATTATTTAATAATATAATTTTTAATAAAAGTTTGAATAAATAGTTAATTAACCCATAAATTAATTATTTATTTTTAAAAATCAGTTGAGTTGAGGATAAATCACTTTATTTATTTATTTAATTCTTAATTATTATGCATATTCAAAAGAAACAGTTAAACTCCAAATCAGAAAATCAATGCAAGTTATTGACTTTTTGGAACTCAACATCCTTTTGGAGTTCAAAAAGCTGATCTAAACTCTAATTTGAGTTAAAAAACTATTTTTGCATGTTTTTGCATGATTTTGAGAATTAACTATCTTTCATGATCAGATAACTCAAAAATCAAGATGAGTTAATTTGAGTGATTTATGGCTTTTCCCATGCACCTCCAAAGCCCTGGATTTCTATAAAACAAGGCTTTAGCTCTTCACAAATCATCTCATATTTTTGCACAATCACGCTAGAGAATTAGAATTGAAGAATCAAAGCTCTTGCGGATCGACATCTTTGTGAGATCAATCTTATTTTTGCATTCATATTTCATATCATTGTTAGATTAGCATAGCATATCAATTTTCATATAGATTAAGATTCATATCAAGTTTTCATTCCTTATTGCATCATAAAATTCAAAAAAATAGATTAATTGCATTCAATTTCATATCCATCTTTTGCATTCAAATCCTTCATTTAGGTGTCGTCTAGGTCACTGATTTCGATTACAATCTAAGAACATTAATCTCGCACCTATTAGAAGGCAGTAAATCACTTGGTTAGTTTAGCTTTCAATTTTGCACGATTTTGATTATCACTAACCTCTAATGTTTTACTGAGTGTTGTGTCTACAGATCAGGTACAATTTTCACACACACATTTCTGGCGCCCACCGTGGGGCCCTGAAACAGGTTTCCAATTCAATTCTATCAATTTCTATCTTTTTCTCCTCGAGATCTGTGCAAAACTATGATTTTTAATTTTTGCCCGTACATCTGTCATACGAGTTTCTGACAAATGTCGTATGAGAGCATACCCACTGTCGTATGATATTGGACCCACTGTTGTACGATAGTCTATCAGATCGAGGCTCGTTTCATCACAAACCCACTGTCGTTTGGGAGCTCAACTGTCGTATGGTAGCATACCCAGTGTCATACGAGTCTCTGGACTGTCGTCTGAGAGCATACCCACTGTCGTACGAGTTTTCGTACTAGTTTTTGACTGTCATTTCATTTTTCACAGCAGAGTATCAGATTTGATTTTTATATTTCGGCTAACTGCTAATTTTGACAATTGAAATTCTCTATTTTTTATTGCTCTCTGCTGGTTTTGATTGGGAAAAGTGCAAAAATTGCTAAAAATCAGGTAAGATCTACTAAGCGCATTGCGAGGATCACCAAGTATTCTCCTTCATCTAATAACATTTTGATTTGGGCTTAAAATAAATCTCTCATGTGTCTAGCTTGTGTGCGTCTTCTCATGCTTTTATTCTACACACTTGCATAATTTGATACTAGGTTGTAATCCCATAAGAATTCATTAAGTAGTCTTAGAATACTTGTGATTGATCTTTATTGCTATCTTGGGTTATTGGACTCACTCATCTGCCGGCCCCTCATTTCTGCCCCGTGGTTGCAATCTCAGCGCCATAAAGGGGAGGGGTTAACAGGACAGAAGCGTTAAATATTCCACTTGGCAACCCTTTTGTGCTTTTAGGAACTCACTTGTTTTCTAAGTTGTGGATTCATTTTTAGCTTGTGTGAGGTGTTAATTGTTCCACTTTGTGGACTCATCTCATATTATCTTTAAGCGTTAAGTGTTCCTCTTTCTACTTTTTGGATGCTTTTGGTAGATTTACTTTCGGAACATATATCTGTGCTCACATAGTAATTAGGCCCTATGAACACTATTCGAGATTCTTGAGAGATTGGATTCCTGGCGAAATCTTTCTTGACGACAGAATCCTTATAGGTAGGGAGGATACTTAGTGCGTTTCACATTCAACTTGGTTAGTGCATCTTCTCTTATTGATCGACACATTCTCTCTCTAGAGAGGTTGATAGATCATGTGGGGTTGATATCACGAGCTTTGGTGAACCAAAATTGGTTAGTGCGTCTTCTCTTATTGATTGATACATTCTCTCCCCGGAGAGGTTGATAGATCACATGGAGTTGATATCACAGACCTTGGTGAAACAAAAATTTGTCTTAGCGTGTCGGATTAATCTTCTTGCTTTGTTTGGGTTAAAAGTGAAGAGGTGTCAAAACCTTGGATCTAGAGCCAAGTCCCCTTGTGGTATAAATTTGTGAGTCACCTTTAGAGAGGGTTAATCGTAGCAAACAATCCCTTCACAGGGCAAACTGCGTTGACGGAACCTCAAGCAGTAATAGCCATTTTCGCCATGGTAGTGACAGCCGCTATATAAATGTCCTTGTGGAAGAAATCTCCACGGGTATGGTTCATTGTTGGGTTGTCAGATCTCCCTAGCAGCTCTTGAAGATTAAGTTCTCGGACTGTGTCAAAACCCTGGTGTGCCGAGATTGGAGTTCACCCCTTTGAATCATAAAAGTTGTAGAGTCAAACCATTACTAAAAACCCTAGAGAGGCCAATTTTTCACTTTCAAGTATATGTGTGTTACTGCAAAACTTTTCAGAACATACACAATTAGTACTCTCAGGGATTAGCACAATTTGGTCACTTGATTGTTCATGCGCAAGGTTTCTTTTGCCCTTGTTCATTATTTTCAGACGTGCTTGGAATCACTTGCTTACTATTCTGCGTGCTTGTTTATCTACTTGGCTATTAAAAATGATCAAATCTGGTATAACCTTCAAAATCTGGATAGTACAATTTGCAAACAATCCAAAACTGAAGACCTTAAATTTTGCAAAAATTGACGTAAATTCTTTCTAGAGTCAAAAGTCATTTCAAGAAGTCAAAAGTCATACGAGTTTTGTCAAGTGTCATTTCAGTATTGCCCATTTGTCGTATGATTGAGAACCCAGTGTCGTATGAGTTTTCAAACTAGCAAATTCAAGAAAGTCAAAACCTTATTAGCAACTGTCGTACGAGTTTTGTCAACTGTCATTTCATTGCTACCCAACTGTCGTACGAGTTTAGCAACTATCGTTTCATAGACTACCCAGTGTCGTACGAGTCTGCAAAGTGTCGTTTGGAAAAATTTGAGAGAGTTGTCAGAAATTGTCAAATTGCAAGATGTCCAATGTTTCCAGCCTAGTTCCAAAATCTGTAAAAAATATCACTGTGTCAAGAATAAATCAGTAGCCATTGAAAATCAGTATACATGTCTCAAAGAATCAGTACACATGAGGAAGAAATTCTGATCGCTGCTATGATGAAGCAACTGCAAGCTATGCAAGTCCAGCTTGACAAACTTGAGAAAGAAAAGGAAACTCTATACTCTTTTCCATTTGATAAAGACTTGTACATGTCACCATGCCCCCGAAAAAAATTTGAGCAATATGATACCTCTTCCATGGAGAGTGACACATCTAGCTTTGGAGACTATGATGACTATGACGACAGACAATGTAATGATACCTATGACACCTCTGTTCCTAAGAGTCCTCCTCATCGTTCATTCCTGCTTACTACAAATGGGTCGCCACATTGGATAGATCGTGATGGTGATCCATATGATTCTAATTTTGAAAGAGACTTTGATGGCTTTTGTGGACAATACCTTGATGATGATCCATCTACTACTACTAAGGACTATAAAATACATCGTGCTAGCTTGAAACATCAATACTATAATGATCTCTCCTCTAAGAACTCTCAGGCTAAAAATAAAGATTACACTCTCAAGCAAGATCATGTTAATGTTGGACCTTTGTCTTGTGATGGTTCCCTTCCATCCCCTACTTCCTCCAATACCCGTACATTTCGTAAAGCTTCCGAGTCTTTCAAATCTTTCACAAAACTTTCATCCGACACAAGCCTTGATACTTTTCATGCGGTTCCCTATAGTTATCCTCTAGGGCTACCTCTTAAAGAAAATCAAGCTAACCTTCACTTGGCTGCAAAGACTTTCAATAATGATAAACCTAAAGAGCCTAAGCCTTCATATGCTATAATCCCTACTTCAGCTAGTCCTCCACCATCTCTTCCAAAGTCATCCATACAATCCCAACATGCTTCCTTGTCCTTAGAAGTGGCTCCATGTCAAGAGGACTCTAAAAATGATGAAGAAAAGAACATAAAGAAAGATGAAGATCAAGAACCCTCCATGTCATCCACTCCTTTTCCCAATGTCTCTTATCCGCTTCATGGTTCTTTTGATCCTGTACCCCCTTTTTCATGCATTCCACCATGTCTTAAGTCTTCGCCTAAGCAAGATCAAGCTACTACTTACACTGTTGAGCTTATTGACAATCAAAATAACCTTACTACACTTGCGCTTTCCAAAGATGATACTTCCATTAATGTTGGTAAAAATGGTGTTCCTTCCAATGTTAAGCCTATTGAAAAACAAGAGAAAAATTATGTGCTTATGCTATCCGAAGATCCTTGTCAAGATCAAAGTCTTTCATTTTCTTGTTCTACCACTCCATGTTCACTTCCACTTTCTACTCTTCCTAAGTCTTTGCAAGCTTTGAACAATCCTATTAAATAAGGTGCTCATATTCAAGATGTCCATGATTCTATTGAAAATTTTAATGCTCACTCTAAAGATGTTGATATCCTTGGTTGTCATATAGATGCTGATGAACTTATTGATTATCCTTTTGCATCTTCCACTTCCATCCTTGGACCTCTTCCACCACTACTAAGGGCTTCATGCCTTCCTTCCATCTTGGGTCCTTATGTCCCTTCACTTTCCCCTCCTAACTCTCCTAATTTGCCATCCATCTTAGGTCCTTACATACCTCCATCTCCCATCTTTCCTCAAGATCAACATAGATGCATACCCTTGAATCCTTTTCATCCACCCACCTATCTAAACTAGTCATATCCTCCCTCTTCCACAAATCCCAAGTCTTTTGGAAGTAACTTGAATGTTCAATACAAGAAAAAGAAGCAATACAAGAATCCATCAAAAAGAGAAAATCACCATGTCTCCTCTAAACAACACGGAGGCATAAAGTCAAAAGAGATATCTAAGAAAAAAACTACAAGACAAGTATGGGTTCCAAAATCCATCATTGAAGATATTATCTCTAGATCATCAAAAGGAAATAAAAATCCTATGGCTATATGGATTCCAAAGTCTCTCTTGAAAGAGTCTAGTGTTGAGCAAAAAGTGAAATTGACATTCAAGCTTCCAAAGGCTTCCACTTCATCTCCCTCCAAAAATATTCTACCAGTATCAGAACCAGTATCAGAACAAGTATCTAAATGGGCCTATAGGACTAGTATCAGAACGCCTACAGGGGCTACACCTTTCTCTTTATTTTATGGGTCTGAAGTGGTACTGCCTATTGAGGTTGAAATCCCATCACTTAGAATCAGAATGCATGGACTTGTCACTAATGAAGACTACAGAGTGTCTAGGTTACAAGAACTAGAATTACTAGATGAGTGAAGGAAAGCAGCGTATGATCATCTTAGAGTGTATCAGAAAAGAATGTCTAGAGGCTACAACAAGAAAGTCCGACACAGAGAATTTCAGGTTGGTGATCTAGTGTTGAGAGAAAATCCTAAAAATCAATCACATCGAGAATGCAAGGGGAAGTTCGAACCCAATTGGCTGGGTCCCTTTGTTATCACTGCTACTTTTAGCTCTGGTGCCTATCAACTCTCAATGACTGAAGGAGAATAGCTCTGAGAACCAATCAACGTTCTCCATCTGAAGAAATTCTATGCCTAAAGCATTCAGTCTATGGTTAAATGTCCTGAAAAAATCTTAAAAATTAGAAAAAGTCCTGAAAAAATAAACATCTTGGTGAAAACCTAGCAATAGGCGCCTTGATGATTCACAAAAAAATCAAGAAATATCAAAAATTCTAAAAAAATTGAAAAAATGAAAAAAAAATGAAAAAAATGAAAAAGAAGAAAAAGTGTCTTGGTGAAAACTTGGAAACAGGCACCTTGGTAGCAAAAATAGAATCTCTACCAAGATGGTGAAAACCTGGCAAATGGGTGCCACTTGTTCCAAATGCTCCATCTATCAGCACAATCTTGGTCTTTCCCAGCTTTCAGTCAAGCTTTAGTTTGTACATATCTCCTGGTTTGTTTCAACATTTCTAGTTTTCAATAAAGTCAGTCTGTACACCCATCAGCTTGCGTGTCTGTATCCTATCAATGTTTAATACTTGGGGGCAATCAATGTCATATCCTATGGTCTCCAGTATATCTTAGACATATCATATCTAGTCAGAGTCCTTTGAAGCTTCAGTTGAGTCAGTCAGTCAGTCTCATCTCCAGAAAGTATTTTGCATCTACAACAACGCAATCAAACATCAAAACTCAACTGAAAACAATCTATGTTTTTTAAATGCTTTTATCTCCCTGTATGCTTACTGATTCACATTGAGATTTTTGCATATTGTGTCCCTTCGAGCTCTTCAATGATGTCCTTTATAGGATTTAGAGAGTGATGACTGGGGGCATAATCTTTTCTTTATCTTCTGCTTGTATGTGAAAATCTAACAACTTTGGAAATTCTGGATTGAAATGGTGTCTGACTATAAGAGCCTCTATCTCAAATTGGATGGCCATGCGTACCTCAACCATTGATACCCAGACAATTCAAGGAAGTTTGATCTAACTATTATCTTTTTGAGTAAGTTCTTTCTCCTACTGTGAAACACGATCTTGCCTAAGGAGGTGAACGATAAAGGGTCACTACGGGTAATTCACATTGGATTTAGAATGATCTCTTGATTGTTTGATTTATGTTTTGATGCTTATACAAATTTCTATATCAAAATGGACATGATATTCATGTCATCCTGGCGTTTGTGCCTTGATGCTTATATCTAATCCGACATTCCAAAAATAAAATCAATATTCATACATCCATGGTTGTTGACCAGTGGGTGTTGTATTGATTCTTGTGCATACAAATTGATATTCATATGTCTATGGTTTCATGGCTAGTGGGCATTATATTGATTTATCCGATTACCAAAAAGTTCAATGACGATAACAAATTGACATATGATCAGTGAGTAGGTCCTAGGTCTTAGGTTGCATTTCATTTTGCATGTCTCTTTGCATTTTTCATCTTTGCATGATCTCACAATGATTAAACAAACTTCAATGCTTAAATGATTCTTCAAATCGCATCTTCAAATCTAACAAGTGCTAAATCTCACACGAAGGTTCCTCCAATGAAATAGCAAGTAGAATCCTTTTTGAGATCAAAATTCAAATCTGAGATCATTTATCTTATTCACTACTTGCATAATCAACCTTCAATTATCACAAAAATCCAGTATTCAACTTAACTGATTAGCTTTCATCAAACTATCAAAATTTCAACTTGGTCAACCATGGTCAAACTCATGGTCAAACCTAGTCAAATTCAGTCTCTAGGACCTTCCAAATGATGCAGAATGTGTTCTCAGACGTATATAACCACTTCTCAAATCAATTAACATGCTTCTCAACTATCAATGCTAACTTTTCTTGTCAGATTTCAATTTTAATCCCGAAGGGGGCATGGTATTGCACATCATTCAAAGTCTGTAAATCAAATTCTATTGATCAAATCTATCAATATCTTTCATCAGTGATCAAGACAACAATCACGTCTAGTCGCTGATTCATCAAAAGTCCTCATCACTCGGGGCAAATCTATCATCACTTGGGGCATATCAGATTCATCAAGATCCATATCAATCTGGTATTCTCCTAATCTTGTAAACTGTATCAGTTTTTGCAACCATCAGATCATAGTGTTCTTTCCTTGGTTCTTCAATGACTGAAGGATTCGGATGTGATACCTGCTAGTTCTGCTAAGACAATCAAGTCTAGAATGGGTCACTCACTTCTTATCAATCCTAAGGTTCAGAATAAGGCATTTTGACACTTTTTCGCAATCATCGGTTCATTGCTGCTACAGTAAACATTATCTCTGGTCATTCAGGACCTCCTATCTCAATATCTCTCAATCGGTTTCTATCTTGAAATCGGTTTATCTTTTGAATTAGTTTCATATCTTTATCAAACATAGACTATCTTTGAACCACTGCGCTTCGCACAGTAATTCAAAGAGGGGCAAAATGTAATACCCCAAAAATGGGCTATAAGTTCATTAATCTCCTACATCTTCAATTCGAATGAAATCGACATCAAAGTCCTAATCTAATGCACATCTAAACATCATCGAATCATAATTGATTATCTTAAAATTCTGCATCGGGGAATATTCCTAGCAATATTCCTAATTATCTTAATTATCTTTAATTTTATAATTATTTGGCAATAAATCACATTTATCCTAAAATTTGATTAATTAAATATTTTGCATATTTAATTAATTAGATAATCAAATTTACCACTTAATTGTTTAAATTAAATTTAATTCTATCTATTATTAATTGTATTATTTAATTTTGACAATAAATAAAAATTCCTATCTTCAATTGATTAAATTCTTATTTAATTAATTAAAGCATGTTGTCATTATTTAATAATATAATTTTTAATAAAAGTTTGAATAAATAGTTAATTAACCCATAAATTAATTATTTATTTTCAAAAATCAGTTGAGTTGAGGATAAATCACTTTATTTATTTATTTAATTCTTAATTATTATGTATATTCAAAAGAAACAGTTAAACTCCAAATCAGAAAATCAATGCAAGTTATTGACTTTTTAGAACTCAACATCCTTTTGGAGTTCAAAAAGCTGATCTAAACTCTAATTTGAGTTAAAAAGCTATTTTTGCATGATTTTGAGAATTAACTATCTTTCATGATCAGATAACTCAAAAATCAAGATGAGTTAATTTGAGTGATTTATGGCTTTTCCCATGCACCTCCAAAGCCCTAGATTTCTATAAAATAAGGCTTTAGCTCTTCACAAATCATCTCATATTTTTGCACAATCACGCTAGAGAATTGGAATTGAAGAATCAAAGCTCTTGCGAATCGACATCTTTGTGAAATCAATCTTATTTTTGCATTCATATTTCATATCATTGTTAGATTAGCATAGCATATCAGTTTTCATATAGATTAAGATTCATATCAAGTTTTCATTCCTTATTGCATCATAAAATCCAAAAAAATAGATTAATTGCATTCAATTTCATATCCATCTTTTGCATTCAAATCCTTCATTTAGGTGTTGTCTAGGTCACTGATCTCGATTACAATCTGAGAACATTAATCTCGCACCTATTAGAAGGCAGTAAATCGCTTGGTTAGTTTAGCTTTCAATTTTGCACGATTTTGATTATCACTAACCTCTAATGTTTTACTGAGTGTTGTGTCTACAGATCAGGTACAATTTTCACACACACATATCCTGCCCTGTGTTCTTCATGTTGTCACCTTGCTTCAGTCCAAGTTACATTTCCTGAATCGCAAAATCCAGAAAGTTATTCAAGTTTCAAGCTCTGCAGGAAATGTTTGCAAAATCTGCCACAGTGTCGAAAACCCATAGTGTTTTAGAAAATCCATGATGTTTTTGACCTTTTTGGCCTGCATGTAAACCCTCAATTTTTCACATCCTTATTTACCTTAGTGTCAATGTTGAAAGCTCTGTGTGTTTTTGATCCTTCACCAAAAACCCTTGATATTTTCAACCTCACATTTATCCCTTTTGGCAGCACTTCTTGTTTGTTGGCATTTTCTAACTACGCAAGTCCGACTGGATGGTGGGCCCAGGTCTTCAAAGTTGCAAAGTGATTGGTTGTCGCATGGCCACATGTTAGACTTTTCTGACATGCGATCATGCAACTGCTTGCCACCTAGCCGTGTGGGTCCTAGTCCTGTTTAGCTGCCTAGCAGTCTACTTTGCCTTAGTGCGCAAGTGTGATGGATGGTGGGACCTAGCTTTCGGATTGGTCAGAGGGTCCTGACATGTCAGAGCATCAACGGTTGTCGTTAAAGCACAAAGAATTTGTCAGGGCTATGCGAAGTTGCAACAACCGTCCAATCCTCTAAAAGGTAAAGCTTCTTTCAGTTGGTCTGAGGCGGTGATGTGGTAGCCTGGGGTTGGCTATTGCATGATCGCATAGCCTAGTTTTTGGCTATGCGATCATGCGACCGGTTGACACGTGTCCCTGGGGCCCAGTAACAAGTGATGGGGCATCTTCCGGATGCTGAGGTGTTCACTTTTCAATGGCCCATTAGTGGTGAAGTGACGGTCTAATGGCCTTGTCGCATGAACGCATAGCCCAATTTTTGGCTATGCAATCATGCGACTGGTGGACACGTGTCCCTAGGGCCCGGTAGTAGGTGATGGGGCATCTTTCAGATGCTGAGGTGTTCACTTTTCATTGGCTGGCGGGTGGTGAAGTGACGGTCTAATGGCCTTGTCACATGATCGCAAGGGCTATTTCCATGGCTTGCGATCATGTGACAAACCCTTTAGTGTTGACTTCATGCAGTGACGGTTATGTGGTTGCAGTAAGGTAACAGTTTGCGGGTTGTTGCATGTTCGCATAGCCCATTTCTAGGCTATGCGATCATGCAACTAACTGCCAGATGTCATGGTTGTGGAGTTCTAAGGTGGGCCCATGATTCCAGTCTTGCCGAAGTGCTAGTTTTTGATTGGTCGCTTGACTACTGTTGGGGCCGAGGACTTTGCAAAGGGTTCATGGGTTGTCGCATGTTCACATAGCCCATTTCTAGGCTATGCGATTATGCGACAGGGTGCCACATGTGCTAGGGCTTGTTCGTAGTCATTTGGTGGTCCCACTGGCAGGGGGTGTTGTGGCAATCTTTGATTGGTCCATGCTGGCAGGATGGTAGATTTGAACGTAGGCCCATGTTAGGGTGTCTTGATGGTGATATGACAACTGGTAGGGTGCATGTTAGTGGCTTGTCGCATGTTCGCATGAGCTAGATTTCCAGCTTGCGAACACGCGACAAACTCTTCTGTGGTAGCGGTAGCGTCGGCGGTTATGAAGAGGGAAATGGGAAGTGGCATGTCGCATGTTCGCATAGCCCATTTTCGGGCTATGTGATCATGCGACAACTATTTGGCATCGCCGTTGTGGACTTAACCTGAGGTGTTTGGATGGTTAAAAACACAAGCCCGTGAAATGCATGGTGACCGTTTGAACTTGCTGAGAGTTTTTTTTGGCAGGAGGTACCAATATTCAATATTTGAGCGGCCAGAGTGGGCAGAATGGATTGTCAAATGTTGCGGCTTGACCCCTGTCATGTTTGTGTTAATTCCTTGGTCAGGTTAGGTGATTTTGAATTTTTGAGTTGGAAGTGATCATTATGCTTGCTTTATAACCCTGGTATAAAGGGATTTTTTGTGATCATTTGAGGTCATTGGGAATTAGGTATTCAAACTTTTGGGTTGTGAGTCCTCTTCTTAGTCTAAATTGTAATGACTTGTCTGTCTTGATTTTTTGACTATTCAAAGGAAGTTGTAGGTCTAAGCTGTAGTTTGCAAGCAGGGTTCCTTTGGATGGATTGTATACATTTGAGGTTTCTTCATACTTAATGCAAGAACATGATTCTCATCTCTCCCTTGTGTCAACGTAGATAAATTTTAAACTTTCCAGTTCATTGGATAACAATTTATGTATAGGTCTTCTTTCTTGAGTTGTAATCTAGGATTAGATTAAATGATGCTTCAGATGGGACCTAGATTTATCTCTTGTCTATGTAGGGATATTTTGTAAGTGGTAGAGGAGATTGTAAATGTGTTTATGGATTTGAAGCTCAGCTATTGTCTGGTGTGTGTAGCATTCTTGTTCTAGGAGATCTTGCCCAATGGATGAGGCACTGGCCTATAATGAGTATCTCTTTATCAACAAATGCTGATTGTTGTTGTTATGATCCAAAAGCATAAGTTAAGAACCATTCTCTAAAGTTTTTATATTTGGTTGTATGTGGTTCTACCCCATAGCAATGGAGAGTCAATGATTGTGTGGTTAACATTCAATAGTTTCTTGCTATCCATTTATCTGTTATTCAAACCCAGTCTTTGGTGTGTGAAGTATAGTTTATACTGGGTTAGGTGCACCCGCCTTGGTTTTGTAGAGCCAGAAGCAAAAGAGGGCAGTCTTGTCCCTAGAGTTGGTCCAGTTATCCTAAGACCTCATTACATTTTGGAGCTAACCACCCCTAAAATCTATCTGAGGGTATACTGGCAGCCTATTAGAGCATAAGCGTTATTTTGGACACCAACAAGATGGCGACTCCACTGGGGAGAACAATGAAAAGGAAGTTTGTCTGTTAGAATCTCTGGTTGTTTCAAAATTTTGTAGTATCTTATTGACCAGATTGATTTGCCCATCCGAGTCACCAACAAGATGGCGACTCTGCTGGGGAGCCATTGGAAAGAGTCAAATACAAAAAACAAGCATTTGCTGATATCTTCTCACCTAGTTGTGAGTGGCGGCTTTGATTTTCTCTGTTTGATCAGTGTTTCTTCTGATAAACAATGTGTATACCTGGTGTAGTTTTGTGTTGGTTGGAAGAAGAAATAGTGAAACATTTTCCTCTCAAGGAGGTGGTGACTCTGCATGACAAAGTTATTTGATGAAGCTTCAAGGTGAGTTCAAGATCTGCCCTGCCTTCCAGTCAACAAGGTCTTCTGCTGCAAGACTCCCAGGTACTTATCAAGTTTTAAATATTCCTTATAAAGTGATCAAACACTAAAAGAAGGATAAGGTGTGAGTAGAGGTTAGAATACTTCAATTTTTTAGTTGCAGTTTGGCAAAATTATATGGAAGTATTGCATTAAGTTTAATGGATAAGTTGAATAAGGAGCTGGCTTTCCTTGAGGAGGGCATCCTTAGGGATTGCATAAGATTAGTAGGATTAAAGGTGGAAAGTAGAAAGGATTTATCCATATCCTTGTTCTATGATAGATTTTGTGAAGTATATGATCAGCTTCCTAAGGATGTTGAGTTTCTTGAATCTGATTTCATTGGTTTATTCCTAGAGCTTTGTTTTCCTAAGTCAACCAGTTGGTCAAATGCCTTGTGGGAAGAGCATTATATATGTATCAGGGATTGGGTACTTGGTGATGGTAGTCTTGAACTTGAGGATGCACTTGAGGCTTTGCTAATTAGTGCTGATATTGAGAATGATGAAATTTATGAAGGAGATGTGTCAGGTGTTGACACTCTTTCTTGCAGTCATGAAAGTGATGCCTTTTCTCAATATGCAGTAGAAAGTCTTTGCAATCAGTCGAATGAAGAAGAGGATTGGATAGATGAAGGTACTAATGATGGTTGTATGACAGAAGATGATGTTCTTGAGGATAGTTGTTCACTTCACAGTGAACAAATTTCAAACCTCTTGTCTTGTGAATATCTTAGATATTCAGGGGGAGATGGCTCTGAGTTCTTACAACTAGCACACATTGATTTTGATATGGAACATGAGTCAATGGGATCTAACTTTGACATGTGTGCCTCTTCTCCCCTTCTTACCTCAGCACCACCAAGCAGCAACCCTGTTATATATGATGTGTCAGATGATGAGGTTGCTAGTGCTTTCTCAGTTTCAAGTGACTCAGTGGTCCCTGATATTGTTTTGAGTACTGATTGGAAGAGTTGTGTGGATTATGAATCATCTTTTGATTTTGAATCTTTTGCTAAGCCATGAAAGGATGGCTTTTCAGCTACTCAAGCTTCACCATCTCATGGACAGGTTGATGTTTCTCTTCCCACCTATCAACAATTTTTAGTTTTGTCAGTTGTTGACAAAATGCAGGTTGCTCCTATGTTCAGTGATCATGTCCCATGTGATGAGTTCCCTCAGTGTTTGCATGAAGATTAGTGTATCTTCTCCTTGGAGATGCAAATTTCTGGTATGAATGGATCCAATAGCAATTACACTGACATTTTGATAGAGCTAGACTGTTTTTCTTTCCATGTGGACAATAGAATTCCTGGGTTTGTTGACATGATTGAGAATGGTTCATCTTGTGGCTCCTTCAGCATTTTCCTTTTTGACTGCAACATGCATGTGCCACAACATTTTTAGAATTGGTATGATTACCTTTCTAGCCCTCAGGAGGAATGTGATAGTAATTTTTGTTCCGAGCTTTTGGAAAATGGATATAAGTTTGATCAGTCACATGGAAGCAAAATTTTCAGTTTGTCTCTGATTTGTGGAGATGAAATTTTTTTTTTGACAGAGGCAAGTATTGATCATATTTTTGGGCCTTGAGCCTGGTTGTAAATACTGTAAATCTCTATAAATATCTTTCCCTTTCCCTGCATTTTTTGAGTTCCCTATTTTTGTCCAGTCGTTGGTCTGCTCTCCCACTGATTCTGAATTCTTGCCATGCCTACAAGAGACATGCATCCCCAACTAGAGCCACTATTAGTCCATTTTCTAGTCATTGCAAAATCTTATCAAAATGACCTCTTTTCCTTACAAATTTTGTTAAGTGTCCCGCTTTGCCTGCATTTTTAGTTTTAACTTGCAAAGACAATCCACAGTGTTTCATGATGTGCATCCTGCCCTGTGTTCTTCATGTTGTCACCTTGCTTCAGTCCAAGTCACATTTCTTGAATCGCAAAATCCAGAAAGTTATTCAAGTTTCAAGCTTTGTAGGAAATGTTTTCAAAACCTGCCACAGTGTTGAAAACCCACAGCGTTTTAGAAAATCTATGATGTTTTCGACCTTTCTGGCCTGCATGTAAACCCTCGATGTTTCACATCCTTGTTTACCTTTGTGTCAGTGTTGAAAGCTCTGTGTGTTTTTGATCCTTCACCAAAAACCCTTGATGTTTTCGACCTCACATTTATCCCTTTTGGCGGCACTAATGTTTGTTGGCATTTTCTAACTGCGCAAGTCCGACTGGATGGTGGGCCCAGGTCTTCAAAGTTGAAAAGTGATTGGTTGTTGCATGGCCGCATGTCAAACTTTTTTGACATGCGATCATGCGACCGCTTGCCACCTAGCTGTGTGGGTCCCAGTCCTGTTCAGCTACTTGGCGGTCTACTTTTCCTTAGGGTGCAAGTGCGATGGATGGTGGGACCTGGTTTCCAGATTGGTTAGAGGGTCCTCACGTGTCAGAGCATCAACGGTTGTCATTAAAGTGCAAAGGATTTGTCAGGGCTATGCAAAGTTGCGACAACTGTCCGATCCTCTAAAAGGTAAAGCTTCTTCCGGTTGGTCCGAGGTAGTGACATGGCAGTCTGGGGTTGGCTATCGGATGATCGCATAGCCTAGTTTTTGGCTATGCGATCATGCGACTGGTTGACACGTGTTCCTAGGGCCCGGTAGCAGGTGATGGGGCATCTTTCGGATGCTGAGGTGTTCACTTTTCATTGGCCAGCGGGTGGTGAAGTGATGGTGTAATGGCCTTGTCGCATGATCGCATAGCCCAGTTTTTGGCTATGCGATCATGCGACTGGTTGACATGTGTCCTTGGGGCCCGCTAGCAGGTGATGGGCATCTTCCGGATGCTGAGGTGTTCACTTTTCATTGGCCGGTGGGGTGGTGAAGTGATGGTCTAATGGCCTTGTCACATGATCCCAAGGGCCATTTCCACGGCTTGCAATCATGCGACAAACCCCTTAGTGTTGACTTCATGCGGTGGTGGTTATGCAGTGGTGGTTATGCGGTTGCGGCAAGGTAACGGTCTGTGGGTTGTCGCATGTTCACATAGCCCATTTTTGGGCTATGTGATCATGCAACTAACCACTAGACATCACGGTTGTGGAGTTCTAAGGTGGGCCCACAATGCCAGTCTTGCCGATGTGCTAGTTTTTCATTGGTCGCTTGACTGTTGCTGGGGCCAAGGACTTTGCAAAGGGTTCGCGGGTTGTCGCATGTTCGCATAGCCCATTTTCAAGCTATGCAAGCATGCGACAGGGTGTCATGTGTGTTGGGGCCTGTTCGTAGTCGTTTGGTGGTCCTGTTGGCAGGGGGGTGTTGTGGCAATCTCCAGTTGGTTCGTGCTGGCAGGATGGTAGATTTGAACGCGGGGCCCAGGTTAGGGTGTCTCAGTGGTGATATGACAACTGGCAGGGTGCATGTTAGTGGCTTGTTGCATGTTCGCATGAGCCAGCTTTCTGGCTTGCAAACACATGACAAACCCTTCTATTCCAGTGGTAGCGTCGGCGGTTATGAAGAGGGCAATGGGAAGTGGCGTGTTGCATGTTCGCATAGCCCATTTTCGGGCTATGCGATCATGCAAAAACTATTTGGCATCACCATTGCGGAGTTAACCCGAGGTGTTTGGATGGTTAAAAGCACAAGCCCATGAAATGCATGGTGACCGTTTGAACTTGCTGAGAGTTTTTTTTGGCAGGAGGTACCAATATTCAATTTTTGAGCAGCCAGAGTGGGCAAAATAGATTGTCAAATGTTGCGGCTTGACCCCTGTCATGTCTGTGTTAATTCCTTGGTGGGGTTAGGTGATTTTGAATTTTTGAGTTGGAAGTGATCATTATGCTTGCTTTGTAACCCTGGTATAAAGGGATTTTCTGTGATCATTTGAGGTCATTGAGAGTTAGGTATTCAAACTTTTGGGTTGTGAGTCCTCTTCTCAGTCTAAATTGTAATGACTTGTCTGTCTTGATTTTTTGACTATTGAAAGAAAGTTGTAGGTCTAAGCTGTAGTTTGCAAGCAGGGTTCCTTTGGATGGATTGTATACATTTGAGGATTCTTCATACTTAATGTAGGCACATGATTCACATCTCTCCCTTGTGTCAACGTAGATGAATTTTGAACTTTCTAGTTCACTGCATAACAATTTATGTATAGGTCTTCATTCTTGAGTTCTAATCCATGATTAGATTAAATGATGCTTCAGATGGGACCTAGATTTATCTCTTGTCTATGTAGCCCAATATTCTGTAAGTAGTAGAGGAGATTGTATTTATGTGTTTATGGCTTTGAATCTCAGCTATTGTTTGGTGTGTGTAGCATTCTTGTTCTAGGAGATCTTGCCCAATGGATGAGGCACTGGCCTATAATGAGTATCTCTTTATCAACAAATGTTGATTGTTGTTGTTGTTATGATCCAAAAGCATAAGTTAAGAACCATTCTCTGAAGTTTTTATATTTGGTTGTATGTGGTTCTACCCTATAGCAATGGAGAGTCAATGAGTGTGTGGTTAACATTCAGTACTTTCTTGCTATTCATTTATCTATTATTCAAACCTAGTCTTTGGTGTGTGAAGTATAGTTTATACTAGGTTAGGTGCACCCACCTTGGTTTTGCAGAGCCAGAAGTAGAAGAGGGCAGTCTTGTCCCTAGAGTTGGTCCAGTTATCCTAAGACCTCATTACATTTTGGAGCTAACCACCCCTAAAATTTATCTGAGGGTATACTGGCAGCCTATTAGAGCATAAGCATCATTTTGGACACCAACATCTCTCTCTCTCTCTCTCTCTCTCTCTCTCTCTCTCTCTCTCTCTCTCTCTCTCTCTCTCTCTCTCTCTCTCTCTCTCTCTCTCTCTCTCTCTCTCTCTCTCTCCCACTAATGTTTCCCCTATCTATGTCTCTATATGTTTGTCTCTTTCTTTTTTTTCACATCTACTTCTATCTTCCTGTTTCATATCTCTATCTTTTGTGTCCCTAGTCTTTCTCTCTCACTTTATTTTCATTTATCCCCATACCTTCATTTTCTTTTCTGTCTAATGCCATTTGTCATGAGTATTGTGATGTCTCTTACTTTGTTCTGGCACATGTACGCCAATCATTTCACTAACAGAAATAGTGTTTTTAATTTGTATTGGGGCTGTCATTGGTATTATCCAATGTTTGACATTGGTTTTGTAATTCTTTTCTCATCAATTTGTGCTTTGGATTTTGGCATAGTAGTCCCATTATCTATGGCATTTGACTTTGTCCTTGGATGATTAATTGGTGTGTAATGCTATTCAATTAGCTTGTGAATTATAAAATTGATGGTTTTTTATTTTTTAATGAAGTTTTAATTATAGATTGAAAGGTAAATCAAAATATATTATAATGTAAATTAGATACCTATTCATTTATTAGTAAAGATGAAGCTATTATTTTAATGTAATTTGACAATGTATATATTATTAATCTATGCTAAATACAAGCTAGGTATAGAAAGTGGTTGGAATCATTTATCTTGTTTATTCTCACATAGGTGTTTGGTTTTTTTGTGTGTTGGAGGAGTTTTGGTGGTTATCGGTTTGGGTACTAGAGGTTGTGGGAATGTTCCTTCGCATTTTAATGTCGTAAGATCATGTTGGGGCTTGGATGACTTGCTTAATTTATGTTTCTTATTAATCCCATTTCTTTGTAGATATTTCATTGATATTTTGGGTCGTGTGGTTGATGTAATCAGTGGACTTTATGTCTAAATTTGGTTAGAATATTATTAAAAGAGTAACAGAACTATTATGTTTTCTAGGGTTTTTTCGTAGTTAGCACTATATTTACTGTTTTACCTTTGTTATTCAATACTATAGTTATTCATGAATATTTTTCTCGATAAGTGCATTTTGATAAGGGAGATAATGCAAATACCCAAGGAAAAAACACCATAGAAAGATGTCATTATTTTGTCAAAATTATCTATTTTAATTTTGATTTTTTTTTAATTGTAAATTTTCACTAGATTTTTTGGTCTGAATCTTATGTATTACAATCTAAATAAAAAATTAATAATAATTTTATAAAAAAAATACTTCTAAAATAAATTAAAATACTTCTTAATATTTATATTATTATTTAATATAAACACAAATAGTTGCAATTAAATTTCATTTGATTCTAAATCACATTTAACAATTTATAATACATGAAATATAAAATAAACATAACTTCACATGGTTTTATATAAAAATAAACTTTAAAATAAATACATTTTTAAATATATAAGTTTATTATCTTCTACTAAAAATATTTTTAGTTATTACCTTTTAGAAAAGTAAAATGAAATAGTTTTAAATTTTGTTACTATTCCTACGGTCAACACTACAGTCACATTGAGGTAACAGCTAGATGTAGAATCAGAATCCCACTTTAAATGTGTCCTATGGCTTGGTTGTTGTGGAGGCATTTATGTTTTTGGTGGAGAAAGCTTTCATGAGCGAGAAATAGAAGGCTTTCAGAGGTCTCATCCCCTCCCACTACTCTCTTGATAGAGAACACTGATGGGTGGGATTTACTGTATGGCAAGTTATGAGATTGGAGATAGATGGTACAAGGCAGATACCCACATCCCAAATACATGCCCAAGGCGTGAAGGAGTTGTTAGAGAGTAGAACACACCTACATCCACATCCTTCAACTCTTATATTTGTTAGACTTAATTGTAGACTAGGTTTGTGAAAAGTAAAAAAATATCATCCACAATAAAATGAATAACTTTAATATCAAAGTTTGGAAAAAGGAAAATGTAGGTTTTCCAGAATCATAGTGAAAAACTAAAAGCTTAAGAAATCTTGTCGAACTTAAAAGGATTGGCAAGAATTTCCTTTACATATTTCCACTGTAGAACACCTATTTATATAAATTGTTTTGTTGTTGATAATATTTCCTATTAAATATCCAGATCCTTCTGTAATTACATACATAAGATACATACCCAGCTGAAGCTCAGCTAGTCTATGAGACAACAAAAGCAGATAATTGTGTCGCCACCCCTATATTATTATATGGGCTCTTTACTCCCCTTGTAAGAAAATATGTGAAATTTCAATAATTTATAAAATTTGTGTTGCCATAACCGTAGATAATGATGATGCAGATTCAATTCTTTTATAAGTTCATAGAAAGATTTAATGTTCACTAAAAGTGAATTTAATCCACTTAATTATATGTTTTTTTCTTAACAATTCGGTTAGGACAGTTAAGTAGAACTGCAAAAGAGGAGGATTACATTAATAATAGAGAATTTCGGCTGCGCCAGCTGTAAACACCAAAATGTGACTATGTTTTAACATTGAATAAAAAGATGAGAAAGATGTAAACTTCTAGTTTGTAATATTAGAATACTGCAAAAAAAAAAAAAATTTTGACAGAAACTACCCGTCTATGTTAATTTTATTGAATATTCCATTTTAATCCTTCATATTGTACAATATTCTGCTAAAAATTGTCTCTTAATATTTTTTTATTGAAAGAAACCAAAAAAAGAATTTACAAGTCAGTGAGAAACATCCTGGATATGAACAGCTAATGAGTAACAGCTATAGCTACATAGAAGTGGCTCTAATTACCAGCAAACTACAAAACATTTACTGTTATCACAGACCTACCAAACATATGGATTCAGTCCTCATGCTAAAAATTGTCGAATACTAGGTGTCGATCCTCATGCTCGAAAATCTAGAAACTTAAGGGGTACCTGTCAAATTGAAAGAAATATTGGTGTTGCCATTTGAAAGTCTCATTATGTGGGTCAAACACATCGTTGTTTACGTGAGGAATTTTCTCTGTTGCCAGAAATGCAACAGATGACCTCCGTTTCGCATTTCGACGATCGAAGCAGTTTTTCCGTTGCGAACGACCATTTCTTATGGATTGCTTAGATTTAAATTTAATACATCATATTTCAGTTTTGTTTCCCCTGTTATCTTCACGGCAGTGATTGCTAAGATTTAAATTTAATACATCAGATTTCTCCATCTTTTTCCCAATTTAGAGGACTGCATATAAATACCAGCTCTAGTTAAGATTAAGTTATATATTTTTATGGATCTTTTTAAGTAGTTAATAATGATATTAATTTAATTTATATATTACTATGAACTTTTTTTATGAACTTTTTTTAAGTAGTAGTTAGCTTAATAATAATTTAATTGAACTTTTTCAAGTAGTTGTTAACTTGATAGTTACTTAATTTATAGATTATTATTAATTATTATTTTTTCTAATATTAAGTTTTATTATATATTATTATTAATATAAATTATTTCATATATAAAAATAGATTTAAATAACTTATATATATATATATATATATATATATATATATATATATATATATATATATATATATATATATATTTGTTTCTTATGTGCAACTTCTAGATATCATGTTGTTGTTGCCGTTTCGTTTCTCTTTTCTCGTTTCTAGTAACATAGGGATTTTGTGGCCATTTATTTGGGGATTACATGACTGTTTATTTGGGTGTTTTAAGTCTCCTCATGAACAACCATATAAAATCTATGCTAAAATATTAGATTTTTTTTAGTTTCTAATATTCATAATTTCATGAAGAGTCACACATGCATTCCATATAAAACAAAGTAATAACAAATTCATCAAAGGACTACTCATCTAGCCACTAAATAATAAACTGTAATCTTTAAAATACTTTATAACTATAAGCCGCACTGTACATCCATCCTCAGCGCAAGTGTAGGGATAAGTCAAAGCCGCGCTCAGCCATGTTTTCACATCCTCTGCACTCTGCATCCAATTTCGGTCTGTCAATACTCACAAGCAATCAACAAGTTCGCCCATCATATCATCCAAAACTTCCACACAATCTTCAATGGCGGCGCCCGTTTCATTCAGATCCAGAGTATAATCGTATAGGCTATGTGCCTCATTAAGACTCACTTTTGCGACAATTCTCCCAAATTCCCACTCGCAAGCTTGATCAGCTCCACGATATGAGGACAAAGATGAATTGCAAACATCGAAATACGAGGTTTTGTTGAGAGGTTTTGGATGAGATTTAAAGATCTCATCCCCTCAAGCCCAGTTTCTTCTTTTGCTTGTTCGACATTTGCTGGAGGAAGAAATGCAATCCTACTTTTACAGGATCCGGTCGGGAGTGGTGGGTCAAAGAGGAGTTCGGTGTAGAGTTTGGCAATGAATTAGAAACCGACGTGTAAAGTGGCAGGAAAAAATGAACGGTTCAGATGATTTCAATGGCAGTCATTCTATCTACAGGATTTACAACTTGCTTGAACTCTTTTATAGGGAAATGCCTACGATTTATTTCTTAGTTTTTACATTGTAGGCATTTCTCTATGAAAGGCTTCTTGCAAAATTATCATCGGACAGTTGTAGATACTCTAAATAGAATGACTACCATTGAAGTCATTTGAAACGTTCAATTTTTGTTTAGCCACTTTACAGATGGATTTTAGATATTTTGTCAGGATATCTCTATGGAAATAGGTGGTTGGTTGAGACGTTGACATATTTGCATGGTCTTTCTGTGCCACTCGAACGCCCGAACAAGAGAGGTGCTTAAAACATCAAGCTTGCCTTCACAACTAAACATTAGGAACCCTAAAATCTCATCAAACGGCTTGAAATCGCCCTTGACCTCTTTTGCCGCTGATGTTACTCCTTTTTGGGGTTTCCCTAAAAGAGAGCGGGCGAAGGATGAGGGAAGGAGTGTCGTGTTTCTTTTATCCTGTGAAGATTGGAACGAGGATGTCCTTTGTTGGTTGGTCCCATGAGAGGATCATGCGATGCAGCGAAGTGCTGAAACTAAAGCTGTAAGCGAAGTAGTAACCGCACTAGCCAGGCAGTGGCAAGGTGTGCATGCAAGGAGCAGAGAACCAATAATGGAATCTTCTTTGGAAATCTTTCAAGAATCTTTGAAAGCCTTGAGAGTCGACACTGAAAGTGTATTGGAGCCCTGATGATCAAGAATCAAAATTCAGAGCAAGGAAACATTATAGATGGGATTCTAAAATATCTCATCAACCAAAGTGACCTGTCATAACAGGGATGTTTAATTCAATGGTGAACCATATCTTTAGCCCGCCCTCTGCAAATGGGTAGTCTTCAATGGTAAGCCTCAGCCCATGTTCCACTTATGAATCTATTATATATTATATCCTGGTATGAATCTATTATATATCTATTATATTTTATCCTGGTAGTCTTCAATGGTAAGCCTCAGCCCATTTTCCGCTTATGAATCTATTATATTTTTTCACACTTGTATAGTGTCTCAAAAAAGCTAACAATATATTCATAACAACATGTATGGACATATCTATCGCAGAGCTAATTCAGTAATCCAACACCTAGAGAGATGGTATGAGCTAACTCGAAAACAGTGAATATGAAACTGAAAAATGACAGGTGAAATGATGGTATGAAATGACAGTCTGTTTATATATTATCGCTGTGAAGGTCTCGCTGTGGAAACATCCCCTGTTTCATACATTCAATGATTCTATTTATATCTGCGCACCCTATTTGTATTGACACATAATCATTCCCTGTTTCAAACAAGACCATTCTTGGTTAGTTGGCATTAGTTTTCAACAGTTCATACAATATTCAAAACATTGATTTTCAAATTAACTGTGTATTTTTAGAATTGAGATCTTGGATCATTTACTAGGGGATAGTGAGTTGGATCTAAAATATTGATTAAAATGATTTTGACTATATAATAATTTATTATTAAAAAAGTCATCATAAAAAATTAAAATAATAAGTATAATCTATAATATGATTTGAATTCTAAAAACAATATTTCAATTCTCTGATAAATTTAATCTTGAAGATGTGAGACAGAGAGAGATGCATTAAAGAGAATTGAGCTACCGCATGCCATCGTGGAGTGATGTATTTCAACGTCTTGAGAATTTTGCAGATGAATTCCGTTTGTATTGGGGCTTTCACAGGGAAAAGATATAGTGAGATTGAAGATTTTGGCAGAAGTGCAAATGTGTGCTCATTCTGAATTGTGATCCCTTGGTCTATGAAGTCGAAACTCCCATAAAATCTCAAAGCCTGTATAGTATTCAAACAATTGCATGTTACATTCTTACAACTTTAAAACATCTACAGAAAACTTGAAAGCATTTATAGACTTACAGTGAGCTTAATGCTTGGCATTCTCACACTCTTTGTCTTCCTACTGCTTATCTGCATCCAAGTTGCTAGCTTAAAGCTCACAAGCCCCAAATTAATCCAAAATGATGTGAAACTGAATTCTCAGAATGGGGAGGAAAAATGAAAAGGGATCAATTACCATCATCACACATATAAGCATCTACACACAAATATCTATTTATATACACCTAAACAAACTGATCTTGAAGGAATCACTACACACAGACTCCACACTACACGTAGCTTGCCATGTTGCCATGAATGCCTGCAATTGCACAGTAGCAACTCTTTAGCATTACAAAACTTAAAATCCAATTTATAGTCTCCAATGTAAATAAAATTGATGAAAGATTGTACCTTTGTGTCGTCAGTGACTCCATCTCCCTTGGCTCCACAAGAATGCACATCAAAATAGTTGAACCGCCATTGCCTTTCACTGGCGTTTTGCCATGCTCGGGCTTTTTAGCAGGTGGGGCAAATTTTCTCTTAGCTATTTTTGAGCCAACAACTTCATGGAGAAACACTACAAGTAGTAATTAAAGAACGCAATGTGCCTTTGAAGGCATCCCTTCCTGCAAGGAGGACATGAATGGTTGGTTTTCTGAGCTCTCTCAAAATTTCAATGTAGTTCAGGCGCAGAGAGAGAATGGCGATGGAGGCGAAGGTTGGAGAACTAGAGAACCAACGATAAAAATACAAATTAAGACTTAAACAATTAGGTAGCACTTGTGGGATGTGCCTAACTGCCAAGTGTGACCTACAAGTGCAGCAACGTAAGTATAAAAATAACAGTTTGTTTAGTTGTTGCACGGGTGTCAATCTATATGAAAGGAGTGTCGATTCCAACTATATTTTGCACCTCTTGCAAAACCAGCTACGCATGCGAGAGACCTTGAGAAAAGTGTGATCTCTTGCCTGGTAATTTGTAATTTTTCTGATGACCCTCTATTGCCACCAATTTCAGCCAATAAAATCATGGTTTTTCATTTTCTACTGACGAACTCATTGATTTCCATACTTAAATATTTTCTTATTATTTTCCCTTATTCTACTAGATGAATTTGAGATTTTCATCTAGGTACAATATTGGAATTTTTACGCACTTGAACTTCTTTTACTTTATATTGTGCACTCCCTTACAGTATTTCCTCTGTGTTTACATTTGGTTTATTATTATTATTTTATATTACAATGGAGTAATTTAATTTTATATTTATATGGTTAACACAGATACATAAAAAATATTAAAACATTTTTTTAATTAATTTTTTATTAAAAAATAATTATATTTCAAAAAAAATTTACAACCCCATCTACCATTTAATAGACAGAACTAGAAAAATATATGATTAAAATTTACTAAATATACAATAGGATGCATAATATCTTTAATACAAATTAAATTATATATTTATATTATTTTTATACACTATATTTTATATTACAATTATAAATCTAAGAAATATTTAATATTTAGTAGATTTTCATATAAGATAAACTAAAACAAGTGTCATGTAGTGGCTAAGTACTTGCCTTTAGTTATAGTAAAAACTAAAGTAGAAGTAATAGTATATTAATTTTTTAATTATTATATTTTATATAATTATAGTAGAAGTAATAACTTTTTATAATTAATTTTTTTAAATGTAAGATCATATTGATATAGTTGAAATTATAAAACTAAGATAATAAAATTAAATATTAGTTTAAATAAAATTAATATATATTATAATATCATAAATTTGTATTTAAATTATAATATTTTGTTAAAGTAAAAAGTATAAACTAAAATAAATTTATAAAATATAATTTTAATGTAAATAAATAAAAAATAAAAAATTTCATAAGAACCTAACAAAATAATTTTAAAAAATAAACAATCCAAATAAATATTGGAGGTTCAAACATTCAAATATCTAAATAATGTTTTAAAAGTGTGGATTTGTTAACAATTCACATTTAATGTCCCATATCTATTGGTTAATTATTTTGTACATTTTCACCATGAATTTGTTATTATTGTCCAATGTTTTCATTATCACACGTTCAAAAAATAATTTTTAAAATTTATAAAGTAAAAAATATTGCATATGTACTATGAAAACTTAAAATTTATAATAGAATATAAAATATGTTAAATTTTTATTGGTTCATGCAATCAGTTTTAATCAAGGAGAAATCCAAAAATGGATGCAATAGTACTTGCTTAGCCTATCGGCAAGTACTAATAATACATAAACCTAATATATAATTAATATTGTTTCTATTATTAGTAAATAATATAGTTTAAATTTGATATTTTTAGATAACTTTTATGTGTATTTTTATTAGCAAATTTAGATATATGAAAAGAGTTATGCAATGAAAAATATAAATATATTGATAATTATTTTAATGTGAAAAATAAAATAAAATGTGTTTCAAATTTTTTTGAAAAATATGTTAAATAGTAATTATTATGAATAATATATAGTTAAAAAATTATTAAAAAAATTTAGTTCCAGTTCAAGTTATGCATTATAGAAAGTAATATTCTATAAAAAAATATAAAAATATAAAATAAAATATGCTAACTAACAATTTAGATATATGAAAAGGGTTATCTAATGAAAAAATATAAATATATTGATAGTTATTTTTAATGTGAAAAAGAAAATAAAATATGTTTCAAAAAATTGTAAGAATATATTAAATAGTAATTATTATGAATAATATACAGTTAAAAAATAATATGCTAATAAATATTTAAGGATGTCATTTTCAATATGAACACATTACAAATTAATGCTTCTAAAAGTTCATTGTATTATAATACTTATGAGGATAGTGATGCTAAAACATATCATTTCTTATTTAGTAAATATAACTTAGCTCATCTAGGACCCATTATAATTCCATTCTTATTAATGAAAAATAAAGATAGTCGGATATATAGAGGGGGAGAGAAGAGATAATGAGATAGAGATGGAGAGAGAGAGACAGAGGGATAAGGGTACATAAAGATAGATTTGGAGAGAGGTACAAAAAAAGAGACAAATACTTAGTTAACCTTACATAACTTTATTTAAATTTTCCATTAACTTTTTAAAAAAATGATGAAAAAGCTTTCCATATCTTCAATTATTATGTTATAAATTTAGCCTATATAAAATGTATACTATAATTACAAATTCTTATATATTAAATAAATTAAATATTTAAATATATTTATTAAAAATATTTATATTAGATATATTTAATATAGATAGGCCTAGATTTTGGTATTTTTTAACTCGACGTTGATAAGCGTTTTTTATATGTAGAGCTATACAATGAACTAAATATAAAATATGTGGAAAAATACAAAAATATAAAATAAAATATGCTAATAAATATTTAAGGATATCATTTTCAATATGAACACGTTACAAATTAATGCTTCTAAAAGTTTATTGTATTATAATACTTATGATGATAGTGATGCTAAAACATATTATTTCTTATTTATTAAATATAACTTAGCTCATCTAGGACCTATTACAAATCACAAGGCCTTACACTTCAAAGTGCAAAAATTGACATTAGAAGCACTGATCAACGAGGGCTAATATTCACAACAATTTCTAGAGTTTGTGACCTTGCAAACCTTCACATTCAACCAACGTTCACATTTGAAAGATATGCAAGAATGCCCACTCACCATAGATATTGTGTTTGTCTACATGTGACGGCCAATGTCCTACGAAGATAGATGGTCAGGGAGCCAATAGTAGATTACAATAATCTAAAATGAAAATATAGATGGCCAGGGGAGCAAATAGTAGATTACAAGAATTTGTGCTAATGTTGAAGATCTTGTAGGCCGAATAAATGAAATTGCCTCCACTTATAAACAATTTTTACCCACAAATTTTAAGAATTGCAGTCAGCTGGCATCAAGAAAATTCTCAAAATTGAGCACACTGGGATAGTCATCATTCCTTAGAAACATACAGGCTGCCCCAATGGTTGTTTTAATGTTCGTTGCTTCACATTATAAGCATCTCGTATCCCACGTTCTTTCATATATGTGATTTCTCTAGTGCTTCCATCAATCCCAATCCACACATTTTCTATATTGGCCTTTTCTTGCAAATGTCGTCATGGTTCTAACAACATTCACACCACAATTTTAAGTCAAAGTTCAAAACCAGTAGTTGAAATTTGAATGAGAGAACATAATTAATTGTGGAAAGGCATCATTTTACAATGACTAAAATTGAAAATGAGAGGTCTACTATGAAGATTTATTGGAACAAAATTACTTCCCAGTCTTGGAAATATAATCATTGATTTAGCCATTGACTCAACTACAACTATGAGTACTAACATCTAGAATGGATGCACGAAGTTGATATCAATAAATATGTTAATGTTGAGAAGACATGTACCATGTTTTTTGGGGGTGTAAAATGGTGGAAGATATGTGTGTGATGAAGATCAGTGTTGGAGGGGCAAGAGAATGATGGAGACATGAAAATGTGGTATCAAAGAGAAAGGTTTTTGTACTTTCTTGAGAGGTTGTGGAATCAAACCCCTGACTAGGTGGGTAGTCTTGCTAAAATGTTGTTGAGAATGGATGGAGGGAGGCCACCCCACAAAGTAAGGTCAATATCAAGAGAAGCACAATGCTCTTTTTCCAATGAACAACTTATTATGCTTCTTTGTTGTTATTGCTTTTCTATATGAGATGGATGAGTTAAACTAAACAATCAATGGTTGATATCATCTATAGAGAGTGG